>OZ026619.1:78601331-78983831 GCA_964020975.1 Hermodice carunculata
TTTCGCTGTGAGTAGCGTAATTTAAATTTTCTTGGTCGCACAAGCAGACGAAAAGCCGGCTCAGACGGAAAACATAAGAAGTACGCATGCGCGAGATCTGTATGTAAATGACCCAAATGACGTTGTCCAGGAATTCCCTGCCGCACTCTGTTTGAATATTCAAGTTCCATCGGTGGAACCAGAAGAAGACTTGAGGATTACTCGGTAGTTTCACAAGTAAGAGTGTGTTTTTACCTCAGCTGACTTGTCAGTCAGCTGAGGTTTTGTGAGGGTCCAACGTCCGTCCGTCGTCCACAGTTCACATTTTCGACTTCTTCTCAAAAACCGTCTGCCAGATCCACGTCAAACTTGGTGCAGGTGTGCCTTGGGTGGGTCTCTACCAAGTTTCTTCAAATGGTCACGGTCTAGTGATTTTTGGATTTTTTATGAATTTTTTTGTTCTTTTTTGGGTAAATCTTAAAAAATCTTCTCCGAAACCGCTCACCCAATTCCTTTGATATCACACAGGAACAGTCCCTGGGACTTGTAGTTCTTAATTTGTTCACTAGGTGGCGCTGCAATTTTTTTCTTATTTTTTATGAATTTTTGTGTGTTATAGCTATTTACGACTTCTTCTCCAGAACCATCACTCAGATTAAGCTGAAACATGGTGGATATGTTCCTTGTAGAAGACTCAAACAAAGTTGTTCACTATGTGGGAATGCTGCAGATTCCTGATTTTATATGATTTTTTCAATTCGGGTACTTATCGGTCAATGCAGCTTTCCTATTGATTACTATGGAAGTCAATGGGCATTCTAATGCTAATTCACATTTTCGCCTTCTTCTCCAAAACTGTCTTCCAGATTAACTTCAAACTTGGTGGCAATGTACCTTTGGTGGGTCTCTACCAAGTTTGTTCAAATGGTCACGGTCTAGTGATTTTTGGATTTTTTATGAATTTTTTTGTTCATTTTTGGGTGAAATCTTAAAAAATCTTCTTCTCTGAAACCGCTCACCCAATTGCTTTGATATCACACAGGAACACTCTATTGGACTTGTAGTTCTTAATTTGTTCACCAGGTGGCGCTGCAGTTTTTTTCTATTTTTTTTATGAATTTTTGTGTGATATAGCTATTTTCAACTTCTTCTCCAGAGCTGTCTCTCAGATTAAGCTGAAACATGGCGGATATGTTCCTTGTAGAAGGGTCAAACAAAATTGTTCACTATGTGGGAATGCTGTGGATTCCTGATTTTTTAAGGATTTTTTCAATTCTGGTACTTGTCGGTCAATGCAGCTTTCCTATTGATTACTATGGAAGTCAATGGGCATTCTAATGCTAATTCACTTTTTCGCCTTCTTCTCCAAAACCGTCATCCAGATTAACTTCAAACTTGGTGGCAATATATGTTGGGTGGGTTTCTACCAATTTTGTTCAAATGTTCATGCTCCAGTGATTTTTTTATTTTTAATGAATTTTTTTGCCCTTTTTTTTGGACAAATCTTAAAAAACCTTGTAAGTCAATGGGCATTCTAATGCTAATTCACAGGACAACTGACACGAAATTTACTGTTTACTTGATAACTTGAGATCTGTTTTGAGTTAGCTAAACATGTTAATTATTCTGTATGAAGGTCATGCTGAGACAGTACATAAATGACCTTGACCTCGTTTGTATGGTCACAGTGCAACGTACATCAATTTTACTCTTCATTATAACTTGAGAACTACTTGAACTTCGATGTTGCACATGTAAGTGTTCTTCTATAAAGTTCAGACTTACTCAGTGCATGGTGTCCTTGATCCTTTCCCAAGTTCATAGAGCTGCAAGTGTGATGAATGTCAAGATCAGCTGAGGCACGGGCTGTTCACACAGCCCCCTTGTTCATATTTCGTTGTTTTATATTGTGTATTTTACACGAGCGAAGATGTGTTTGTATAAAATTTGACATGTTCCCTGCCACTTGCGGTGTCATCGCATCAATGTGGTATCCACGTGGTCATTGCCATGTTGACCATCACATGAACATTATGGCAATGTCGCTCATCACGAGCACATGCTTATGAATATCAATGCATTGCTCACAAATTAAACTTGATGTGTGTTTTGAAGTCTTATACTGAGTTGTTATTGTATGTCACTTGGTCTGCTTTATTGATTGCGTTCAATTGATTGTGAGATTCTGAGATGAATCAAGATCTAGGTCATGGATCCGAGCGAGAAGTGGATGTTTGTAAACATTGCCATGCTGAGACTGTCGACATTTTCAGTTCACGTTTTGAATGACCTATCACTCAGTGCTGTACTCACTCAACCTTGCGCTCGATAAGGCTACTTTGTTTGATGCTAAAACTTTTTTTTCTTCGATTGATATACTGTATAGGGAAACTGTGCGCCAGAACAGTCACGGAGAGATGGGAAAAGTTGTGTTTTAATGGGAGGGAAAATGGCGTCAGTGAAAACTATTATTACAGCAAAGCAAAACTTATATAATTTAAAAGTTGGTTTGATTCATTTACATGTTGAGCTTTAGATTTGTCACATCGTAATCATATATAACTTGCCTTTTTTTTGAACGATCTGAATAGAGGTTGAAATGTATGTATGTATGTATATATATGTATGTATATATATATATATATATATATATATATATATATATATATATATATATATATATATGCATATTTTAAGTGTGATTAAAACCCCATCTTTTGCTGGGATTTTGGTGTGATTTTTACCTCAGCTGACTTGTCAGTCAGCTGAGGTTTTTTGAGGGTCCATCGTCCGTCCGTCGTCCACAATTCACATTTTCGACTTCTTCTCCAAAACCGTCAGCCAGATTCACTTCAAACTTGTTGGAAATGTGCCTTGGGTGGGTCTCTACCAAGTTTGTTCCAATGGTCACGGTCCAGTGATTTTTGGATTTTTAATGAATTTTTTTTGTCCTTTTTTTGGGTAAATCTTAAAAAATCTTCTTCTCCGAAACCACTCACTCAATTGCTTTGATATCACACAGGAACACTATCTGGGACACTTAGTTCTTAATTTGTTCACCAGGTGGCACTGCAATTTTTTTCCTAATTTTTTATGAATTTTTGTGTGTTATAGCTATTTTCCACTTCTTCTCCAGAACCATCACTCAGATTAAGCTGAAACTTGGTGAATATGTTCTTGTAGAAGGGTCAAACAAAGTTGTTCACTATGTGGGAATGCTGCGGATTCCTGATTTTTAAGGATTTTTTCAATTCTGGTACTTGTCGGTCAATGCAGCTTTCCTATTGATTACTATGGAAGTCAATGGGCATTCTAATGCTAATTCACATTTTTGACTTCTTCTCCAAAACTGTCATCCAGATTAACTTCAAACTTGGTGGCAATGTACCTTGGGTGGGTTTCTACCAATTATGTTCACGTGGTCATGCTCCAGTGATTTTTGGATTTTTAATGATTTTTTTTTTTTTTTTTTTTTGACAAATCTTAAAAAATCTTCTTCCCTGAAACTGCTTACCTTAATGCTTTGACGTCACACAGGAAGACATCTAGGGACCCCTTGTTGTTAATTTGTTCACCAGGTGGCGCTGCAGTTTTTTTTTCTATTTTTTTGTGAATTTTTGTGTGCTATAGTTATTTTCGACTTCTCCAGAACCGTCGCTCAGATTAAGCTTACACTTGGTGGATATGTTCCTAATGGAAGGGCCAAACAAAGTTGTTCACTGTGTGGGAATGCTGCGGATTCCTGATTTTTAATGATTTTTTCAAGTCAGCTCCTTTGGGGTAAATGCACCTTTCCTATTGATTATCATGTAAGTCAATGGTCATTCTAATGCTAATTTACATTTTCGACTTCTTCTCCAAATCCATCATCCAGATTAACTTCAAACTTGGTGGCAATGTACCTTGGGTGGGTGTCTACCAGGTTTGTTCCAATGGTCATGTTCCAATGAATTTGGAATTTTTTTGTGATTTTTTTTCAAAAATCACTACAAAAGTTTTAATAGGAAAACTTAACATAGGAATTTCTTGTAATGGTCATAACTTTAATAATATTGACCAGATTTACTTCAAACTTGGTGGGGATGTGCCTTGGGTGGATCTTTACCAAGTGTGTTCAAATGGTCAAGCTCTATTGATTTTTGGATTTTTTATGAATTTTGTTGTTTTTGGGGGGGGCAAACCTTCAAAATTCTTCTCTGAAACCGCTCACCCAATTGCTTTGATATCGTTCATGGACACTCCCGGGAACACTTAGTTCCCAATTTGTTCACCAGGTGGCGCTGCAATTTTTGTAAATTAATTTTTTGTATGGATTTGCTATTTTTCACTTGTTCTCAGAACCATCCCTCAGATTAAGCTGAAATGTGATGGATATATTGTTGTGGAAGGGTCAAACAGTTGTTTACTTGGTGGCACTGCTTTGGATTCCTGATTTTTAAGGATTTTCAATTCGGGTACTTATCGTTCAATGCAGCTTTCCTGTTGATTACTATGTAAGTCAATGGGCATTCTAATGCTAATTCACAGGACAACTGACACGAAATTTACTGTTTACTTGATGTCTTGAGATCTGTTTTGAGTTAGCTACACATGTTAATTATTGTGTATGAAGGTCATGCTGAGACAGTACATGAATGACCTTGACCTCGTTTGTGGGGTCACAGTGCAACATACATGAATTTTACTCTTCATTATAACTTGAGAATTACTTGAACTTTGATGCTGCACGTGTGGGTGTTCTTCCATAAAGGTCAGACTTACTCAGAACTTGGTGTCCTTGATCCTTTCCCAAGTTCATAGAGCTGCAAGTGTGATGAATGTCAAGATCAGCTGAGGCACGGGCTGTTCACACAGCCCTCTTGTTTAAGGTCCATCTTCCTGCATACCCTTGGAATGGAAAATGACAACCTGTATGTATTAAATGTACAGGGTGGCCTTTAACAGATCAAGGGTAGAAACTAAACCAGAGGAGAAGCACTTCCAGTGATGAGGGGGTAACAATTCTGTTTCTATTTTGCACCACCTGATTAAAGTGTACTGGAGCTCAAATGAAATAATACAGTGAAAACTCAAAGTGACACTCAGTTATCTGACATATTCATTATAATGACACAAATTTGAAGGGACTGAAGTTGTTGTTCCTTTGTTTTTTGACTCATTAATCTGAAATATTCAGATATCTGACTCATTTTCTTGGAAAAAAATAGTGTCATTCTTACAAGTTTTCATTGTGCCTGCTATGTGTTGACCCTGACAAACATTAAAAATGTAGCAATCAATAAAGCAGACTTAGTGACATACAATAACAACTCAGTATAAGACTTCAAAACACACATCAAGTTTAATTTGTGAGCAATGCGCCGATATTCAAAAGCATGTGCTGATGGTGAATGACATCGCCATAATGTTCATGTGATGGTCAACATGGCAATGACCGCGTAGATACCACATTGATGCGATGACACCGCAAGTGGCAGGGAACCTGTCAAATTTTATACAAACACATCTTCGCTCGTGTAATATGTACAAGGTAAAACAACGAAATATGAAAAACACGCACTCACTTGTGAAACTACTGAGTAATCCTCAGGTATTCTCTACTAGTTCCACCTCTTCGCAGTGGCTTCAGCAACAGGTCTTTTCATACGTCACTGTGGCTGCTTTACATATGTCATTACACATTATGCGTGCGCATAAACGATCTCCAAAATACGCTCACTCCCACCGTAGAAATAAATTTTTGTTTGATCATACACAAACCTACATGTATTGAAATGTTAACAAAATATTCATATTAAGCCCGGTAAATTAAGGTCTTACAGATATTACTATCATAGCCATGAATATTAACTCGCAAATGTACCCAAATTTCATATACATGTATATGTATATTATACATGTAAACATATGTTCATGCCCGAATGAAAACAAAGGAAAAACAACAAAAAGCCCCACCTCCAGGCTTTAAGCCTTGTTAAAGACTGAAATTGAGGGGGCAGGGGACGATCTCCCCATTTTTTTTTTTTTTTTTTTTCCCAGCTCTGGCGACCTAAGGTCACAGAGCTTATGGCATCACTCATGTCCATTGTTCTATTAGTCAGTCCGTCCTTAAACTTTGGTTTGTGAGCATGATAAGTTTTGATGTTAGCCCAATGCAACTTTCGGGACCTATAAGATGTATGGAAATTAACGGGAATTATGTGTTAAAATGTGTTTTAGGATATAAAATTCCATATTCAGAAGAGCAATTGGATTAGACTTACGGAATTTATAGGATATATATACATGTACAGGGTTGATATTAAGGAATTTTTTTCCTGGTTGTCCCATTGCAACTGAAATACCGAAGTTAGTTTTCCACACAAGAACTTTGGTTGTCCAATTTTAAGGTTAAAATCAAAGTGGTCGTCCAAATTTTTACAGACTACCATGGATTCAATCTTAACTATTTGGGAACCCTCCATTTTCATACATGCATTCGTTGTCCCATATAATATCATCACTTATCAAATTTTCTTGTTGGCTGAAAATTTACATATAAAAACATTCAGTTGCGATCAGAAATGGGTTCCCTCTCGAATGCAACAGATCTGCGCTTGACAAGAACACAATTATCCGCATATATTTGCAAAATCTGATAGGGGGACCCTAGACCCCGTGTTGCATTTCGAGTGCGAGTAGCGCATTCAGTTCCAATTAAATTTATTCAGGCTCAAAGAGGTAATGGAGCCAAGTGCAAAATAGCGCGAATATAGCATACAGTTGTGATTAGAAATGGGCTCCCTCTCAAATGCAACAAATCCACGCTTGACAAGCACAATTATCTGCATATATATATTTGCAATATCTGATTGGGGGGGGGGGACCCAGTGGGAGGACCCTAGACCCCTTGTAGCGTTTCGAGTTCGACTGTTCCAATTCAGTTCATTGGCACACAAAGAGGTAATAGAACCAAGCGCAAAATAAAGCTATTATAGCATATTTTAAAGTGCCAGTACATGTTTTAGCACATTGTAATATATGCTTTGTTTGTGTGTGTTTTCCCGATAGACTTAAAAATATGATTGACAAAATGTTGCAGTAATTTTACATCAATGTCTTACTCTTACTGGCAATACTGCCACATAAAAATAAATATCAAATAAAACAGATGACTAATGTACCCTGTATGATGCACTTTATCGGTTGAAAATTGGCAAAACAATGTAAAAACAGTGGTAAAATTGGACTTGTTTGTTCCTTCATATGATTGGATCACTTGTGGTGAACACCATATGTTTGGTATCAATTATCATTGGAAATTTCAGAACTTCATCTACGTCAGTAAAACGCTTTCTAGTTGGCCAAGTGTGACTGTTATCATATGACCTATTTGAATAATTACCGCTGACAATTAGTCACGTGGACCAATAGGAGCATGGAGATTTCCCAAACGATTTCATTTCCGTTGTGACTTCTGCCCAGGTCTTCATGAAAGCAGGGATGCAGGGCAGGATAAAAGCGGCAAATTTGGCTGTTTTAATGCTGTTAATATGTAAAAACTTTGATATTTTTATAGGATTAGGACCTAGATAGTTCATCTGAAGCTTTCTGTTATGATTGCAAAGCATATGGAAGAGCATTCACTGTATGTTTGGCACCGATGAAGGCAACATCTTGTATTCAGGCTCGATTTGCACATTGAAGGCATTGTTTTTGCCAAACATATCAGTTTTGCCTTCACTAAATCTAGCCGCTAATTGTGAATAACTTGTAGAATAAGCAAGTTGTTGTTGACACTTACAATCTCAAACTGGTTTCTCAGGAAACGGCTGTATAGTAAGTATGCTGATGTAAAGTTGTGAAGTGGTACCTTGTATTTTCAGTAAGTTAAAGTTAAAAATGTGTTTTTCCCTGGATTACTCCAAAAATAAATGTTGTTGTCATGGTAACCAATCAAAACATATATTGCCCATTAAATTGATGGTACACTCTACCTTACCTTTAACTACAGGTTCTTATCTTTTAATTAATACCAACTTTAGCTAGGTATTGTTTTGTTAAAGGAAAGATTTACTGGCAATATTATCACATGTATCATTTCTCAGCAATGCGCAGCACTGGTCATGTGACCAATTGCAATATCCACAGAAATCTGCTCATTTTGAGTAATGTAAACATTTGCAAGAACGTTGCTAGGCGATGCACAAACACTCTTTCTTCACTCAATTAACCTCATTGGTAGTGCAGAAAGAATCTCTTTACATTTTAACATCAAATGTGGTGAAAATTATTTCCGAAATTTAAAACTATAAACAAGTTTCTAATGTTTGTTTGCAAATTTAAGTGATTTTTACAAACATTCTCTTGCCATGACAACCAACTATTGACACAAGTTTACTATCTCAAACTGTTTTTTTATGAAGCACCTGTATAGTATGTGTGCTGTTGTGAAGTGGTACCTTGTATGTGTATAAAGTTATGGTCAAAAAGATGCTTTTCACTTCATTTCATAAAAACTTAATTTTGTTTCCATGGTAACCAACATAAATACAAATTGACCATGAAATTGATTGTTCACCCTACCTATCTTTAAACTTCAGGTTCTTACCTTTTGATGGAGCCAAATCCAGCCGGGTATTTTTCCGGTTGAATGAAAACTTAAAATAAGCCTTTTTGAAAATTTAAATGTGTCCCAAATCAGTCCGTGAGACTGGGTCAGCTCCCTGGTCCCACTATGTTGCTCAGTTCACCGCAGATCCACTCCATGATGTCACTTGCGTGTGACTGGTAGTTGTGTGCTGTCAGCTGCTGTTGTTGCCCGAGAATTCATCTCACAGCACCTATACATGATCTTTATTTTTTTCCAGCACTATTAGAACACACTGAAAAATGTCATTTTACGTTAATTAGCAGAAGCATGCAAGTTTTAATATTTTTGATGCTGCTTTTGACATCTTTGGGGCATACCAGACTGACGGTGATTGCTGTGACCCTCCTCCATAAGCCAGTAAATGCCGGTACCGTTGATCTCATAATCATATGCATGCTACACAGAAAGGGAAGATAAGAATGCAATTTAGCAATCTTGTGTACACATCGGAAATAAACGACTGAGTCTGAGAGACTTGTCAGGAAGGCGAAACCTGTTATTTACATTTTTAGCTTACGGAAAAGTTTGTCCATATGCATGCTACACAGACAGGGAAGATGAGAATGCGATTTAGCAATCATGTGTGCACAATAAACAACCAAGTCTCAGAGACTTGTCAGAGAGGCACACTGTCAGGAAGACGAAACCTGTTATTTACATTTTTAGCTTACGGAAAAGTTTGTCCACCTCGGCGATGGCCTATGAATTAACTGGTTGTCAGAGAAAAAGATATGATTGCCCTGGGGATTAGGGCTTGCCTTAATGTCCAGCCCTGATATAGACTGTGGCCAATGCTAAAATGCTATTTAATGTCAGAGACCTTGACCTATTTTTGTGAGGTCACCATGCCTGTAAAGTTAAAGAAGTAATTTTGTAATGAGGTGCAGCTTGGATTTCAATGGCAAAGAAAATTGAGCTTGCAGATCAAAATTGCACTTGATTGCATAACACGTAAAATGGTACTTGTTGACTTACTTTTTGGGTCACTGTGACCCAGTAATTGTGGAGTTTGGGGCTTGTGCAGTTTATTGTTTTTATTATAACTCAAAAAGTAATAACTGGATTTTAACAAACAGAGTATATATGGAAACCTGGATGTAGGGCGCATATTTTGAACACTAACAATTTTTTAATCCAAGTTGAAGGTCAAGGTCAAACGGTCAGTTTGAGTGTAGGGGTCATCTCCTGAATGCTGGATCTGCATCTTACAATTTTTGATATAAGCTCATATTATGTTTAGGAGTTATAAAGTGTATAACAGTCTTTGTCCACATCAATGTTGGTGGTGCCACCTTTAGTATTATGTAATATACAAGTGAAAATGTCAAAATCTTGTGACCGCAATACTGTCCAAAGTTTTCAAGTTAGCCCAATATAACTTTCATAACTTATTGTGTGGATAGAAATATAGGTTCGTTTCGATATTGGTGGCACCACGTACATTATATATACAATATAGAGGTGAAAATATGAAAATGTTGTGAACACTCTAGCATCTTTAACTTTGGCAGATAGATATTCATCAAATTTGGTGGGATTGCGGGGGATGTTAAAGTATAAGTTGCTAATGATACATGAGGCGCCACCTATAATATAATGGAAACAATGAACCAGAATGAGTTTTAAGATATATAAAATTCCATATCTTGAAAAGGAATTGGATTAGTCTTACCAAATTTATAGCATATATATAGACAATATATCAGTGACTTTGACATATTTTTGACCTTGATATTCTGTCCCACACTCACTAAAGGCATAAAGTTAAGGACTCTTGTTCATTGTTGTCCTGGCAGATGCAACAATATCATTCACAAATAAGCTGTCATTGTATGTGGAGCGAATTGCCATCTGATGGACACTTTATACACTTAGTGTACATAAGCTTTATATATTCAAAAACCGCTTGAGGCCTGGCAACTTTGAAATGAACAGGTGCATAAAGCCATGGTGCCAGTAGAGCATTAGGCCCATGGCCCTCTTGTTTTTTTTTTTTTTTTTTTTTTTTTCATGCATGTGGAAAAGTTAATCAACTGTAGAGAGCCAAGCAAGACCAGTTGTGAGGGTAGGCCAGAGGCAAGAGGTTGCGGCCGGTTTCCTTCTGGTGCGAACTCATCAGGGGATATTTGAAAACACTTACGTCTCTTGCTTATATAGCAAGCAGTAACATTGCTCCCAAACACAAGGGGCAACATCATAATAAGTGTGCCTGGGTGTCAAATAGATCTACTGGTCGAAATGCTGTGCTGGCAAATTAGCATGATGTACAGTAGTTTGGCACGTCATAAAACAGGGTTCCCACATGTCCTTGAAGTGCTTGAAAGTACTTACTTAAATTTGGTACATTCATTTTCACGGCCTTGAAAACCTTGAAAATCCAGAGTTTTGGACCAAGGTCCTTGGAAAAGTCCTTGAATTTTGTTTTTAAGCATCACCCAATGAGGCAAGGTCCACTGTTGCCAAGAAATATGAATATTTTCCACAAATTTTAGCATTTATGAACTTGAATCACATTTAGATGAACATGTTCTGCTGTCATTTTCCTTTGAAGTGGCTGGCAAATTCCATTTGTCAAAATGTAACACTGCAAATTACAAAGTAACTTTTTGCTTTTAACCCCCTTTTAACCCATGTAAGTTAGACAGTTCTTATTAGGTCTGTAACGATATACCGCGATAACGGTGCATCGCGGTACAGCTAGTCCATCCACGATACACGTATCGAAATAAGGTCCCCTGTATCGCAAAAATATGATACATTCCATCATATAAGTAATTTCAGCTCTAAAAAGAAAAAATACGGAAGTAAAGGCCATAATTCATTAAGATTTACCGTAATTTTGTGAAGGCAAACTCGTCAATTGACAAACCATTCGTCAGCCTTCTGATTATGATCTATTTTTGCCTACAATTTACAAGTGTTTTGGGATTCCCTTCATAATCATATATGCATGACGCTTTGTGGCGCTACGTCATACCCTTGTGTGCAAAGTCTGAATCTAGGTCAGCAAAATGACTGTGCCCGGCGAGAAAAAGCAGCACGCTCATTATTCAGGGGTCACATTAAGCTTGCGTCCTGCGTCATAGACGCAAAAATGAAGAAAAGACGCCCGGAAATTAATAAAAACATTGTCATTTCGCGTCGCTGTGGACGCACGCACAAACGCGATGCATTTTGAATGACACAACTGCAAAAATTACCCCATGCGGTCACGGTGTTTTGCATCGACCATTATCAGTATCATGAATATGTATTATACTGATGGAATCCTCTGATGTTCGTCTTTCTATGTAACAAGCTCTCTTATTTGCTAAGAAAAAAATATTCCTGGGGTATCCCTCCAAAAAATCCCCATAATGGGAACGGATGGACGTCATTTCATCTCATTATAAATGCGCTGAGAGCACTTCCAGGCTCCTCGTTGTGTGGATTTGATCACGTGCCACTTACTGTCCAATCAAATTCGTTGTTGCCCATGTGCCTGTCTCATGCCCGCAATGTTGGGAAGGTACAAGTCTTATTACGCAAAGATTATTGGACCAAGATGTTAAATTTTCACATCATATTTTCACCAAGAAGACTTCTATCGAACAAATCTAGACAGAGACAAAGGCACGAGTGAAAATTCATTACGGACGGCAAGGAAAGTACGCTCATTTGTCATCGCACGGTCACATGTGAACGAAGCGAAAATTTGCATTAGGCCTGACACGATGTTGTTGATCACTGTGTCCGATGGGGCAACGCCGTTATTGGTGTTTTTTTTGTTTTTGTTTTTTTTTTTTAAACAAAATTTAGCTGTTTTGATTTTATTGAAATGTTTGAATGTAACAAATCTGTATGACAGAACAAGGCAGGAATGAAATTTATGATCGAAGGCCGGAAAAAATATACGTTCAACATAGCGGAAAACCATGCCTGGGTGCATGCCCGTGACAGGCTGTGTACACTCGCTTGTGTTGCATGGCTTGTCAAGTTGTAGGCCTACCGTGTTGCTTGATGAAAAAAGTGACCGCACTTAAGATCAGACTCTTAACACCACCTACGGCATCAAATTTGTCAGGTATATTGAAATAGAAAGTGCACAGAAATATAAATCTTGTAATTTCTGACCATTTCATCACGTGCAATCAATCGCAAAAATAACAGAGCCCAGGCATGTTCAGTCATGCATGCCGCTTGTTGTGCAAGCTAGTTGAAAAACTGTGCGATACCAGATACTGGCACAGTGGCAGCGTGCTGGGGGTTAAGCCCCCTTCACAATCATTTTTTGGTAGACCAGGGATGTGTTATAGACTTAGTCCTAATAGCAGGTCCCTGGGCAGATTGAATCCATCCTTGGTACAGTCAACAACTTTTAGACCCCTTTACATCAAGTTAGCATATTGGTAACTTTTTGTTTAATCTTAAATTTTATAATAATGAGTCACCTACATGAGCATATAGACCCTATGTTATGTTCGTTTCTAGGCTAAGTTACCTGCATGTTTTATTTGTTTATCATTTTGATGTATGTTGATTATACCAATTAAACTCAATTAATCAAATTACATCAAAAGTCTAGATTGCACAATTTCAGACTGGACCCATCGATTCAGTTTATGGACTCACTATTTTTCCTGAAAAAGAAGAAAGATGGGTCCAACGAACCCGTACTGAAATAATGTGACCCCTGTACTATTATGGTTAAGTATCAAATTGTATCGTTTTGTATCGTATCGTCAGTTCCGTATCGGGATACGTATCGTATTGTGAAAAGGTGTATCGTTACAGCCCTAGTTCTTATTAAATCAGGCATAACCAATTATGTGAGCTTTATTTACATGTACAACCTACTTTCATGGACAAATACAATGTATCAAACATACAGGTAACAAAGTACATCACTTACCTAGAAAAGAAACTGGGGCATTCTTGTGAAAAATGTGCATGGGGATAGGTACGTCTTCAGGCCTAATTTTACCCTTACTTAGTTGTAGCAATTTTCTAGACTAGATAGAGTCAATTTTATGAAAACGACCTATACTGGCTGTAGGCCTACATAACTCACAGTTAACTCAAAATAATCCATATTTAATTTATCTTTAAAAATAACTTTCAGTAATATGATCCACATACAGGCTTCTTTGTAAGTTTATGGAAAGTCTACTGTAGTATTAAAGAAATTGAGACTGATTCATATAAGGTTGGAATAAATAATAAATGTGGAATAATATGCATTGGTCTTATTAGTAAAGGGTTGAAAAGTGATGATTTAAACAATTTGTCTGTTGTGTTCTATTGCTGGATCTGGTCCATGAAAACTTGATATAAGTGCTGGAAAAAGTCCTGAAAGTCCTTGAATTTACTTTTCACAAACCTGTATGAACCCTGATAAAAGATCTCGCGTACCCACTCTGGGTGACTTTCATGCAATAAGGATTGTTCACTCTGGATCAATCCAGAAACATCAATATCTTTCTGTGTAAACTTTCAATTTTGCACTAGTGTCATTCAGTGGGTAGACAGGGACACTTTTTTTTTTTTGTGCATGGACTTCCTTCTGACATACAGGTGTTGGACGGTATTTACAGATGCCTGGCACTGTATCATCTATCATCATCTTGCATGCTACAGAGTTAGCTAGAGTGTATTATTTGGGTTGGAAGAATTTGCTTAATGGCTTAAAGACTGAAGTGGTTGAAACTAGCCCAAGGATTTGTGCATGCAGGAATCAGGACTAAACCTATACTGTAAATTGCCTTAATTTTACTGTTCTCTCATTTTCACTTATTTCGCTGATGGCGCAAACTGGATAAATAAAAACACAGTAAAAGTAGTATTTTCACATTGTTTGAATAGAAATTATGTCCAAAGCGGTTAAATGTCAAAAAAAGAAAAAATGTGAAAATTTATACACATGAAAATAAAGCAATTTACAGTATTTACTGATGATGGCTGATCTATCATGACTCTGCACAGACATCCCTCTCACTAAACCTCACCACAATCTGCCCAGGAGTATTGATTCACCTATGTGTGAGCCCTAACTTCATGCTAGTGCTTGCAGGACTCAAAACATTAACTGTACATTCTGGTTCAGCAGCGTGAGTTGGTGGTGATAGTGTGTGTTTGTGTGTATTAGTGAGAACACAAAAAGTGCCTCTGAGCACAAATACGATAACATGTTAATGATTGATGTCCTTTTCAGTGACTGGGAAAGCATTTTTTGGCCACTAATCATTGTTTCCCTGAAGCCAGACATTTATGGCCAAAGAGAAAAAGGCCTATATCTTCACTTCATTCTTTTAGTGTCCTCAAGTTTAATGCAACATGTAGTACATGTATATTGCAAGATGTATGACCATAATAAATTAGATGAAAAAACTGGCTCAAAGATAAAAGATGTCATGATCATGGACTTATCCAGTCAATCTATGTCATCTGTAAATCTGCGCGCAGGTCTATCATTATGATTAAAGATGCTCCTGGGGAGAAAGTCATAGACTCAAACGTGTTTGTTTTGTTGGCATACAAGAGAATGGATCTTGCTAGATGTAAGTTGTCACTCAGTATACTTTGCAATTGTATATCAGGTATGTTCTCTATCTTGTTATTTTGTTTCCTCGTCAGCTGATTCACTTTAATCCTTTCATTTCAACATCCCGAAGTACTTGGAAAGATTTTGAACAAATTTGGTTCAACATTGCCTTCTTAACAATCAGGATTATTTGTGTAGGTCACTGTAACCTTTGCTGGGATGGGAGCAAGGATATTTGTTCATTTGTTGAGGTCAGCATGCCTGTAAAAATAAGAGGTGATTTTGTAATGGCAGTGTGTAGCTTGGACATCAAAGGCAATGTCAGCACATCACCAGGCCTATGGGCCTCTTGTATATTAGCTCTGCTGACCGAAGGTTGTAGAGCTTATGTGATCACTCATGTCTGTACATCTGTTCATCCATAAATTTTTGCTTTTTGATGTGATGCAGTCCACTTTTTGCAAGGTAGCCTTATAACTTGATATATATTGATGATGCCACCTATAGCTGTATAGTACAGTGTATTACAAAATATATGGGCCATGATGTTGAAATTTTGAAAATGCTATTTTTTTACCTGAGCTGACCTGTCAGTCAGCTGATGTTTTATGAGGGTAGGCCATCCGTCGTCCGTCCGTCCACAATTCACATTTTCGACTCCTTCTCAAAAACCGTCGGCCAGATCCACTTCAAACTTGGTGGGGATGTGCTGTGGGTGGGTCTCTACCAACTTTGTTCAAATGGTCACTGTCTAATGACTTTTGGATTTTTTATGAATTAATTTGTTCATTTTTGGGTGAAATCTTAAAAAAATCTTCTTCTCCGAAACTGCTCACCCAATTGCTTTGATATCACACAGGAACACTCCGTGGGACTCCTACTTTGTAATTTGTTCACCAGTTGGCACTGCAATTTTTTTTCTAATTTTTTTGAATTTTTGTGTGTTATAGCTATTTTCGACTCCTTCTCCAGAACCGTCACTCAGATTAAGCTGAAACATGGTGGATATGTTCCTTGTAGAAGGGTCAAACAAAGTTGTTCACTATGTGGGAATGCTGCAGATTGCTGATTTTTAACGATTTTTTCAATTCGGGTACTTAACGGTCAATGCAGCTTTCCTATTGATTACTATGGAAGTCAATAGGCATTCTAATGCTAATTCACATTTTTGACTTCTGCTCCAAAACTGTCATCCAGATTAACTTCAAACTTGGTGGCAATGTACCTTGTGTTGGTTTCTACCAGTTTTGTTCAAGTGTTTTTGCTCCAGTGATTTTTGGATTTTTAATGATTTTTTTTGTTCTTTTTTTTTGGACAAATTTTTAGAAATCTTCTCCGAAACCGCTTTGATATCACACAGGAAGACACCTAGGGACTCCTTGTTTTTAATTTGTTCACCAGGTGGCGCTGCAAATTTTTTTCTAATTTTTTATGAATTTTTGTCTGTTATAGCTATTTGTGACTTCTTCTCCAGAACCCTCACTCAGATTCAGCTTACATGTGGTGGATATGTTCCTTATGGAAGGGCCAAACAAAGGTGTTCACTATGTGGGAATGCTGCAGATTCCTGATTTTTAATGATTTTTTCAATTCGGCTCCTTTGCGGTAAATGTAACTTTCCTATTAATTACCAAGTAAGTCAATGGGCATTCCAATGCTAATTAACATTTTCGACTTCTTCTCCAAAACTGTCATCCAGATTTACTTCAAACTTGGTGGGGAGGTACCTTGGGTAGGTGTCTACCAGGTTGTTCCAATGAATTTTGGATTTTTTTATGATTTTTTTTCCCAAAAATCTCTACAAAAGTGTTAATGGGAAAGTTTAACATGGGAATTTCTTGTAATGGTCATAACTTAAATAACATTGGCCAGATTTACTTCAAACTTGGTGAGGATGTGCCTTGGGTGGATCTCTACCAAGTTTTTTCAAATGGTCACGCTCAGTTGATTTTTGGATATTTTATGAAATTTTTTGTTCTGTTTTGGGGGCAAACCTTAAAAACTCTTCTCTGAAACCGCTCCCCCAATTGCTTTGATATCGTACATAGACACTCCTGGGGACACATAGTTCCCAATTTGTTCACCAGGTGGCGCTGCAATTTTTTTTATGAATTTTTTGTATGGTTTTGCTATTTTTCACTTGTTCTCAGAACCATCCTTTAGATTAAGCTGAAATGTGATGGAAATGTTGTTGTGGAAGGGTCAAACAGTTGTTTACTAGGTGGCACTGCTTTGGATTCCTGATTTTTAAGGATTTTCAATTCGGGTACTTTTCGTTCAATGCAGCTTTCCTATTGATTACTATGTAAGTCAATGGGCATTCTAATGCTAATTCACAGGACAACTGACAGGAAATTTACTGTTTACTTGATAACTTGAGATCTGTTTTGAGTTAGCTGCACATGTTAATTATTCTCTATTGTATTTGTGTCTTTTAGCCCAGAACCACTTCCTAGTAGTCAATATCCTATTCCCCAGTTCGAAGGTCATGCTTAGACAGTACATGAATGACCTTGACCTCGTTTGTGGGGTCACAGTGCAACATACATGAATTTTACTCTTCATTACAACTTGAGAACTAAGTGAACTTTGATGTTGCACATGTAAGTGTTCTTCTATAAAGGTCAGACTTACTCAGAACATTGTGTCCTTGATCCCTTCCCAAGTTCATAGATCTGCAAGTGTGATGAATGTCAAGATCAGCTGAGGCATGGGCTGTTCACACAGCCCTCTTGTTAAGAGTTTTTAAAGAATGATCATTGTATTTGTGTCTTTTTGCCCAGAACCACTTCCTAGTAGTCAATATCCTATTCCGCAGTTCGAACTCTTTACTCTCCATAAGCTAACCTGTCCCTGTCTAACCTGTATATATATGGAATTACTATTGTCTATATTGCACACGTTCCTCTGTAAAATTTTGACATAGGCTGTATCAGCCCAAATAAATTAAAGGGTCTTCAGCGGGTAACTACTCAACATGTTTCGGAGCCTTTTACCCGTACACGTCTCTCTGAGTAGCGGCTCCTTGCCTAAGCTAAATATTCAGCAAAGACAACCCACATAATAATGAATAAATATGAACGTGGCAATTGATGAATTAGCTAAATATGTGAAGTTTTGCTTGTAAATGCAGAGCTTCATATCAAAGAAGAATACCTGTCAAACAAACCATAATTACCAAATTTTCATAGTACAGGTTCAGATAAGAACAATTTGACTTACCCCTGAACCAAAATGTACCCTTTCTAGCTGGACAGCTTTTCCTAGTTAAACCATCCGGGAAACTTGCCGGGAATGTCAATTATAATGGAAATTTATATCAAAATTTCAGAGCAGATGACATTTTACACTTTAGCACTTTTTCGTGAAATGAGCAGGAAAGGATTAAGGACAGGTAAGACACCAATAACCTTTGCATGGGTGATTTATAGATTTTAACTGTTTTCACAAGATAAATGTCCTTTCTATTAAGTGACAAAATTTCAAGCTCCTTACTAAAGTTGAAATATGAGAAAAATGCAAAAAACCAGAGGCATGTGGACATCTGAACAACCGTATATCATTCTTTTGGTTTTCAGCCGCCTATTGGAACAATGCCACGTGTCAGTTATACTTAAAAGTCTGCCACGTGGCTATAGATACCAATGGCCCCTGGGAAAACAAGAGTGGTATCACTGCAGCGCCGCAAACTTAGGTGGCATGCCGGAAGTGTGTTTGGGGACAGGGAAATAAAGAGGACATGCAAACATATCACAGCCTTAGTGGTATACTTTACAGTCATCTTGCTTGTTTTGTGTTCAGGTGAAGGAAGACTTAAATAAATGTTCACGAACAGTATGAATCATTTGAATGTCCCTTCATAGGCCGTGCTGCGATGCATTACCCCAGTGGCCCTACACATCAAAGAGAGGCGTGAAAAAAACTGGCACTTAAATCAACAGTACCCATGTACATTAATCATATTTTCGTGAAACCCAAGGGTGAGGAAATAGAAGTGTAAAATAGATACATCGAAATGCAGAAGCATAACTTGAACATAAGAGAAAACATATAAAATAGCGATACAAAACTTGGGTGGGAAAGAGAAATGAAACTCATTGAGAAAATAATAACAAGATAATGACAAGCTTACTAAGTACAGTATACAGGCATGACTAACAAGCTAACTAAATAAAGTATACAGATTGGAGTAAATACAGTAAAACACTATCCCTAAAAACAGGATGGAGATGTAGGGAGCGGAAGACCAAACCTGCCGCCCATCTACTGACCACTAGCGGCCATAGGCTGCCGCACCGAAGCAAGGCAACACATCATTCGTTGCCAGGCTTGAGGTCACTGGGCCCAAAGGGCCACCTCCATGACATCACACTTTGAAACCACATTGGCGCTGTCATCTTTTGACAGATCACTGAAAAAAGTTTTCCGTACTTCAAAGGCCCTTTTCTTAATCATGAGATTGGCCAATAATTGACTGACAACCGCACCGAATGTTAAGGGATCATGTTTACACCGTTTTGTTCAAATATCAGCTCAACAAACGGTATTGTTTCGGATGCAAATGATCACCATCAAAGGCCTTTTAAGTTTGTTTTCTGAGAGAAGATTAAAGGATGAGAGCCCCACCTAGAAATGATTATTCCAAGAAAACTGCTGGGCAAAATCTAATCTGGTTAATGGCTTTTGATTCTGTAATGTTTGAACTGCAAAGGTGATTCAGTGATTTTCAAAATTTTGCTTCGTTCTTTTTCTATAAATTGAAGAAATATGCATCCTGGAAATCAAAGGGAAAATTGAAATGTCAAACTTAGAAGATGGACAACAGAAAAACTAAGTCACACATAAAAAAATGCAGGATCTTTTTTTATTGCCAATATGTCAGAATTGAGATGCAATTGTAATTATGATTTTATCACAAATAACGAGTGACTTACATCGACATTTATAGGGTGGATGGTTTGTGGTCAACTTTCTAGTGTTTATTCAACAATTATCATTACAGATACCCAAACACGGGACATATAAATTATTTGGAGTATGATGATTACACACATATATGATTTGTAATTCTAACGCAAATACAGTTTGAACTAGGATCAATTAAAGTGGGATTTATTTTTGGTGTCTTAGCTGTCCTTAAAAGGGCTACTACAGTGGTACTACGGTACTGCCTGTCATTAACACCATCCCTGCTGCCAGGAAAAAATGGTCATGTATTGCGGTTGGTCGTAATTAATAGAGAAATAGACTAGTGTTGTGAAAGGATGGTCTGAATAAGATATGCAATCTTTCATGAAGTTTGGTTTTTAGAGTAGTCACTGCTGGTATTGTATCACTGTAACAAATAATAAATACTTCAAAATGAGAGTTTATAGTGGTCAGGTACGATTACAAAGTAGCAAATGGTTAAATCTCTTTTCTGTCACCCTGCCAACTTGACCATGTGTCTGGCACTGTTGTGTTGCATACTGGGAGTGCTCATTATTTAGAACACACACGTAATTGGATCATTTTGTTTTGTTGTACATAAATGATCACTACCTGTTCATATTTGTGGCTTCAGATAAATATTTTTATTTCATTGTTGACAGTTTTCATTTGCGACAGTGTACATGCAAAACTCCTTATTAATGTACTGGTACCTGCTATTTAAGATCACCCTTAATGCCAGACAAAAGTGGTCACATATGACAGGTGGTCTTTCACTGCAGGTAAGCTAGCAAAGAAATTTAAGTGCAACAGGCACCTGCAGTGCTAATGTATGCTGGGAATACATGACTGTCTCCAGATGTTACCAAGTACCCGTCTTGTTTCTTTCACCCCCACCCCAGGACGGTGGTGGGGTGTTTGTGTTTGTAAAACATATACATGTACATCTGCTATTTGTTTGTCGTACATGGAATGTACAGAGGAATAACAAAGCCATGAACACTGCCCCACCATTTCCACATTTTTTCATTCGCAGGAGTGATGTACTTATCCTCAGAGCCAGGATTATTGCATTATATGACACAATAAATACAGGTACTTTACACTGCTAAGGTTTCATGTGTTCCACTTTTTGGATACCACACAAGGTGTATAATTAGTAGTCCAATTCTACTTTTACCTGCCATATTGAACATTAAGCATGTTTATTAGCAAGAGATATTTTTGCCAGTACTAACACTTAACAGGCAGTAGGTATTTTCATAGGAGCCACTGTGATTAGAAAACATGTAGCCCTGCTTTCAAGCCAGGTGGCACTTCCTGCATTCCATCAGTAACTTTGACTGCCACACTGTCTGTCTGGCTGCCATGGTAACTGGTACTTGGCCAGGTATTATGTGTTCGTACTGTTTACCATTTGGGATGTTGAAAAACAATGCAAGGAGTACGTGTTTTTGAATAAGGTGGGACGTTGTGTCATATGTATGTCACATTATTTCAGCACATACTATGTTGTTAAATAAACTTTTACATTCGTGTAATGTACATGTAAAAATACCTGTATTTCACATTAACAGATTTGTATCTAATTTCACCATGTCATTTTGATAATATTGACATTAGTTTTGGGAACCTGTACAAGTATTTTTAGTGATCCTGTGCAAGTATTTTTAGTGATTATTGCTGTGCAAGTAATAAAATGACAGCTAAACAGTGTTGATGAATTGATATCTCTTTGCAAATTGAATCAGCTTTCTTAAATTTAGTAATTCTGAAATTTATTTAAAACGAAAAGACAGGCAAAGTGTACCCATTTGGGAAATGCCGTGGTTTGCCCCTCCTCCCCCCCTCCCCCCCCGCTTGGATTGACAATATACATGCTTGTCTGCTCAGGCTTTCTGACGTACATAAAGATCTGTCAAGACAATCACTGAAAAACCATGCAGCCAGAGATGCAGCTAAAGAAACTAGCAAGATTTTTTAAATTGAACCAATTATATGTACATATTACTGAATATATTTTGGTGATTTTCGTATCATTGCAGGTTGTACACATCTCCAAAGAGGCCTTCACCAGCACAGAGAAATATCAGTCCTTACAAATGGGTGCGACATGAGTTTGAACATCCAAGTCCAGACATAGAATCAACGAGGAAATCCTTGGTTTATAAATTAGATGAAGTATCCAGAGGTGAGGAACTGCAGGTCTCTATATTCATTGATGATAATTGACCAGTTTCTAAAGTGAGGATGGTCAGATTTTATACACTGTTACATGCCTCTCAAAATTTCAAATTTTTCCTGACACAGACAAGAATTTCAGTTTTTGTGCACTTTTTGTAGATACAATGTAATACTAAACTAATATACTGCATTTTCCTAGTTTTAAAATTGAAGCTGGTGCATTATTTACATAAAGAGCGATAGCTGTACATGTACATGTATTTCCAATCACCATGTCTCTGTCCAGGTAGTTTTGATCAGTGTCATGTCGGACGTTGACATACATAAAGGCTTGAGTGACACAAGGCCTGATTCCACCAGAAAGCAATGGTGGTTGGCAGCACTAGTGCATATCAATAAGCCACACAGGAGTTTCAGTTGCACTTGACACAGAAAATCAAATGTTAAATGTACAGAAACAAACAAGAACATGTTTCTTTATGAATTTGCCCCACATTTTTCATGAAACCAAGTGCATCAAGGCCTGAATTTTTTTTCGTTTTTTATGGATGCTTAGTGTACATATACATCTCAGACTAAATGGATTATGTCTAGATAATTTTATGAAACTGTTCATGTTTCTAAACCTATATATGCTTTACTTGGCATGGTCAGCATTGTGCCATTATCCCTCCATATTGCTACTGTTTGTCTGCATCCCTGAAGTCCTCTCTCGAGGTATTAGTAAGCTCAGGAAACATGGCAACCTCTGCCATGAATGACTCTACAGATGCCATGGTACGCCACCACATACTACAGATGGGGATGATGTAAGATGAAAAGATTCTTGCTGATTGGTCCAGGCCTCGATTCTGCCATGCGTCTTGCTGGAAAAAAATGCTCGTTTAGAGTGGTTTCATGCTGGACCACTTTACCATGCCATACTGACTGTAATTGTGTGCTATGAAAAGTACAATTTTTTTTCTTTTTTTTTTTTTTTTTTTGCTTTTCTTTTTTTGACTGGATGACTTCCTGTTACCATGTAGTCACCCCTCTGAGTGTAAGAGGGCTTTCACACTCATTGGTGAACCTTGGCCATTGCATGCCACCTGGAAGAAGAAAACATGCTGTAAAGCAATCTGTTGTGTTAGGAAGCTGT
Source organism: Hermodice carunculata (assembly GCA_964020975.1). Classification (NCBI taxonomy): domain Eukaryota; kingdom Metazoa; phylum Annelida; class Polychaeta; order Eunicida; family Amphinomidae; genus Hermodice; species Hermodice carunculata. The sequence continues at coordinate 78,624,714 of OZ026619.1, forward strand.
CATAGCAAGGTGTCTTTTGCTTCCTTCATGTTAAGATGTGCAGTGTATGTACATATACAAGCATGTGGAGCAGTTTCCATGTCTGTGAAAACAAAAACTGAACTTGGAAATATTTTATCAGATAAGCAAAAAAAAAAAAAAAAAAAAACTGTATAAGAATTCAATCATATATCAAAATGATACCATTTCTTGTACTTGTAAGTTAAACATATATGTGTAAGTCTTGAAGTTTGTGACACTGGTAAGAAGTAAAATTTGCATTGTTAAAAGATAGATAAAAGAAAGTCAGGATATTTTTATGTCTCGTATTCTGTTGTTAACAAGTATATTTGAGAACACAATTATAAGTATTAGGCTCTGAATGTACGTCCTCCTTACTTCACATCATGTATCTACTTTCATCGACACTTGCCTTGTCTTGCTATTATTGCTCCTTACTTAAATCACAGTCGGAACCGAAAAGAATATTGTTTATCACCTACAGTCCACAGGCCCTCGGTTGCTGAGACATTCATGGGGAGAAAATGAAATTGAAGACCGCGGATGAAAACATTTCCTGTTTTTGTAGTACAATTGCTGGAACATAGCTGAATTCTTGCTTGTTTAGGGTGTAATGCCAATAAAAGCAAACGTTGGTGGATCTGATACATGTACACTGTTGATACCAATGATTTGGATGTAAATAAATGGATAAACAAATAAATAAATGCATTGTAAATGTTATGGACTGTGAGTGATCCCTTGGCACCATTTCCTAGTTTCACATGCAGCTCAGTCTGTATGGACCAGAATAATGGAATGTCAAATTGTTATTCATTTTTCTTTTTCAGTTTCAAGAAGTTCAAGTTCAGGTACATTAGGTAGTTTAACATCACCGAGCAGCACACCTGTGCTAACAAGAGACATAAAACAATCTGTACAGTTGCAGTCAGATGGCATGCCTTTCATCAGAAAACCCCTCGTGGCTGGTCTAGGTAGGTACACACAACGTACTCATTGACTCCTATTCTCAAATGAACGTCTAATTGGACATCCTTGTATTACAGAGAAGTAACCTTGGATATGACCCCTGCATGTTATCTGGGTGTATCCTCAATATTCTGTAAGAACCAATACCTGCCTAACAAAACCCAAATTGACTGCAGATAATCAATTAATTACAGGCATCCAGTAAGTAACTGTCAACTCTTAGAAATAAATTTTCTAGAGACTAATGCTGAAGCAGGTTCTGCTGAATTAACTCATGTATCCATAACAATTGTATAGGTTAATGGGTCAATCTGAAAAATCAAAAGGTTAGCTTGATTATTCATTCAAGTCACAGATATTGTTTGCCAATTAAGATAAAAAGAAAAGAAGCAAATAAATAAATAAATTAAACCAGACTCCCCCCTACTCCCATTTAAAAGAAAACAACAAACAAAACAAGAAAACAAAAAACCAAACAAACAAACAAACAAAAAAAGAAATCCAGACACATGCCCATTGGCTTGCATGCTTACATATTATTTTTACCCTCAGCACATAAAGTGCTGGAGGGTATTGTCATCCCCCTAGTCATCCGTCCGTCTTGTCGACAGTACCGCGATATCTCAAAAATTATTTACTATAGCTGTACCAAATTTTTGTCACAAAGGGACCTTATGATGGACCAGGCTCCTATTGAAAACCAGTTTCCTTTGATTATTTTTAAACTTATAATGTAGGAGGTCAACCCTGACAACTCCACTGTGATATCTAAAAAATATTTACCGCTGCAGCTTTACCAGTTTTTTGTCACAGATGCATCTTGTGATGGACCAGAAGCTTATTTAAAACCAGCTTCCCCTGATTATTTTCAAACTTTTTATGAAATTTTTAATGTATTATTTGAAAGCCATCTGAGTTGCATCAACCCTCACGATGCTACTGTGATATCTAAAAAAAATACTGACCACGTCTTTACCAAATTTTTGTCAGAGCCGTATCTTATGATGGACCAGAACCATATACATGTAAAACCAGCTTCCTCTGATTATTTTAAAACTTTTTAATGAATCTTTTAGTGTATTGATTTGAAAGCTGTCTGAGTGGTGTCAACGCTGATGGTGTTGCCGCGATATCTCAAAAAATACTGACCACAGCTTTTCCAAATTTTTGTCAAGGATGTATCTTATGATGGACCAGGTTCCTGTATAAAACCAGCTTCCTCTCTATATTTATAAACTTTTTATGAAGTTTTAAATTAATTATTTGGAGGCCATCTAAGTGGTGCACAAGCGCACAAAGTTACCATAATATCTCAACAATGATCAAACGCAGTTTCACCATTTTTTTTTCGGAGATGAACATTATATGGACCACCTTCCTATTGAAAACCAGCTTCTTGTTATTATTTCTAAACTTGTTATGGAACTTTAGAAGCATTTATTTGATAGCCGTATGAGTGACACACAGTACAGTGCTCTCTGGCGCCAGGACATGCCCCAAGAACACATCAAAAGTGCTCTTTCAGTTCATAGGCAACAATGTAGAAATTGTTAGTAAAATATTCTACTGCGAAGTCTCAAATAAGAAAAAAAATATGCAGAATTGAGGGGAAAAAAATTGTGAGCGCCAAGGGTAATCCGTTCTCTGAACACCGTTTGTAGATCCTGGTAAGGGACATCCACCTTCAGCAGATACTTGAGGCAGGCAATTTCAGGGTTTTTGATGTTCAATAATTATGAGGATGTATATTTGGGAGCAGTTAATACTGATCACTCAGTCTGAAACAAGATATGGTCAACAGCTGGTTGTGTGACTGACACAGAAATGAGATGATCTGGCGGCTGTGTCTTGTGGGTCAGTCTGGGGTCATGACTGGCTAGAATTGGCAAGGGACATGTTATGAAAGTTCATTACACAAGCATTCATAACCTGCCCTGTCTTTTAGTGATGCATCCTCAGATAAAGATGATGGATGGCTCTTTGGACAATGGAAGTGCCAGCAGCCACTTTTACTGGCAACTATACACTAGATAGAAAAACACAGTTGTTGTTTTGAAGTTGATTGTGTAATAGTTGCCACACTGAATAATGTATTGCTTTAACATGCCATTCACTGTAAAATGGTGTGAATTTCACTGGAAATTAATTTTTGTGTACATAAATTTTTCAAATTTTTAAATGAGATAGAGTCAGAAATTTGTAAGTTCTGAGAAAAACAGCCCACAAGAAACTCCTGAGTTTCTTTATCTGTCACATTAATGCCTTTGATACTTAACTCCTTCAGTGCGCACTGTGGCTAAAGCCGAACCGTAACACAAACAGCTTTGAATTAGAAAGGTGCAAGACTCAGGTTCCTTGTAAAAAGACCTTTCATTCAGGTACGAGTGTGCCTGAAATTACACAGAGTATAATAGTTCAGATCAACAGCTTTCTGCAGTGCCCAAAGCACACCGAGGAAAACTGTTGACTCAGTCCAAAATGTGGCACTGAAGGAAATAATACGAATCAGTGGATGCATGGACGACCAGCAGATGTCTTGCCACTCTTGGTACTAGATTTAGAGTTGTATGTGTACAACTTCCGTTAGTATAGGTCTTAAAAGTATTTGTAGTATTCACAATTTTATATACATGTTGAAAATCACACCAAATAAGTCAAAATATTTAATTATAAATAACAGATACATGTAATAACCTGGCAAAAGGGATAATACATGAACATAAAATTGAAACAAACAGAGATAGTGGAAGCCTAGTACAGGCCTATAATGGGAGCACAGATAATGTTTTTTTTTTTTTTTAAGTACTCATATACTTACAACTGTAAGCAGCTACATGTCTTGAGTCGGTCACTAATGAAGGATAAACTAATGTATGGCCGCATGCAGAAACAACAGCATCAAGACGACATTCTGTATTCATACTTTGTGGTAGGAATGCTTTAACCCTTTGATTAAAAATGAGTAATCATCTTTTCTTTGGCACTGCCTGGATGCCAAGCATCCAGGCTATGGCAAAGAAAGAAGTAGTCAACTGATGTGGCTCATGTTCAACTCACATTCAAAGTTTTTCTTTTAAAAACTTAAGTGAAAGTACAGAAGCATGCCTCTGTGATCCATTTTTGGAGGCCAGTTTCGAGTGAGAAAGGGTTGGAATGGGCTGTATCATTGATGTTTTACTTCGTTCCTGATTGATTTCTGAAGTTTTTGTTTGTTTTTCACTTTGTAGATGAAGGTGATTATAGTAAGTAAATTGCCAAGTCCCAAGCTTTTCCCTCAATCTGTGTACTCATCTGGCTTTCTTTCCTGATCAGAGAGGTGGCGTACAGCTATGACTGACTGTTAACTCTTTCTGTACATAGAGAATTAATTGTATAGCTTTGAGATCAGTCTCTTTATGCCTCCCCTAAAAGTGATAAATTATTGGGGGGGGGGATACTTGTGTTGTCTGTCATAGATTTTCATCTGTAAACTACTTTCATGTGTCCTGCCCTACTTTGCGAAAAACTTGGAACAGTTTTAGAGCATCTTAATGAAAGTGGGTCGAGCTGTTGTTTATTAATATGATGTCTGAAAAGTTCCATAATAAATTTCGCTCAAACTTGGCACAGAAATTCCTCATAATGCTAACATGAACAAATTAGATTTTGGGGTCACTTTTCATTTTGGTCCCCACAATATATGAGAACTTCTTGGGCAGGTGTGCTCAATATGCACAAATCTGACATGAAAGTACATGGGTGAGGTACATGTTTATCTATGAACATAGGTGCTCACGCTTCTAGCGTGTTTAGTTTGACACTTCAGGCCTGCACAAATTAAAATAAATGGGTTCTGAGGGAGTGGGGGGGAGGGGAGGAGTATACAATGTGTAGCCCTTTTTGCATAACCCATTTTGAAAGTGCTGTGTCTCTTATTGCCAAAAGTTGTGTTCACGGAATGTGGGTTATGCCGTGGGTTATGCCATTGCTTAACTGCACAACCTGCTCACACATGAAACTATGGGGTACACAATTTGTGCAGGCCTACACTTTATGTGATGGTATATTTCAAGTAGTTTTTCTTTTCTGTATATCTATGAACTTTTAAACAAACAAGAAAATGTAAGTCATTCAAATGACAATCACAACAGAACATGTACATGTGTTTGGTAAGTGTTACACTTGAAGTAGACTATTTTTATTTGTGAAATTTATCTATAACAGAAAGAGTTACCAGAGAGTTTTCCTGAAATGTACATGAATCATTGTGTCACATATATGTAGCTGACCAGACCTTCTGTTTGTCGTCTTCTGTTGTTGTGAGGTAGATGCTCCATGTTTTTGTTTCCCTTTGTAGTCTTATCATTGTGTCTGTAGTATCAGTAGTCAACTGCACTGGAGTTGATGTAACTTAAATCCCCAAGTTTAGAAGTTTAGAAGGATATGAGCAGGCTCATGTGTTAGTTCAAAATTTGCCAAACACCATTGCACTGGGTACTTCCATATATACCCAGCAGACCAAGTAAATTCTTTGAAGAAGTATGTCCTCTTTGATAAGTGTTGTGCATGTGTTATCGGATATTCTGATCTTGCTTTTGTTGTTTGTAAGTTTGCTCTGTTTATGTTTTCAGCACCCCACCCCCCTTTCTTGGGGGGGGGGGGGGGGAGTAGTTCAAAATTTCTCATAAATTGCTTGTGACATTTTTCACATATATTACAAGCAAATGTGAAGTGATGTAAACATTTACCAGACTTTGCCATTGTTTATACAAATCTTATTGGCTTAACCTGTAAATAGTTACGTAGAGTGTAGCCATTAAATCAGGTTAGTCTGTGTCGTTAACTTTTTTTTAGTTTGGAGGCCATGGCAAAATATTCTGTTGCCAGACATGCATGAGGTAAAGGGAGTAAGGTCTCTCACAGTACAAAAAGGAGATGTACTGTAAGTTGTAAACATGGCTGCAGCTTAGTGTATAGTAGTCTATTACTATAGGAACAGGCTACGGTAGCATCATGGACTTGTAATGTGTGGGGTCAGTTGGTTTACATTAGAATTCATCATGCCAAATTTAAGTTCTAGTGTCTACCGTCTGTATAAAACTGTTCCATGTTTGTTTATAATTGACATAGTGCCTTGGTTGTTTCATGGCATGATGCTGTGTAAATACACATGCATGTAAATTGTATAGTGTATGTTATGACTCAAAACTGTTTAACTTTGCATGTGTAAGCTACATGTGTACATGTAATAAGTTTCTAGCTTAAAGCATTTTAACATTGAAATACCTTTTGCTCATACTTTCCTTTTCTCTTGAATTAGAGAATTATTGAAACAGTCATTTTATCACCAATTGGTTTTAAGGGGAAAGGGTTATACTCACAATATGTCTGTAGCAATGACAAATTGTTGTTTTATTTTTACCTCAGCTGAGGTTATGGGATGGTCCCTCATTCATCTGCTCATTGTTCTCTCCACAATTTACATGTTAGTCCAAAACTGTTGGCCAGATGCACTTCAAATGTGGTGGGGATCTACCTGGAGTGGATCTGTACCAAGTTTGTTCAATTCTTGGTCCAATGGTGTTTGGATTTTTTAAGAATTTGTTATTTAGTTTTTTTTGGCAAAATATTCTCTGAAACTGCATGGCCAATTCTTTCAAAAATACATATGAACACTTCTAGGCACCCCTAGACCGTAACCTGTTCAATAGATTTAAAAAAAAAAAATCATGAATTTGGACTTCTTCCCTGAAAATGATATCTCAGATTGTGCCGAAACTTGGTAGAAATGTGGCTTGTGTAAGGTTAAAGAAAGCTGTTCACTTGGTGCTGATGCTCTGGATTCCTGATTTTTAGCTCTGCTGACCAAAGGTCGCAGAGCTTATGTGACCGCTCATGTCTGTCCGTCCATCAATGTTGATGCTTTGGTAACTCTGGAATCTCTTTGCTGTCATTGTTGGGTTTGATATTTATGAATATGGGTCATGTTTTTCTACATAAGTGTATCATATTAGAGATGTCCATCTATCCGTCTGTAAACTTTTGCTTGTTAGCGCTATATCGTCCACAGAACAAGTTAGCCCAGTATAACTTTCAGGACTTATAGGGTGTATGAAAATCTAGGCCGAGTTCAATATTGGTGGCACCACCTATATTATTATGTAATGTAGGGGTCAAAATGTGAAAATCTTGTGAACACTCTATCATCTTTAATTTTGGTGGATCATCAAATTTGGTGGGATTGTGGGAGAGGTCAAAGTCTAAGTTGGTAATGACACTAGTGGCGCCACCTATAATTTGATGGAAATGATGAGCCAAAATGTGTTTTAAGATGTAGAATTCCATATTTGGAAAAGTAATTGGGTTAGACTTGCCAAATTTATAGGATATATAGACTGGCCAAAGGTGGAATGCTATGTAATATCAGTGACCTGGACTTATTTTTATGAGGTCACCATGCTTGTAAAGTTGAAAAGGTGATCTTTAATGGCTGGGTGTAGGTTGAACATCAATGGCAAAGAGAATTGAGCCTCCAGATCAAAATTGTACTTGATAACATAAAAGTTTACTTGGAGACCTGCTTTTTAGGCCACTGTGACCCAGTATGGAGATTGGCACTTGTCCAAGTTTTTTGTTTTTCCTTAATAACTCAAAAAGTTATCACCTGATTTAAACAAACAAACTATAAATGGAAAGCTGGATGTTGGTCGCATATTTTGAATGATAACAATTTTGTAATCTGAGTTGAAGGTCAAGGACAAATGGCCAGTTTTAATATTAGGGTCATTTTGTGAATGCTCTGCACCCCACAGTTGTTGAGATAGGGCCATGTAGCGTTTAGGAGTTATAAAGGTGTAAAAATCTTTGTCAACATCAATGTTGGTGGTGCCATCTGTATTGTATTATGTAATATACAGGTCAAAATATGAAAATCTTGTGACTGCAGTGCTGTCCACACTTTTCAAGTTAGCCCAATATAACTTCTAGAGCTTATGGGGGGTACAAAAATCTAGGTTCTTTTCGATATTGGTATCGCCACCTACAATATCATGCAATATAGGGGTCAAAATATGAAAATTTTGTGAACACTCTAGCATCTTTAATTTGAGGCAGATCCTCACCAAATTTTGTGGGATTGTGGGAGAGGTCAAAGTCTAAGTTGGTAATGATACTAGTGGCGCCACCTATAATTTGATGGAAATTATGAATCAAAATGTGTTTCAAGATATCAAATTCCATATCTCCAAAAGTAATTGGATTAGACTTGCCAAATTTATAGGATATATAGACAATGTCCAAAGCTAGAATCGTTTGTAGGATCAGTGACCTTGACATATTTTTATGAGGTCACCATGCCTGTAAGGTTGAAAGAGGGGATTCTGTAATGGAAGGGTGTAGCTTGGACATCAATGGCAATGTCAGGACAGCACCAGGCCTGTGGGCCTCTTGTATTACATAATGTGGGTGACCTTGATCTTTTGTCCCAAGGTCACTGAGGACATATAGTTAAGGACTCACTCATTGTTGTCTTGGCACATGCAACAATATCCATCACAGCAATTGCACAAATAAACTGTGATTACATATGGAGGGAAGTGTTATCTGGTGGACAAACAAAACATTAATCACATAAGCTAAGTGTTCAGAAGCCACTGGAGGACTGACAACTTTGAAATGAACAGGTGCAATAAAGCCATAGTGCCAGTAGAGCATTTGGCCCATGGGCCTCTTGTTAACAAATTTTTAGTAGGGGTACTTGCTGGTTAATGCATACATTTCTGTCGATAACCATGCAAATCAATGGAGACTACAATGATACTTCACATTTTCATCTTGTTCTCCCAAACCGTCTCCCAGATCCTCCTCAAACTTTATGAAAGTCAGCCTCTGGTGAGTCTCTCCCAAGTTTGTTCAATTGGTCATTTTCAGTAATTTGGGGATTTCTTGTAAACTTTTGTGTTCATTTTGTAGCAAAATCTTAAGAAATCTTCTCTAAATGATGTAAGGCAGTGGGGATTCACATTTTGACTTTTTCAAAACCATCATCCGGATTGACATGAAATTTGGTAGAGATAGGTCTTGTGTTACTGTCTATTAAGTTCCCTCAAGTGGTCATGCACCAGTGATTTGGAGATTTTATTTATCTATTTGGGGGGAGGGGGGGGGGGGGCTCTTAGAATTTGTATGGGCACATGGCCAATGGCTGTAAAAATACACACAAAAGGGTTCTAGGTATTCCTGGACAGGATAGGACATATTTCTGGTTGGAAGTACATGTATCAAGTTTGGCAGAGGAGGGGCTGTTCAGCCAGCCCTAGTGGTTTGTTTGTTTTTCATGGTGTACTGTTGTCCTTCCACAGAGCTGGTTCAAAACTCCGTCCATGTGCAAATATGACCAATTTAATTAACACTGTGTTGCCACCTATGGCCACCAAAGGGGTTGTGATTAAAAGGGCGAATTCATATCTGTGCAATAACTGCTCTGTTGGGAGAATGACATTGGCCAGTGCATGCATGACATATGTACAGGTTTATGTGTTTATGCTGATCATCGGCCTGGCATGTGTGTATTGTTCAGTTCTGCTGTGATTTCTTGTGCTTTTTGCCGTTTGGCTTTACATGCATTTGTTAGGTTGACCTTCTGAAAAATTGCCTGTTGTAAAAAATTAATGTACGTGTGTGTGTTTGTGTAAAAGTTGCAGGGTGATAATATATCAGCAATTATTTGCCTGGGTGAATTGCATATTTTTAATGTTCATCTGTATGTAAACTCTTTCCCTCTGAAAATAATGGAGCTTTTATTGCAACATTACTGTAGTAATAGTTGATCGTTATTTTCATTGATATTTATTTCTATGTGAAATCAAATGAAGTCAGATACATTTGCATAAATCACTGTAAACCAGTGAAGACTAGGTCTCTGCAAGTTCCACCTGGTCATAGACAAGTGCATTATGTAGTATCATCAGAATGTGGACTCATTAATTTATCAGCATAGTTGTTGTGAGGTAATCTGCAGGTGATACTTTTGTGCTCAAAGTACACAGGAACAAATATGACAAGTGATGGCATTATGATGATGTTTCTACATTTTTTGCAATAGTTAGAAGCCATCCCATGGCCACTTACTGTCCTGCTCTGACAGGACATGTCCTGGAACTGCACTTTCTTTCATAGGCTTCATGTCATGAATTGCTTGTACCAGCAATGGGAATTTTGATTAATAAAGAAACAGTTTGGCCACAGCAACCTCAGGGTCATCTGCCAAATATTGGCTTCTGTGTACAAAATCAGAAACATAGTGTTGGCCACCTTATTCAGGAGTGGTGGTGTTTTGCAATTGCTGAAAATGCATTAGAATTTTGTAGCAGCCTTCCAAAGAACAGACAAGTTATTTTGCCAAGGCATTTCGTGGACTGTTGTAAAATTGCCTTGGTACAAACATAAAATCATGAGATAACAAAGAACATACATTATACATTGTATCTGAAGCCTTTCAGTAAAATTTTCACAGTCTATCTGGAATTTCTTTTTTTGGACATTCTATATGGCCAAACTCTTACCACAGAGGGTGCACCATAAGTGTCATGGTTTAAGCATGTCACCCGGGCTCATGTTTCCTTTCATATGCAGGAACACAGAGATACATTAGAATACTCATTGAAGCAGGGACTGCTCTGACCATCAGCCAAATGCCAATATGTCATGGTGTGAAAGCCTTGGCTCAAGTATTTGGAAATTGATTACTAATAGGCCATGACAGAGCCTTCGCTAATTATAACCAGAAAAGACCAAGCAGGACCAGTAGCAGATAAACCTCAAACAGGGAAAAGCTGCTTAAAAAAACCCACCTAAATCATCAACCCACTCATTCTAAACTTTCAGGGTCACATGTCAGATACATTTGAATAAATATTGGATTCTGAAATTTATGAAACTGATATGGCAGGTGGTTATAATGCAACTACATGAGCTAGAAAACTGTACTGTACAAAAAAAGTTATGCCCTTCCCTCTCAGGGCGTGGTGGGGCTTAACTTTTTTTACGCAGTATATATACCTGCTCTTCTGTGTCTACTTCTATGGTGTGTTGAAGGTAGGAACGTGTTTCTCTCATTGTTATCCCTGGTTTCTTGGAGAAGGAAAGTTGAGGCTGGTGGGCCAGATACTGCCTTTGTTGGCAGCAATCTGAAAACACTATGAATCTGATAAATTGCCTCGGACAATATTTCAAAAAAAAAAAAAAAAAAAAACATACCATGCTGAATCCTGAGCATGCAATCTTACAGTATACCATCCCCATTCTAATGCTCCATGGAATGTGTTTTTGATTAACCAGCTTGTACAGTGTTGGCTTAGCTTTCACTCCAAATATAATACACCTGGTATCAGCAGTGATACATGTAATAATATGTATGTGTATGCCATGATGCATATGCCCCATTAACAATGCGTTCTGGCTATCAATTTCCTGTACAGTGGTCCCCCTCTTGTAACCCCCCCCCCCCCCCGCCCCCACCCCGACAAGAGGTCACCTCATCTACAGAAGCCACTTCTCCAGGCATCAAGTATGGTATTCTTTATTTTATTTTCTCCTATGAGAGAGATCACCCTCGTCATAAGGCTACATTTCTGGTACTTTTGAGGTGTCCTAATAAGAGGGGAGCCACTGTACTCTGATGGCAGATGTGACAGTGTACATGTTCTAGGACTCTTTCTGCCTATGCCAGTGAATGGATTTTTTAGCATTAGATTGAACGGTACTACTGTTCATTAATAACTGCAATATGTTTGCACAATTTTACCTGTTCATGTAAAATGAAAAAATGTACATATACTTATGGCAATGCACACAAAACAGTGCAAAATAGTGTGTTGTTTATTATTAGCCATCTTCACATTTATATGTTTATCAAAATAGTTTGGAAGTAAATATTTTGGTTTTAGTGGAACTTTGGTCAGTTTTACCGTGGGATCTGGGCATGGTGTCCACTGGTCCACTGTGAGTCACTGCAACCAGACTACAAATGTAAAGCACATTTTAGTGGTTTAATGTAATTGACAACATATGTCACAGTTGATTCGCATGTTGATCATAGGAGCTGTCCAACTTTCTGTAAGTATGACTTATAAGCAAATGATGTATACATGGGAACTTCCACTGAGGGGTACAAAGTTAAACTATCAGAAAGAATCAAACATTGTGGCAGCCAAAGAAAAGAATCCTGATTCTGCTACTTCACAGCAGACCCTGTGATTGGATCAAACTTGTCGGACACTTATTGTTTGGTTCCCAGTAAAAAGTCAGGTGTGCACGGTCACATTTGTGAGAACAGTTATGTGAAATGTGTACAATTTTATACTACAACTGAGCATGATTGTAACAGATGCTTGTGAGCACATTGTGTGCTTGCAAATTAAGTGAAAAAAAACAAACTATTTATTAATGAATGGTATTGTGTTCCAAATGTTACAGAGTTTGATATTAGTAGTTAGGGTAATGCATCATTGACATCAAACCCCTCATTATTAATAATGTTGGCAAACAAAAGAATATTCACTCCATGCTGGATTTTAAAGTGAAGCTAAACCTCAGAGAAAACTATTTTGACTGGAAACCAGTAAAGAATATGAATATTTTCATGTAAGTAGAATACTTGGAAGTGAATTTATATCCTGTATCATATTATGAGATCTGTATTGAGATACATGTATGTATCCAATTGTGAGAAAAGTGTTTCATGCCATCCCTGATGTACCATAATGGCACAGGATTCTTTTGTCCTTTTGTTGAAAATATATTAGTTTGATTTCTACAACTTTCATGTGTAAAAACTGTTTATTTAAATATATTTTGTTAATATAAAGTGCACATCAGTGCAATTATATTGTGATTTGTAATATAACTTACTCTTACACTGAGGTATATTTCATAGAATATTAAAACCTGCTTTGAGAGGTTGGCACTTCATGACTTGTGCATTCTCAGACACATTTGGAACAAGGTGGCAACTGCCCTGGCAGATACATATATACAAGTACCATGCCTGTGACACTGAGTTAATGTAACTCTGATTCAGCCACTGTGATCTGCATGATATATGTAACTACATGGCTATATTTCTATTCTTACCAGGTTTCCTGTAAACACTTGTTTTCGTGTGGTAAATTTCACTTTAACACATGGAATGTGCTGTTATTGTTTGGAACCAGTATGAGCCTAGTAATGCATTTGGTGCTCAGTGCTGTTGGACTACATACATGTTCCCATTTGTTTGGAAAATGTGCAGTGTGTAGACTGTTTCCATATTCATGCCACATGTTGATCTGATTGTCAGTAAAAACGAACCTAAACACAAAGACACAGCCTTAAGGTCCAATAATTGAAATAGTTCTGTGACACCACCCACATCTTGCATTACACAGATAAATACAGTGTCAGGGTTTTCTTGTAAACAGTACTGGGACTAGTTACATTGGTAACAGGTAAGTACAAACTGGCCATAGGCTGACAAATACTTCATTGACATGTCTTATACTGTATTGGAAAATTCTCTGGTATATGCTGCTGGTGTATTGTTTTTGCAAGTCATGGTCTGGGTACCGGAGACAGGGCTGGAGCCTGAAACCCAGACAAGGCAACAACCACGGACTTCATACCAAACATTTAGTTGCGTATTGAAGTTCTCTGTGTCTAGAGTATAAATTGCACCATTCCAATCACCCTTTCCTGGTTTTCCCTTTCCACTGTAAACAGGTCAAAACTGGTAGCTGGTCAGATGTTGTCTCCTTCAGTGGGTTTTTTTTTTTTTTTCCTATTTCATTTCAAATGAGAAAACAAAACAATTTCAATGAGAATTGTAGATTAGACTTACAAAGATAACATTTCACAGGTCAACTATGCCCAACCCATCCCAAGAAGAACTGTTGATCGAGTCTTAAGCACCAACTAACATCAAGAAAGGTGCTGACTCAGTGCAAGAGGGAATGGATTAACATAAGATGGAATTAAGAGCTTACCTTGTAACATGATGGTTTAAATGTATAACAAGATATACATATTCAGGCACTAAATGCCTAACACATGCTAATGAAAGTTATTAAGATGGGACATGCTAGCCTGATACGTCTTGTTAACAATCCTCACTAAGTATGGTTTGATTTGATTTTATTATTATTTTATAAACTCTTTCAGTGCCAAAATTTGGACGGAGTCAACAGCTTTTCTTGGTGTGCATTGGGCACAATGTGCCCAATGCATGCCGAGAAAAGCTGTTGATCTGGGATATTCTCTCTGGAATTGTATGCATGCTCATACTTGAATGTAAGGTCTATTTACGAGGAATATGAATCTGGGATCCTTGTGATACATGTAGTTCAGACTAGTTTGACTTAAGTAGATCGACTTTATTTGTGCTTGGCACTGAAAGACTTAAAACTTTTCTGTTAATGAGAAATTGAAAGTAGGCAAATACTGAAGCAAACAATATCTGACATTAGGTTCTTTTTGATGTCATGTAGAGGGTTGAGTTAAATTTGAGCCAAATGTAAGAGCAAATCTGCCACCGGTATGGGGGAGTTTTTCATTTTTCCCCCCTGAAATAACCTTAAAGTGCCCAAATTTAAATTGACATCTGCCTCAATCCTTTACTTAATAATTTCTCAATAGAAAACATTCAGCTGAGAATTTAAGGTAAGATCTATTATGTACAGTGTACATGTAGCATGCTCCAGGTCAACAGCTGTCCTTGGTATAGGTTGAGCTGATTGCACTTAACATTTGCAAAGGAAAGCAGTTACCTTAGTCTTATTGTGACCAGGAAAGGGTTAAAATAGCATGACACGACAAGGACAGACACTGTTGCATCATAGTGCCAGGAAGGGAGCTTGGCAGGGACCCAATAGGGCAACTGTTCCACATGAAACATATTTTTCTTATTTCAGGCACACGGGTAGATACAAACACATTTACAAGACCAAAGAAAAAAGGTGAAAAGAAGTTAGCTCGAATGGTTTACGAAGACCCACAGCCACCCAAAACTGTACATGTACCTGCAGAGGAGGAAAGTGAAGATGTTAATGACAATGTAGAAGGGACAGAGGGAAGCTGTGATGAGGATGTCAGTGACACGCCCAAGCTGGCAGATGTGGTGGATGTTCAGGTGCTGGCTAGGATGCAGGAAGAAAGTGAGTCAGCAACATGCGGATGGTGGGGAATCCAAAGATGGTGAAATTAGCTTTTAAAAGAGATTGATGATTTCACATATCGATAGAACATCTTATAATGATAAAATTAAAACCCCTTTTGAACACTTGTTACTATACTTTTTGGAAACTTCAATTTAAAGATTACTTTTCTTCATGTACAGATAAATCGGTTGTACCTTCTATATTTTTCATAACATATAAAGGTAACCGTGAAAAATGCTGAAATTGATTTCTCCTTGAAATAACTTGTAATAAAACTTCTGTGGACATTTTGCTGCAGTGCACTTATTGGAAGGTTGCATGGCATGCCATGTCAGCCTTCAGTCTGTTTAATACCTGTTTTTCCCTAAAGGTGGCAGCACTTTTATCTTTGTTGTTTTGTCTTGTCTTGTTAGAGGGCAGCACTTTCTGGTGTGTCTTGTATGTGTGGACAGGTCCATATTTGTGCAATCTACCTACTTCAGACCAAATATGCCAAAGCCCATACCACATGTACAAAACACTAACACAATTATGATGCACCTGTTACTAATGATATATGTTTGAATTCTCTACCTTTTAATCCAGGCTTACGGCAGAGTTTTAGCTCACCATTAACCTCACCCCGGAAAAGTAAGTATCCCACTTAATATATGTCCTGCTTAGTAATATTAATGGTATGTGCAATATAGGTACAGTTTAATAAGTATATTTCTGCTTGAAAATAACACAATGCTTAATAGGTTATTACTTGAATTAAACCTGAAATAACTCCAAAATGCATTTTGAAACAAAAACAAAACAAAAAAATATTATAAATAAAAACAAATACCCCCCCCCCCCCCCCAAAAAAAAGTGAAACAAATGTTGGGGTCCAAAAAAAAGAGGACATTGTGGATGCCATCAGATGCAGTCTTCTGTTTTTGAACAGAATCCCAAAGTCAGATGTGAATTTGCTTGGATAAAGAAACACATACATGTACTAAGATTGTCAAAAAGTAGTTTTACATTAACTACATTGTAATTTGCTTCATTGGTCAGTGGTTAAAAAAAAATTTTGCTTATGGACAAAAACAAACACAAGCTCCAAAAACCTGAACAGTGATGAAAAAATAATATGCAAGGACATTTGGGAAGGGGTGGGGAGCAAACTCATAACCAATTCGAAACAAAATATATTAAGTTAAAATTAATAGCTCCCAATTGCAGTGTTGAAAGGTTAAAAAAAATGCCCATCAAGTACAAACTGCCTGCCCCTCACCATCCTCCCCCACCAGAAAAAAAAAAAAAAATAGAAGCCAAACAGACAACACAAAACAAAACAAAAAACTTGTATGCATATTCAAAGTATTGTATTCTCAATGTGTGTCTTACTTTGCCCTCTGTCCGCCTTTTTTTAGCTCTGCTGACTTTTCGGTCATCAGGGCATATAAAATTCATTTACATCTGTCTCTCAGTCCACATCCCCACCTTTGTTGCATGGAATGTCCAGATTTTGCACATGGATATTCCCCAGGTGCTCCTGCACCAAGTTTATGAAGGATATGATGATGCAAACATTTTTTCAATTTTTTATGAACTCTTATTTTGTAAATTAAAAACAAATATATTCTTACTTGTCCAATTGCTTTGATATTGTGCACGGATCATCATGTTCATATTTTGGCAATCATGTGTGCTGCATCTCATTTTCAGTTTTGTGTGTTACAACTCCTCCAGAATGACCAAACAAATTTCTTGAAATTTCTCCAAGATTTAATTGGTCTAGAGATGAAGAGTGTTTGCAAAAATATGATTGGGATTCGTCTGTCTTGGGCATAGTAATGGGATATCAAACTTCAGGGCCATGCACCAGTAAGTGCTACTAGTGCACTAGAAATACAATGGATGTATCGTAATACTTTGAAAACTGTTGTTAGCTTTGCTTTTTTGTGTAGATGTTCCCTGGGTGGACCTTTGTGAAGGATGTGATGCAGTGATTATGCATCTGTGACAAGATGCATATATTGCATTTAGTAGAAGAAAAGTTTATTTTATCTATCTGTCTGTCTGTCTGTCTGTCTGTCTGTCTGTCTAGCTATCTATCTACATGTATCTGTCTATCTACATGTATCTATCTGTCTCTCTGTCTGTCTAGCTAGCTAGCTAGCTAGCTATCTATCTGCCTGCCTCTGCAAAATCTGATAGTTTGGCTTATATCTTGGTAATATCTTGGTAATGGTGCATCCTAGGCCTGTGGTTACTGTTCGGCATTGATACAAAAGCACCTGTGGGTGTTGCTTGGTGTTGTTAATTTGACTTAAAATAAGTTTAAAGGGTCAAACTGACATGTATGCTGATATATCTTGGCTATATCAAACTGTTGGTCATCTGTCTTTAAGGAGATTCCAGTCAGCAGAGCACAGGATCATTATGATTCTCATGTTACCTGGTGTTTTGTGTAGTGTACTGATACTTTATGTTCACCAGCACACTCCATATATAACTGCTGTGAAGCTGTTATTCTTGACAGCTGCATATTGAATGTTATTGGGATATAACAGTATATAGAGTTCTGTGCTCTGCAGTCTTGCATGGATTTTCTTGTCATGCTTGAGTTCCAGTGGAAAATTTCTATTCATTTACAACGATACAAAAAGAACAAAAAGTCATCTGTTTTTGAAAAGATGAAAAACATGGATACTTCTAACAGTTGGCATCAACATAGATTTGGCTCATTCATTTTATTTTATTTTTTATTTTATTTTTTATTTTTTGATAACTTTTATGTAGATTTTAAAAGTAAATGTTAAATGGTTTGATTTTTGTCAACAATACTCTGTGCCATGTTTCCCATTTCATTCATAATGTGGCAAAATGATGGTCACTCTGCAGAAAAAAACAAAACAAAAAAAAACAGGATGCAAGTTTTATTACCCTCGGCACGTAAAGTGCCAGAGGATAATGCCCCTGCATCGTCCGTCCATCCATCTTGTCGACATTACCGCAATATCTGAAAAAATATTCATTGTAGCTGTACCAATTTTTATTACTGAAGGACCTTATGATACACCAGGTTTCTATTGAAAACCAGCATACTCTGTTTAATTTTAAACATTTTATGAAGCTTTTAATGTGTTTATTTGAAGGCCGTCTGAGTGCCGTCAATCCTGACAATGTTACCACAATATCTCAAAAAATATTGACTGCAGCTTTTCCAAATTTTTTGTCAGAGATGTATCTTATGATGGACTAGGTTCCTATTTAAAAGGAGCTTCATTTGATTATTTTTACCTTTTATGAAACTTTAAATATATTTATTTGAAGGCTGTCTGAGTGGCATCAACCCTGACAATGTTACGGCAATATCTAATAAAAATATTAACCCCTCCAATTTTTTTTTCATAGATGTATCTTGTGATGGACCAGGTTCCTATCTAAAATCAGCTCAATCGTGACCATGTTACCACAATATCTCAAAAAATATTGACCACAGCTTTACCAAATTATCGTCAGAGATGAATCGTATGATGGACCAGGTTCCTAATTAAAACCGGCTTCCTGTTAGTACTTATGAACTTTTTATGAAACTTAAAAGTATTTAACTTAAAGGCCGTCTGAGTGGTGCACAAGGGGATAACATTACTAAAATATCTCAACAAGGATCCAATGCAGCTTCACCAAATTTTTATCAGAGATGCACAATATAGTGGACAACATTCCTACTGAAAACCAGCTTCCTCTCAGTATTTTTAAACTTGTTATGAAACTTTTGAACAATTTTTTGGATGGCTGTCTGAATGATGCACATTACAGTGGTCTCTGTCACCAAAACTTACCCTAGAACACATCCAAAATTGCTCTTTCATTTCATAGACAGCTATATGGAAATTGTTTATAAAGTGTTCTACTGTGAAGTCTCAAAAAAATAAAAAAAAAAAAAAAAAAAAAAAACAACCCCCAAAAATGCAGAATAGAGGAAAAAAAGATTGTGGGCACCCAGGGTAATCTGTTTTCTGAACGCTATTATTAGCTCTGTTGACCATAGGTCGCAGAGCTCGTGATCACTCATGACTGTCTGCCTATATATCCATCCGTCTATCATGCCATCTGTCTGTAAACTTTTGCTGGTGAGCGTCATACACCATAGTTTTCAAGATAGCCCCATATATCTTTCAGGACTGACCAAGTGGATGAAAATCTAGGTCCAATTTGATATTGGCGATGCCACCTACAGTATTATGTAATAAATGAATCAAAATGTGAAAATCTTGTGATCACTCAAGCATCTTTAATGTTTGATAGATCATAAAATTTAGTGGAACTGTGGAGGAGGTCAAAAACGCAGGTGTATTTGATACGAGTGGCATCACCTGTGTTTGATGGAAATTATGAGCCAAAATGTGTTGAAAGATACAAAATTCCAAATGTTGAAAATTAATTAAATGACATGAAGTTTATAGGATATATACCTCATGGCCAATGCTAATATGTCAGTCATATCAGGGACCTTGACCTATTTTTGTTTGGTCACTTGACCTGTAAAAGTGAAAGAAGTGATTCGGGAATGATTGGGTGTAACTTTGGCATCAATGGCAAAGAGAATTGAGCCTCAAAATTGAAATTGCACTTGAGTACACTGTACAAAAAAAAGTTTACTTGGTGGCCTACTTTTGGGGGTCACTGTGACCCAATTGTGTGACCTTGACCCATTTTTCAAGGTCAATAAGCACTTGAGAAAAGGGCATTTAATTCAGTTTTTTGATAAAGAATAAAGCAGATGGTACCAAATTTACCACCAAAAATTTGGTACCACCAATGTGCAGGTGGAACTTTGAATTATTGTATTTGATGATCATCTGATTATATGTCAGCAGAGCATTAGGCCCGTAGGCCTCTTGTTGGCGGTAGCTGGCATCTGGACAGTCATTTCAGTGTGATGCTATGGTTTATATATGTATGCAAAGTGTCATGGTGGCAACTACATGTTTTATTGGAGCTGTAAGACTTCTTTTACAAGCATTCACAAGAGGCATAAAGTAAAAGTGGCAGACGGGAATATAGTGCGTTTTTAACACACCATCCTATTTGCTCTGAAGACCACAGATCAACTTTTTCATGACACTTAAGTGTATGTATCTAATAAACTGACCTGTATTTTGAAGACCAACTGTTATATGAGAACTTTTTGCAGGCAGTGGGGTCGACTTAAATTGCAGGTACTAACGTATTACATTTCAGAAATCCAACATACTTGGTTGAAGTACCTGTGCCACTATAAGGGGAAAATATGCCCAATACATTGTATTACAGACTTGCATGTATGTTTGAGTGGCTGCTTCTTGGAAAAATCAGTCAATTTTTAAAGCTGCACTGTCATTTGAAAAATATTACAATTCAGGTTTAAAATGTAACAATTTATTTTCAGTGCTCCCTCTTCATTTAATCCCTCATTACACAGTGCAGGGTTGTCCTTGAAGCTTCATAGCTGATCAGCGCTGTAAAGCTTTCATCAGTGCCATCAAGTTAAAAAAGCTTCCCAGAAAGCTATATTATTTTCAACAATAAGGTTAAAGTGTGGTTTGGGGCCCTAAATTACCTTGATGCCTCAGATGATCCGAGACCAACTGCTGGACATGGGTAAAAATGTAAAGCTGTAATTTTTCTTCGGGGAACCCAGGCGTGGATTCTGATATAACATACTTGGCCTCTTGGCTCCCATTGGAGCAATTTTACCCCCTTGGCCTATGTGTATCAGCCAGCAAGATATTATTGTCATGTGTACATGTATGCAAGCATCAGTCCATAAACCTTGCCAGTGCAATGACTTTTGAACAAATTGAGCTACCATTATGAAACTTGTACTGTAGAAACATCTCTTTGTCACCTTGACACAGTTACACATTCAGCAGCATTGAACTATTTTCGAGGTCACCAGGGGTCATTGTATTGTCCTCTCTCATAGTAGGTTCATATTACCTCTGTGTTAAATGTCCCCCCCCCCCCCCCCATGATGAGATGGATTTGCCATTTATAGTATGGGTCTACTGAATTGACCCAATCATCAACATTGTAATAAGGGAGCACTGTACAACAAAATGTGAGACAGATAGTTTGATCAAGACTTTTCATTACTGGGCATATGCCTATTACCAAGGCAACTCTGTGTTGCTGGGATTACATATCTGACTCAGGCAACTATTCAGTTGGCCATGGTTACATGTACCAAATATGTACATGGTTATAAAAGCGTACATGTATTGTGTTTGGCTGTGATTGGCTGTGTATATGAAATGACTGTGTGCATTGTGTTGCTAATATGGCAGTTGTTTCCTTATTTGCTGGTTTACAGCGTTACGGGGACACTTAAAACAGTCCCTGGTGGAACAAGAAAACAGCCCCTCGCCTCAAAGTTCTGCACGCTCCAGTCCTGGCAGGTTTGACAGTAGGTTTGACAGTACGTAGTGTTTTCTACTTGAACACTATGCTGCTTCAAGGGTCTCACTAATAGCTTCTTCGGGTGTCATATTGAAAATTTCATCACATAAATGTAAACATTGAAAATGATATATTCAGATCATTGTTTGCTGAATGCATTGTAATGTTTGATACAGAACAGCTGTCTACTTGCAAGTTGAGCATCATGTCTCAATGCATGAAAATTACTGAATGTGTGCGATGTGTATGTCAGATAAGTCATTTGTCATTGTTGTACTCAATGAAGGTAAACACTAAGAGCAGAATCAATATTTCAGTATTGAGTAAAATGCAGTTCAGTGTAACTATTTTGTGGATTACACATACATGCAACACATCTGCACATATGTCAATAATTGTTCGTGCCAGTCAGTTTGATTTGTCATGTGTTAATTTTCCAGTGCAACAGGCAGTTGTTTTGGAGTGTAAAGAGAACAAAAAAAAAAGAAAGATACACGTAGGTGTTGAATATTGGCAGTTCATAGTTACACCCTCAGCGGAGCTGTTAGTGAAGGATCCTTGCAAGCAGACAAGGTTGAAGTGTTAGAGATGAAGTCCATGTAGTCCCTGCCCCTGCAGACTGCTTTGTGTGGGTGGTGGAGTTTCTGTGTAAGAGTGAGCATGTCCTGGCTCCTGAAATTTCACAACTAGTCATGATGAGTTGAACTGTAGTGTAGCTTTCCCTGTATCTATTCTAAGTGACTAGCTGGAGTTGACAACCTTCTTCAGCTTGTTGTGGCCATTACACAAGATCAGAGCCCTCAAAAGAGGTTACTGAAATGAGGTGGGCTTACTTTACATGTATTTTGATGTACAGTAGTCCCTCCTTACAGTGACCACTCCAATGAGTGACCACTGCTGCTGTTTTTTCTATGTTATTTGAACTTCGTTGAGAGATCACCCATTTAAGGAGGGGCGTCTGCTTCAGTGCTATTTTGAGGGCTCTTGTCAAGATTCTATCAGAAAACCATCAATATGCATAAAATTTCATTTCTCATTTTGTGTGATTTATGTTTTGTTACGGTGCTATTCATGTTTGGAGTTGTATTGATGACACTCACTTAACACATCAAAGGGACCATGACTTTGACTCATTCTCCTGACAAAACTACATTTTTTTTTAAGCTGAGACATGCTTTTTCAGTTTACATTGAACAGTTTGCTACAAATTTAATGTCTTCACATCAGAAAACAAAAATGTTGAATTTAAGTTTCTTCTTGGTTCTTTTGAAAAGAAGACGGCACTTGGTACGCTTGCTTTGGGACAACAAACACACAAGAAAGTGGGAGGAAACGAATCTGTAGTTTGTTAGCTTTCCAGAAATGTATAGTTTGTGGCAGTTTTTATGCATATTGATTGTTTTGTGAAAGAATCTACCCCAGCACCCTCAAAATAGCGCTGAAGCAGATGCTCATCCTTAATGTGATTGCTTTTAGATCTGCCATAGGGGTGGTCTATTAAGGGAGGGGTGACTACATATTTTCTTTAAACATCAATGTCAAATCTGAAATTTTCTTGCATGTCAATTTAGCAATTTATGAACTGTTCCATGCTTACTAGTAGACATTATAAAAACCTTTATGGAAAAATCAAACAGGTAAAAGCTTCAAAATAATATTTATCTCCAACGGTCAAATACCTTGCAGCATATCCCTGTCACCAATGCCAGAAATCCATTTGCCAAGTTCAGTATTATCCATATTTATTTATATTACTGTCCACCTATAAAATATAAATGCAGAAAAATTGAAGATAAAAATTGTATTTTTAGTAAAACACTGTTAATATATTTTTTAATTTAAAAAGGGTAAATCAACCTGAAAGATAATGACAGATGTTCAGTGGATAACTATCAGAACGTGCTATCAATTAGACGGTTATTACACTTTGCCAATTCTGTTTCCAGGGTTATTTCAGCAGGATCCTCCCCTGACACTGTTAAAGTGGAGTCATCAGCGTGTAACAGTAGTTTGCATGATGAAATACTCATGATAATATCATTCACATTACATAAAATCAAGAAGCAGTCCCAAAATACTCCCCGAGGGACGCCGCAAATGATGATAGCGAATTCTGGGGCAGTTCCATTGATATTTACAGCTTGGCTCCCGTTGGTTAGGTATGATTTAAAGTAGCAGATAGAGCCTGTACCCATGGTAGATAGTAAGAACTTGCCACGCTGAAAGCACAGTAATTAAAAACTAGGACCATACCATTACCTTTCAGGAAGAACAGAATTTAAATTAAAAGATAAATCACAGTAATGGTCAAAGTGCTTAGAATTGGCATAATGAGCTGGCAATCAAAGGCCTAATGTTGACATTCCATGCATTATGGTTGTGAAATTTCAATGAAGGTGAATAAACCAAGAATATTGGTTTACCATTGTTTCTGCATGTTTGTTCATGTCCAAGAGCCAGTAGTATTGAACAGTGTAGCATGGCATGCTAGCATTATTGATCAGATATACATACTGTAGTCTACTGTCCTTGTCTGATGATGTTGGTTGGTATCCACTGTCCAGAAAATTGCTTGACATTTAGCTTCGTGTATTCTGCTGTCAGAAGTTTGTTTGTTACATATTTGACACCTTAATGATATTTCCCTATTTGTGCCTTTCCTCCATCACACCCATATGCATGTAAAGATTTTTTTCCAGCAGTACACAGTTGAGATGACCAGGATGAGAATTATTTTGGAAAGTCTTTATTAAGGGAAATTTTTTATCTGTTTATTCAAGATATGCTGGTGAAATTTTCTATGTGTTGATCAATTTGTAGCAGCATTTTCATCACATTGTAGTCCAGGCTTGGAGTATTCAATAAAAAGCATGTTAAAGATATTAAAGGAACAATATCTTTTACCAGCCAGCAAAGCATAAAAGCAGTGGGTAAAAATTTATTTTCTTGTAGAGCCTTTGTTAGCACCTTAATTTTTGATGCTGTATTAACTTGGGGTTAATTTCTTTCCACAAATTTACATTCAAATCCAGACTTAAGGCAAGTTGCATGTGTAATAAATTCATTAAAGTTCTAAAACTTTAAGAACAAATTAAATATGTTATATATAAGTTTTATAGATGTGCATGGCTTGGCACATCCTGCTGCTACTGCCAATGGAGCAATACAAATCCAGGCACTGATCTAGACTTTTAAAATCTTTTGCCAAAATGGGAAAATGTTCAATATTAACATATAGGTTCTGCTGTGCCCCTTTGATTATTCATCTTGAAGCATTTTAGCCACTGCCAAATTTAAAAAAGGAGAAAAGAAAAGGTTTCTAGCTAAGGGTACTAGCAGACCTCACAGTAGACATCCAGAATAATTGGACTTCATACTAGTGATGGAATAAGGGTAAACCCTGCTTCTACATGTTAGTGTGACATGTTTTTTTCAGTCTTCTTGAAATATCGATGGTCATTGAAAACAAGCAACTTTTAGGTGTACTGTATTTTGTTTTCAGCTTTTCAATCTGTCTGCTGTAGAATCTTTTGAGTGCAAAATATTTCACAATTCATAGGCCACATCGAACTTGAATCTGTGTACTTTCATTGCCTCTTGACTGTGTTTCTTAACCGGATTATACTTTGGTATCCTTGAACTCATTTTCAAGGTCACAGAACCCGTACATGTATGCATAGTGGGTATCCAGTCTGACCATAAGGCGTGTTTTTGTTTTTACAGCATGGCTAGTTTTCTTTGGTCTTTGAATTTCTATAAAAGACTGAAGTTGTTGTAATCTTTATGTCTGTATGTTATCTTTTATTTGTTTTTTTACTATGAATTTGTCACCAGATATAGATAATATCAGATAAGTTTATTTAATTGTTTATACTATTACCTTTAAGATATAATTTGCACTTTCAGGTGAAGGAAATTGGCATGTTAGGCAGGTGTACTTTTTTTTCTTTTGATTCAGATTTGTGCTTTCAAATATACATGTTTGTGTTTCCAGTAGCATTGAGTTGGAAACCTTTTTGTTGAGACATATAGTGGCTTGTTGGTTATACATACACACTTTAAATACAGTAAAACCTGCCAAGCCGAACACCTCCAATAGTGGAACACCTGTCACCCGAACACTTTTTGGGGTCGCAACTTTTTTGTATGTAATTTGATAGGAGAGCCATGTGTTGGAATCTGCAATACCTGAACACGTTTCTACTCTGAACATCGAACACTTGATTTGAGTCCCAAAGCAACATTTAACCTGTCAAGGCAGAACACTTACCCCCCTAAAGAAGGAATTTTCAGGAAATGCATATTAGATATTTGATTTAAAAACATCAACTTTTTTTTAATATTCAACACTTTCATCAAATTTGTGGCATTAAGGTATTCAAAGGGTGTCAATAGTTTGTAGGTTCGATAGTGATACCTTCTACATGTAAGTACAATCAAACTTCTCAAACTAGTAAGTTCATTCTGAAGTTTAGCAGTATAATAAAGGGTAGTGCACATATTGTGTGTTAATGTTGGGCAATAAATTGATATTTTATGTCATTGATTTATGCACATGTAAATGCACTGTCACAGGAAGGACAGCTGTACCTACTTCAGTACAAGTACATATGCATGTACCAGTAACATTTAGTAATGTAGGGTAATGACATTGAAAGTGCATATACATGTACTGTTAGCCTAAAATTTATAAATCCTACAAACTTTTTTCCCCAAGTGGTTGAGATTTTTATAAGTTCTCTTTCACCTTATACTTTATTTGTCCCCGAAGTTTTTGTAAGTTATATGAATGTATATGTATCAGAGCTGGTAAATTCGCCAATGCATGTGCATGTAGAGGTGAATTTAAAGTTCATATGTGCAGGATGTAGCCACAAGGCCACACCCACGACCCTCTATTAGCTGAACACCTCTGATACACGAAAAATTTGGCTGGGTCCCAAGGGTGTGAGGCCTTGACAAGTTTTACTGTATAGGAAAGTGCACAAAAATGTAGCATTCTGGTTCAGGTAAAATATATGCATCAATCAGGTTTCCTTGGCATGTTTGTTAGGCACTGAGCACTCAACTGGTCCCATGGAAAGTTCTTGGTTCAGTTTTAATTCAAGGGGGAAAGGGTTAAGTTCGACCACATGGAAGTTGTATCCATTTGTGACTTGTACTCACCACAAACCTCAAGAACATGTTCAGCTGACGCGCTGATTTGCTTAAAACAGGGCTTGATATAAAGACAAAGCTGATTGTTTTTTGACAAGATTTTTGTTTTCAGGTAGACCAAGTAATCATTCTGATCATTAGTGCCACTAACATTGAGATGCATAAACATGCAAACACTGGTATTTTCCACAAAGACATATTAAGGCCTTGCAAATGCAATTGCAAGTTTCTCAGGTACATTTTGAACAAAATTTGTGGGGCTGACCAGTTCTTAAGGTTATATTTTTACCAATAGTTTTCTGAAAAGGAGCAAAATTAGACCAAAATTACACAAAAGAGGCCAAATATTGCACAGAAATAGCAGTTTTCTTCCCAGAAGAGATTAAAAGGGTTGCAGCAGGGCTCTGAAACTGATGTGGGCCTTAGCTGATAAACTGCCTAATAGTATTATTTTGGTGGTTTTTTTTGCTTGAATGATCTTTGAGGGCAGTTTTCCCAAAAGTTAAGTTTGGTAGAGTTTTGAGATATCCTTACCTTGGTATGAGTTTTCGTATTTTAAAACAGAGAGAGAGAAGAGAGAGAGAGAGAGAGAGAGATTTATCTATTTGTTGTTACTGCATGCACAACCATCTTATTTCTGTTGGTCACAACAATACTTGCACAAAGGCATTGGGTTTAAAGTGGTGTTCTCTGTGGCAGGTGAGGTTTACCAGGCAACACGACGATCCAGTAACAGTCTTGCCTCAGCCAGCTCTCACTCCAGTAATAGCAGTCCACCTGGGAGTCCATATGGCAGCCAGTACCTAGACACCAGGCAGAGTGGTATGTGTACTAATACTTTGTACATATCTGTTGATATGCAGCTGGTTGTATTTGATGATGTACAAAAATCTACCCTTGCCTTTACATGGTGTACATACATAGCTATTTTATACATGTCGTATGGTTGTCTTGAAGTAAACTGTGAACTTTAAACGTGGCTTTTATTACAATATCTGCACATAGATGTGATCTTGTTTTTTATTTAGTGCAACTCATAGATGTGGATAAAAGTTACAGCAAGAATGATCTTACTAAATGTGAGTAACTACATGTACACTGTAACTGCAAACTTTTTTTTATCACGTCATACACAATATTGTAAAAGAGAGAAAATTGCTAATTATTTGCTTGACATTGCAAGGCTCATTGATTGTTCTTTCTGCTGTAGTCTTTTGAGCACATTAATTTCATATTTTCCTTATGCCTGTTCTAACTTACTTGCCCATCATTCAAATGCTGTTCTTGGTCACCCGCAGAGCAATTATTCTGGAACTTTTGCTTGCCATCATTGTAATTTCACTTGTCCATGGCTAGTGGACATTCATATTGGTAAACCTAGGCTTGTGGGTAGAAAATAATCTTCCTCCCATCAATAATTATTGATCTCTCTTCCCCCCCCCCCCATTTTTCTTCATTGGTATTGGTATAAGGTGCTAGCATGTTTTTCATTGCTCAGTGCATGTGTATCAGTGCCTTGTTTCATACCTACTGTGGCTGTCAACATTTTGAATACCGCAGGGATGTTTTTGGAGTTCCGACATTGCAAAATCAAAGGTTGTTTACCGGGTTAAATCTTGCCCAGCCATTTTCTTGGAATAGCTGTTCCTAGATGGGAATCTTATCCTATTATCCTTTCTGAGAAAACGAGCTTCAACAGTTCAAAGGCTTTCGATGTTGATTGTTTGGCTCTGAAACAATACCGTTTGCTCAAGTTTAGCTGACATTTGTACAATATGGAGTGAACATCGTCCGTGAATATTTGGTGAGTTTGTCGATAAATTATTGGCCTATCACATAAATAGAAGAGCCTTTGAAGTACGGAAAATGTTACTCAGCTATCTGTCAAACGGCAACTGTGACAATCTGGTTTCAAAGCGTGACATCATGGAGACAGACCTTCAGTGATCCTTGACCTCAAGCCTGGCAACAAAGTGGACAGTTAATTTGGTTTGCAAAAAGATCAAAGATGACTCACTTGATCAGTTTTGTTCCTGTCCTGTCCTGTTTTTGATGTTTTTTGTTTCTGTTCAACAGCTTTGTCATTGCAAAATGGCATGTAGACTTTGTGTCAGATAGATTGATCTCCCTGGTTGAAATTCTATTGGAAAGTGTACTGACTGTGTTGCATTTCAAGGACACAGAATTGCCTCTGTGTCCATGGATTAATTGGCAGCTTGTTCCAGTTTTACTACTACAAAGTCCAAATGTTTGTCACATGGAGCAGACAAGTGTGTTAACCAACCTGTTTACCTGAGAGATGCTAGTAATGGACCTTGTCAATAACATTAATATTGGAAGGAGTATATCTGATGATCTTTCAGCTAAATCCCACCTGGAAGTTCGTATTAATAACTGCAGGCAGTCTTTTTATGATTTATCAGGATTTTTTTTTAAAGTTCCCAGGGCTTGTCCATATGAGTAAATCTTACTTATGAAAAAATATCTGTGTTCCTACAATGGTTTATGGTTGTGACGTACTGCCACTTGAGGGTACCCAGCCTGAGCAACTAGACTCTTTTTAAGGTGGCTTATTAAAATAATGCTCAGGTTTGGGTAAAAAATCCCACCAATCTAGGCTACTCCAGACAACATAATATTTAACCAGTTTCATAGGTTTTAAGAGAATTGAAGATTTCATGGTCTTCATGCAGTTTTAGTTTGGACAGTCCTGGCCATGACCTTTCCACTTATTTTATAGCTAAATACTTGAATGAGGACTTTATCCACGGGTACCTTACGTGAGCAAGTTGTGTATTCTGGCTTTTTCCCTTTACATGTCAGTTGTACTGTACCAAACCATTTTATGCTGAATCTGAAGACAGTACAGTGGATTCTAATCAGGCCGCACTTTGTCACAAAAATTTCGTTAAATTTTATAGCGATCAACACTTGTATGTGTAACTACTTATTTGTGTTCTTTAAGCAGCCTGTAAGATCCTTGGTAGACACATATTAGCTGTTAGGGTTGGGTCCATGGGGCTGGCTGCGTCACCCGTTTGTTGGCTGTGGCTGGCTGGGTGTTGCCTTATTTTGTTGGTTGGCCTGGAGCTGCTCGTGGACGGGTGGCATGGATGGCCCTCCCCTACCTACCTACCCCCGCCACCTCTTCATCCTGTTTTCAGGGACAATGTTTTATTGTATATATTCTATCTGTATACTTTACTTAGTTAGCTTGTCATTATTTTGTAATCATTTTCTCAAAAAGTTCTATTTCTGTTTCCAACCTGAGTTTTATAGCACTATTTTGTATGTTTTCTCTTGTGTTCACATTTATGCTTCTTTCAATGTATTAACTGGTACTTTTGTTTGTCCATCCTTGGGGGTTCAATAAAATATTATGTACATCGGTATTGTTGATTAAAGTTCCAGTATTTTTACACCTGTCTTTGGTTTGTGGAGTCACTGAGGTAATCCATCCTAGCATGGCTTTGATGGGATATTGTCTGACGATTCCCGCTGGTCCTGAACAGTTAATGTCTTCCATCATTTGAGTGCAAAACCAGCAGGATAACCACAGAGTAAACTACTAAGGCTGTGATACGTTTGCATGTCTGCATTATTTCCCTATCCACAAACACGCTTTCGACATGTTGCTTGGTTCAGCTGCGCTGCCATGATACCAGCCTCGTTTTGGGGCTTTGCTACCTGTAGCCACATGACTGACCATTAAGTTTGATTGATGTGTGGTCGTGCTCAGTTAGGTAGCTGAAAAGCTGAAGAATGCCACATGGATGTTCAGATGTTGACATGTCTGTCATTTTTTTTCTTCATTTTTCACATATATCTGCTTAAGTTAGGCACTTGAAATTTTGACAACTTATACAAAGGACTTTTAACTTGTAAAAAAAAAAACCATTAAAATCTCAAAATGGGCCATCCAAAGGTTTTGGGTGTCTTACCTGTCTTTAATGCACATTGGGGGCAGTACTCACATGCACCCATGCTGTAACCTGTTTTGTTCACATTCTCTTGAATACGTTCAGCTATTATAGGTAAAACTGACATACTGACAGCCACATTAGAATTGTGTCTACTGTTGTCAGTGGTGATGTCAAAATGTACAGCACTAGAGTAAGTTGCACTGTGTTATGAAACTTGTGCTCCTTGCCTGTTCACTTGTGCCTTGATCTTTTGGAAGCACTGTCTGTACTAACTGGGTCTCATGTGTTGCGTATCTTGCATTTCAAATAATTGATTAACGGATACAATCTGAATCGGCAATTGTAAATCAGATTAATCACGAATCGGCTGTTTTTCTGGCATCAGAAAAGTCTGGCACAGAAAAGTAATGTAGTTTATCTTGAGAAGGGAAAAAAGGACATTCTTGACAATTTGATTATTTATGAATGGCAAAATTTGTGCAGCAAACTAAACTTTATGTTTGTCAAGCAACTTGAAAGGTTGGGTTCTGCAGAAATAAAGTTGAAGTTGTAGAGAGTAGAGTAGAATGGAACGAAACTGAAAGCGAGAAGTTGACTGTTACCACGCAACACATGGATACCCTTTCCACCCTTTACCCTTTGCACTCACCCTGGGTTCTGCCTATCTGACTACTAGACACCCATAGACGCAGCCTACCTAACCTCTGCAGAAGCATCCAGTCGGTCTTTCAGTCACATCGTGGTGATGTGCATCTTGCAGGCTATGACTCCCCACCTACAAGGATAGCGGCTCCCAACCGCAGAGCTAGGACACCCGGGAGTGGGGCCAGACAGGCATCTCCAGGGCGAACTATGTCCCCCGCTAGAAGTGGCATCCCCACCCCAAGAGCTAGTGGTATACCCAGGCCGGGGTCGTACTCAAAACTGCCAACACCAAAGAAGTAAGTACATGTATCTAAATTGCAAAGTGTAAAAGTAATAATATTGAAGAAGTGTAGGTGTACACAATGTGGAGTAACTCTTTATGAAACTATCCAGAAGAAAGTGTTTCCTCATAAAACAGATTGCATGCCATGAGAGGTAACTGCTAATAGGGAAGTTGTATTTTTTAGATGAGAATGACGTAATTTTCGGAGAGAGACTTCACTTAATGCGGAACCACAAAAGCTAGAGTAAAACACATCTTTTTCATGTAGAACAGATTTCTTACCGTTTATGGGGATGACAAGTGATAGATTATGGACAGGGTAAAATAGTCTCATTTTGATCTCAAAAGAAAAGTGAATTATGGGATATGTCGTCAATGGTACAAAGCCTTTTCTTTACCCTGGTATAGAGTGGTGTCACCATGATGTAGCATTGAGTATTGATGTTTTCAGCTTAACTACAGTCTCTAGTATTTTGAGCATGTATTTCGTATTTATATATCCATGAAAGCATGATATTAAAGGTATATATAATATCTGATGAGTAAACTTGCATCATGAATACTCAACATTATATATTTGCAATGTAAGGGAACTTTATAAGTGAAAACAGGTATGACATTTATAAATCCAGCACGTGTTTCGTATTTACATATCTATGAAAACATGATATTAAAGATATATATATATATATATATATATATATACCTACCTGATAAGCTAACGTGCACCATGCATACTCAACATTATAGATTCACAATGTAAGGGAACTTTGTAAGTGAAAACAGGTATGATATTTATAAAGAATAGATTTTCCTCTGTACTATAATGTAGTGCTGGGTATATTCACACTCTGTTTCAATGTTTTTCTGTAACACCAAACAAGATTAACAGATTTTTGAAAATATATTTTGGTAGATACTTTAAGTTTATCATTCTTAGTAAGACTGACTCCTTTTAGTTTTTTTTGGGCTGATATAGAAGGGCAGTAAAAGCAATTTCAAATGGCTTTTGTTACCGCTGTGCTAAACATGGTGTGATTTTCTCCAGCATCGTAGTTCTTGTTGTGTTTACATAGATAAAACCACTGTACTCTTATTGTCAGGCAAGTATAACACAATATAAAACATATATCATTTAGTTGGTTACTTTGTACACGATAATGAGTAACACAGGGGAATTTAGACTGGAAGTAATTTTATTTTCAATATCATTTGGGAAAACAACACAATGAAATATGTATCTTGTAGTGCCCAACAGTGTAAATGTAGAATGTGTAAACAAAACGTACAAATAAAACATTATTGTGAATGAAAAAACTAAACATTTTAGCAACATGAATCGTTTGGTGCAAACATTTACAGTAGTTTTTATTGTGATTGCAAGTAAGCTTTGTAAATGATACCTTCAATGTGTTTTGAGCTTAAGGTGAGTTGAGTGTAACAGTAAGGTTAGGATTTTAGAGAGCCTGGTGAGGAAGTGACTTTCAATTTGATTGTGAACAGACGGAGAGTCAAGATTTTGCCATACCATATGTGTATATGTACAGAATCTTTAAATTTGATTTATAACTGCTTGTATGAATAATCCTATCCTAGTCAGCTTCATGAACAAATGAGTGACAAGCCAAAATAGACACCATCCATGACAGACTGGAGACGTCCATTTTGTATATACACATTCAATATGTTAACCAGGTGCCAAGTTATTTGCTTGGGAGCTACAGTGTGTCCCATTCAGGAATTCATCATGTATCTTCACAATCATTAAACAATACAAAATTAAATATATATCAACTGCAAATGTGCCATTTGTCAACCGATACAAATGGTCTTCATTGCCTTTAAATTAAGCGCATTTCCTTGTAATATTTGGAATCAATGGATTTTTTTTTTTTTTTTCAGTATTTTAGTCGGATTGATGTCATTTAAATTAATTTCAAGCAGCTGTAAGTACCTCAGCAAGAACTTGGCAAACATCTGTAAAAAAAGAAATGTGTATAAAGGATTTGCTTTGCAGTATTTTTCTGTATAAACACAAAACTTTTGCCCAAAAAAATGACAATTTGTAAAGAAATGACACACACAGACTGACAAAATTATTGCAGTGTATGAGTAAAACTGTTAATGCAACAAATTCAGAGTACATGCAAATGTAAGGTATTGTTATTGACTGATCAAGGACACATGTACAGTTACAAGAGAAAAATATTATTTTGGCTCATTAGCTCATCAGGACAGTGAAAAATCTTTACTTCAGTTGTGCGCATATAAATTGCTTCTAGTTTTGTCAATGCAGGTATACACTTGAACATGAATGCTTTTATACCAGTATACACGTTATCCTACTTTAACAATGAAACTTATTGTAAAGAGGGTTTCTGTATTGCACAGGAGCTAAAATGAGGGTCAACTAATGCACAGACAGTAACCAGTACATAAAGGATATACTGCTAAGTAGGCCATAAAACACAATGAATTAAAAAAGTCCAGCAAAATTTATATTTTTTAAAAAGTACATAAAGTGGAGAATTGTGTTTTTTCATTGTCATTTGCCTTTCTAAAGCACTTGCACAAAGTGAACCTATAATTTTCCGTATTTTTCAGTTTCAAATGCATTAAACTTTTTAGCTGTGCTGATTTAAGGTTGCAGAGCTTATATGATTGCTCATGTCTGTTCATTTGTCATTCTGTCCATTTGTCTTTCTCTCTGTCTGTCGGTCATGCCATATGTCATTCCTCAGTCCAGAAACTATTGGGTTGTGAGCACAATAACTTTTAAAGTTTTGATGGTAGCCCCATATGACTTTCTGGACATATCATATGTATGAAAATCTAGGTCAGGTTTGATAATGAGGTCATGATGTCAATTATTACATAAGATACAGGTCAAAATATGAAAAATTTGTGGACACTGGTGTGTTTAATTTTCGATGGGTCTTCGTGAAACTTGACGGGAATGTTGTCTGAGTAAAAAACCTTGAACATGTGTGATACTAGTGGCTCCGCCTATGGTATTACAAGAGATATGAGCCAAAATGTAATGAAACACATTAAAGTCAATTTATTAGAAAATAATTGAGCTGGCTTTATGAAATTGATGGTCAATGTTCTTCAAGGAAAGGGGAACAACGGCATATAATACGAGTGACCTTGATCCATTTTTTCAAGGTCACAGAGTATTTAAAGTTGAAAATATGAATGAAAGGGGCGTTGTGTTACAAACTTGTGATTCACAGATACATAAGTCATAAAAGTCTAAATAATGGGTAGCCATGAGGTGGAAAATATATTCAATTCACTATCTTGACAACAAATAAGACTAGTTATACCAAATTTATACAAGAGAAGTACTACTTAAAAGCACAAATTCTTATAAAATAACAGTGACCATGACCTATTTCTGAAGGTCAGTACATAATGTAAAGCAACAGACTGATTTTGCAATCACGAAATAGTTGAGCCAGGCTTGCTTAATATTTTGAAAGACCCTGCAGATATTGTGGAATATATATTAATGACCTTGACCTTTTTTCTCAAGGTCATCGAGGTTTTAAAATTAAAAATGTTATATAATTGAGATGGTCTGGGCATTTATAATTGTTGACATATGTATGTACATGTAACATTACAGCCAAATTGTAGAATTACATGTACAAAGCCATGTAATAGTTAAGACATGTTGCACCACCCAGAGTTTAAAGGAATGCTCATGTCTGTCCATCCATCATTCTGTATGTCTCTACATTTCAAAGACACCCATAAACTTTTTGGGTGTGAGCATGATAACTTTAAAAGTATTGATGGTAGCCCCATATAGCTTTCATTACATATCATATGTATGAAAGTCTAGGTCGAGTATGATAATAATGTTGTGACCTACATTATTACATAAGATATAGGTCAAAATGTGAAAACTTTGTGAACACCCTAGTGTTAATTTCAATAGCTTGACAACAAATAAGACTAGCCTAACCAAATTTTTGTCAGAGAAGCGTTAGATAAAGGCACAAATTCCTGTAAAATAACCGTCACCTGTCAGTTCATCCTTCTGTCCATCCAGAAACTTTTGCTTTGTTAGCGTGATAGCTTAAAAAGTTTTGATGGTAGCCCCATATAAAGTTTTGAAACACATTAACTTTAATATCACCCAAAATAATTGAGCTAGCTATATGAAGTATTGCTACATTCGTTTCACTTTCATCTGGTTTGTGACAGCAGAGCACTAGGCCCTTGGCCCTCTTGTTTATTTTTTGTTGAAACTTTGAAAGTCTTGTGGCAAAATTAACTATAAGAAGTGAATGCAGAAAGGCAGTCTCACTTTTTGCACATATTGCTTGGCTTCGTTTCTAGGACTGTTTAATGGTGGAAGATTGACATCTAACTTTGGCATCGTAAAGTGAGATGTCAACCTTCCAACATTAAACAGTCCTAAAAACCAAACAAAGCAAATTTTGCAAAAAGTGAGACCTGCTTTTTGTATTCACTTGTTAAAGTTTATTTGCCACAAGAATTTCAAAGTTTGAACGAAAAAAATAAGAAAGTTGAATATTTCAAACTGAAAAATTTGGAAAAATGTAGATTCACTAGGCACGATTGCTGTTTCAACACAAGACAAGTGACACAAATGACAATGACAAAACATAGTTTTCCACTTTATGTACTTTCCAAAAATATATACTTTGCTGGACTTATCTTTAGTTGATTGTGTTTTATGGCCTTTTTTTTTTGTGGACACCTCTGCTAAGCAGAAGTATATCCTTAAATTTGTGTAAAAAAAAAAGTGGTTTAAATAATGTGACAGTCATTATTAGTCATGTACCAGTATTTATGAATATTTTTTTCTATAAACAGGTCTGGAATTCCTTCAGGCAGAGGGCGAAATATGAGAACATCAGATGAAAGCTGGAAAGAGGGGTGTTACTGAAGTGTCCCTGGAGAAGCACACACGCCGAAACAAGACAGTTACATCCTGACCTGTGATTGGTTGAACATTCTAAAGACCAGACTCGCCATTGGTCAGTGTGTCATGGCATTTTATTGTTCCTGAGCAGTAATGGCCAGTATACTGCTCAGTGAGAAACAATATATATTGTGCTGGAGCTACAAGGATTTTAAGGAGGGGATTGTTTATAAAGTTGTTTATAATGTCAAGAAAGGAATAAAACAGCATTGCATATTAATGGTCTGTCTACTTTTTAAAATCAGACTGAAATGCAATGAACATAAGAAATCCTGTCCAGTCAACACAGAACACTGGCTCAGATGTAAAGACTACTGATAAATCACAAACAACAAAGTAACATTGATTATTTCCACCTGATATCCAATTTATGCTGCTGCATTTTCTATATACACAGCATTTGAGTAGAATATGAGGCTATTTTGAAAAAATAATCTGCTCCAGTTTGATAATTTTATTTGGCTAGCAAGGGCAGGTTTGCAAAAATGAAATAATTAGATATGTTGTAACAGTAGGAAAGCTTCAGCCGATTGTAAGCATGGCAACTGTGAAGCTATATGCATAAAGGTGCTGGCTGTCAAATGAAGATCTCATTTCAGTAATGTGAGGGAATATGGATGTTGAAACTGAGTCTTGTTAGGACCAGGCACCAGAAGGGACTGGTTGTACAGTGCCACCTACCCTGAAGACGCGTCATTGCCTAATGGCCAACATTATACCACCAATGGTACTTTTGCTTAGTGGAAGAACAAATCTTTTGCACTTTGTCCTGAAGTGTTATTATAATTGAAGTAATGGGGCTTTGCTGGCTAAGACTGAAGAAGGGAGCACGTGCTGCAGCAAATACACTTCAATATCCTCCATATCCTCGCAGCACAAATGTTTACACCAATATTGTACTGCCAACGGCATCTTTTTGCCTTGTTAAAGGGGTTTAATGTTGTGCTCACAGTTGCTGAGCACTATTATTCCCAATTTTAATGGTCTTTTGTCTGCACAGCTGAGATTACTATCAAATGACATGGAATTGTTGGTGAAACATCATACTTGCAATACAAGTGTCTGCACATGAAATGAGTGGGAGCAATATTGTATGTATGGCATCTCTAATGTACACAGCCTCTAGGTTCTGTACCATGTTACTGTATTTCTTGACTAGATTTGCACATTCGAATTGCAATGAATGCATTGAAATACCTGTACATTGTATCGACATGTTAGATCAGCATTGTCCAGGCTGATGTGGATTTTCATGGAGATATTATGTACAGCCCATGGCGGGGGCCTGCTTGAGTACCAGGATAATACTGAAATTCAAAAAATTGTCTTTAGCTATTTGTTGAAAATTGTAATAAAGTAAGATACAGAATAATTCTGACCTGATGGGACAAAGATAGAGGGAATTGTGCTTTTGTACATGTAGAACTTATGGTTCAGAGGAATATGGTGCAGACTATATATAGCGTGTTGGAAGAGAATACACAGATGGCACTAACACAGAAACCAGAGTATAATAAAGGTGCTAAATAAAACAATGTATAAGTAAGAGTGGACCACTTGAAGTACAATCAAGCAGCAGAACAGCTGGGCACAAGTGATTCCATTTTGTACTTGTTCTCAGCCAACTGTGTGTAAGTGCCAGAAGTAACCACTTTGTCAAAAAGGAGACACAATGTACATGTAGTACAAAACTTGTAATGATTTTAAACAAAAGAAAAAAAAAAAAGAAAACTTATCCAACAGTGATAAAATGTATTACAATTTAGAGTAGTACCTGAAAAAAACATTTCTGCCCCAATGTGGATGCACATGACCATGATGAATGATAAAATGAAAAAAAGAAACACTCCAAGATAAGAGTATATTTGCAAAATGAAATGAAGGTTTGGCAGTCTCATGTCTGGTCGTCATTGTGGTTGTTACCAGTACATGTATTGCTCACAAATAATATGAATGGTGACACCTACTGGAGTAGACAGGGTCATCTTTAAGACAAGTTGACTGATAATATACCAGGTATACAGACCGTACCCTATGTACAGCGTACTAACACAGGTCTGATGCCACTAATTTAAACATTTTGGATAAATTGTTGATGGCTATTTATATATACATGTATATGGGTAGTATATATGTAGTTAATATGTATATGTATAGTTGGACTGACTTCTGGCATATTTGCCAGAGGTGCTGGGCTACATATACACATATTGCGTATGGGAACAGAGTGGAGGATGTTACAAGGGAGTGCATGTCACAATCATCTGTCAGTCTGCAAGGCCACAACAAACCACTCAACACATAGCTGGTCAGAGTACGACTGAATCATTAGGGTTTTTTTTAGTCAATAGCTTTCCTTGGTGCAGGTTGGGTGCAATGTGCCCAACCCATGCCAAGGAAAGCTATTGACCTAGGACGTGCCAGCATGGAAGGTCATGCATACAAATTTCAGCAAAAAATGGGGGGGGGGGGGGTTGTTTTTGTTTTTGTTTTTGTTTTTCGTAACAAGAAGTTTAAGTAAAAACTTTAAGGCAGATGGCAATTACATCCAGGCACTTTTGAGCAATGTTAGTGGGTAAGGGTTAGCATGATCACCTGTTTTCAGTAAGCTTCACCAGTAGCATGTTTCAACAGCTCAAAACATCAGTCAATCTGAAGTGTGGAAAACTTTCACTTTAAATCAATCTTACGTCTTTTTGCTTTCTGGCCCAAATTGAGAGCACGCGTTCAAAGTAACACTCAGTGCCATTCAGTCCTGTTCTGCTTACACAATGCCCTTGTTAGATGACTTCATTCATTGTTTGCATAATGCATCTCTTTAGGAGTGCACGAGTATCTTAACTTATTTGTGATGTGTTAGTTACCGTGCATTGGTGTGGTAATTTGTGCACCTACACATGCTATGACTGTCAAACAATTAAGTTCTTTTTGATCTTAAATAATTTATTTGGCTTAAATATGAAATGAATATGATTTTTTAAGGTTCAGGAGTGAAAATTCAGCCAAGTGTGATTTTGATGTGGGCAACTTGACCACTCTGAAAGCTGTCAGTGTTGCTGACGTGGTTGTAAAACACACACAAAATAAAAAGAAAAAAAGGTAAAATCATCCAAGTAAAAAAACAAAGATTAAAAGGTAAATTGAAACAAAATGAAACAGTCCTACTCAGAAACCAATTTCACCCAAGCTTGGTGTCTAGGTCACTGACGTTAATGTAGTAAACTGTGAAGATTACATGACTCAGTGGAAGAGATCACCTGTGCAAAGTGACTGCATGTCCTAACAAGTGTGCAAATATCCCACCTTCAGAGCAAAAATATGCCCAATGGATGAAGCATTGATATTCAGTCAGCAAAGTGGTGAGTAAAAACCTCATTCTTGCCGAGATCTGAATGTTACCTGAATTATTCTAACTGTGCAAGCCAATTGAAAGCAGGCCCTTCACTTTTTTAAACTTATGCTTCCTGAGGTGGCAGAAGTAGGTCATCTGTAGATAGGGATGCTGTTTTGAGCCATGGCTCTTCTGGAGTTATGACAATGAAATGGGCGAGTTAGCAAGACAGAAATCCTTGTCAGGCCCTGTCAGTGCTCACATACTTAATATTTTAGCCAAAAATACTAATTAGTACAATTGTATCAGTTTAGTACAGTGTAAACCCATATATACGTTTCCATTGTATTGATAAACCCGTTAGTATATAATATGGGGATTCTTCCAACATGTATATGTATGTGATTCCCTGTTTGGATTTTAATCTCAGAGAAAGTTGCATTTTGGGTGTGTTAAGTCATTTAACAGAGAGTCGCATATCCATTGACTGGTGTTCCTTTAAAATTTCGAATAATATTAAGGAAAAAAATAAAATAATAAGTTTGCCATTTTCCACACTGTGGTGCGAGTGTGGTAAAGAAAAGTTTGATTGCATAATTCAAATGACACAACTCAATCATAAATTCTCAAAAATTCAATTCAGAAAGAATAAAAGGATATGCTGTTTCATTTTGTACATTGATATACAGAACTCAAAATACAGATCGGAAAGATCTACCTCTGTCTCTTAACATGGTAGCATGACTTAAAAAATTCATACAATAACATCCTGGCTGTTGTCTTTACAGTAACGGGTGGGGGTGGGGGTGGGGTGGGGATGTGTGTACCATGTTTACCACTAAAGAATTTCTATTTTCATAATGATAAAAGAATGGATCATCCCTCCAGCTTTTATTGTGTACTGTCCCTCTCATACATTATACCGTGTTTGTTGGTCTGTATATTCTGTCACCAGAGATGTTTAATTATAAAGTATATGTTCTGTAAGCTTTCATGGTAAAAAAAAAAACTCGCATTTTATTTGCTGTACATTTAGCATCTTTAATCATTTTTACTTGTTTGCCGCATTTTAATGCTTTGTTTTAAAAGTTAGTCCATCATCTACATCTATCTAAAGACATGGAGTACACATTGATGGCATTTGTTCATTTTCTCAAAGAGATTGCAGTAGATGAATTCATCCTGGTGTCCTCTGCACGTATTCATATAAAGACCTACCTACTGTACAAAGTGGCATGCTAAACAAGTGTCTGTCATGCTCCAAGGTGAAGATATTTTACCCTAATTTATGTAAATGAGCACAATTGTACATATTGATGGCAAATCTTTTGAGGGGTAGAACCTTGATTTGTTATTATTAGTCTGCACAGAACTTTATATTCTTGTATTCAGTACTTTGTGGCTTAACCTTTTTTATTAGATTTAAGAAAACATTAAATAACTGTTTTGTTTTTGTTTTTGTTTTTGTTTTTGCATATCGTGCTTTGAGGCTACAAGTGTTGCATGTGAAACCGTTCTTTAAGTTACTTGAATGAACAGCACTGGTTTGGGGCGATTATTCCCACATTGCTAACAATCATTTATTGAAAGGTCCTCTTGAGAAGAAAAAGAAAAGAGCAAAAATGGGAAAAAAAAGAAGCCAAGAAAAAGATTCAAATTGGGCACAAATTCATCACGGTCATCTATAAATTCAGTCCAACTGTGTTTTCCGATTTCTTTACTTACACTTTCCTGGTTTGAGAAGGATGGTCATCATCAGTGACTCGGTACATATTTGAAACAACAGGTGATGGGCAGCTGGCCTGAGGCAGGTCACCATGATGAACCACATCAATAATTCTCACTCAAAATGTTTTCATCAATACAATTTTTCACAAAACAGTGAAGTGGACAAAATGAGACATTTGAGTGTGCATGTAATGTGAACAGGAAAGGAAAGGTTAAAGGTACATGTAATGTGTAGTACTGAATGTGATAAACATTTTGTGTATGTATAACATACACACTTTCAACACATATATCTGCATGTTTGTGTATTACAGTGTCTGAGTGTTATTTTGTCTTCCATGATTTACAAGGCTGCTCAGTTTTTGCGGCAGTTACTAAAGCATCTGTGTTCCAGTGACACTATCTTGGCATGTTGGTTCTAGTGGTATTCCACTCTTTCAGACTTGTGTTTGGGTATATTCTGTTGGACAGTATTTTGGAATTATGGCTTGAGGTCAGCGAAGGCAAAACAAGCAGATATGTGAATCAACACAAGTACCCAACTCCGTGCTTGATGTAGATTGTAAAATGTTTTGTACCATACCATTTACTGTGGCTGACAGTTCAAGTGAAGTATCCACCAGTTTTGGGTAGTCATTACAATATTTACATTTTGCATTGTCTTGAATTAAAAGATACAAATATGTGATATATTAGATTGACATCTTTGAATGATACAGGTCCTGAAGTTGAAGCACAAAATGGTCAAAAACGTAACTATGGTAAAAAAACCTTTTGTCCAAAAAGATGGTCACTGACAAGAAAGTGTTTGCCAATTTTATAACACAAGCACATGTACATGCACCAATTTTTGTCACAGTATTATACTGTAATATCTGGTAAGTACAGTTACAGCAATATAATTCTAGGGCAAACCCTGTCGTGTCTTGTACATATACCTGTCAGTGTCACAATATTATACTGTAATATCTGTCAAGTACAGATATGATGGTATAATTCTACGACAAGCATTGTTGTGTCTTGTACATATACCTGTCAGTGTTACAATATTATACTGTAATATCTGTCAAATACAGATATGATGGTATAATTCTACGACAGATGTTGTGTCTTTTGATTATACCTGTCAGTGTTACAATATTATACTGTAGTATCTGTCAAGTACACATATGATGGTATAATTCTACAACAAACATTGTTATGTCTTGTACATATACCTGTCAGTGTTACAACATTATACTTTTATATCTGTCAGGTACAGATATGATGGTATAATTCTAGGACAAACAAACACTGTTGTGTCTTGTACATGTACCTGTCACTGTTACATTATTATAATCAAATATCTTGTAAGGACCAGATGTGATGGTACAATCCTGGGGCATAGACTACCTTGTACAGGAACATGCTATCTGCAGATTCCTGAAACATTGTTTAATCCTTTTGCCCATGGGTTAAGACTGAGTCAACAGCTTTCCTTCTGGAAGAGTGGGTGCTTAGTGCCCATCCCACCCCAAGAAATGCTGTTGACCTGTAGCATTTGATTCTTGTAAAGTCCATGATTGTTTTTCATCAACACTACACTTAATAGAAGTCATTGAAGCAGACATTTTAGTGCTGGCTGGTTCGAGAGGGAAATGATGATTGGTGCTGTTTTAGTGACAGACAAATGGGGTTTAAAAAGTACATTTACATTCAATTTGAATTTCAAAGTGAGTATCACTAAAAAACTGTTCACCCAAATTCAGTACTCTACATGTAATAAAATTGGTATGGTTAGGAATATATACATGTTATATACAAGGGCACTTTACCAAGTTTGACAGGAGACTTCAGAGGAGAAAGCAGGCATAGCTGAATGCATGCACATACATGTATAAGCATATATAGATGATTATAGTCAGTACTATATATGCTGCAGAGGTTTCAGCCTTGTGTTACGACTGGTTTAAACTTTATTGGTATCTGCCTTGAAGTACAATGTAAAACTAAAAGATATTTTTTGTATATATAGAAATGAGCTACATCCAGTTTCAAAACTTGTATGCAAATTTGCCAGGCAGAATTACACAATAATAGAAACATTACAGAGAATAAGTGGACAGACCAGGGCAATTACCACTACATGTATCTTCACAAAAACTGGTAAACGTTAAGCATGTTAAGAGAATATTTGTTGACAAAGTCAAATAATGTAGGTTGTATGTAAATTGAATTTCATGTGATATACATATACACCATTTTTTGCACTGTCTGTTTGCAAGTGACCTATATGTGCAAAATGAAAATAGTGTGGAACAGGGTCCACAGTCACAGTTGCTCATTGCAGGGGGGGGGGGGTTGCATACGGGAGAACCTGGCTCCAGCAGATACATTTATCTGTTTTGTGATACCATGATCACATGAAGCCCCCTGCCCTGTGTTTTCCCTCACTATGTTTGGTTGTCTCATATGATTGAAAACTTGGGGGGAAAAGGTTGTTGAACTGCACTTTTTAAGTTTAGTTCATTGTTTTCAACCAAATCTCTTGGGAGTTTTAGGGATCAGTGCAG
This sequence comes from Hermodice carunculata, assembly GCA_964020975.1. Lineage (NCBI taxonomy): Eukaryota > Metazoa > Annelida > Polychaeta > Eunicida > Amphinomidae > Hermodice > Hermodice carunculata. Next base: position 78,668,844 of record OZ026619.1, read on the forward strand.
CAGAAAATTGCCAACTGAGGATACATTTGACAACAAAATTACAGTAATGTAGGTACATGTTGGACACAGGGATAAGGCTTTTGACAATTTACCTTTTCAAATTGGGTGTGTTCTGACAGCTAAGCATGTCAGGAGGAGTGATCAGAGCTGCATCTGAAAGCTGACTTTTCTTTTTCAGTTGGTTGTGAAATGACCTTGTGAATTTCATGATCTATGGAAGAGAACTACAGAAGGAGAGACTGCTCGCTCACAAGCAAATCTTATTAAAATGGAACTGGGATATTAAAGTTCACAGTAGTCACAAGTGGACTGTGATTGTAATTCTCAGTTGTAGTTCAAAAAAAACCCTGTAAAATAAGAATCAGAATCGGGTGCTTTCTGTGTGATTCTGCCATGTAATCTATGGTAACTGCTGAAACTAGTTTGTGTATTTCCTTGTGCGTGAAGCAACTTGAGCTGGAGCAAGGTTTTCCTGAATGTGTTGGGTAGTGGTCGAATGTTCAGACATAACCATGGGCATTCAGATAGTTAGCAGTGAAAATTTTGTGGTTCAAATGGCGAACTTAATTCAATAATTTGTGTACCAGCAAATTTTTTTCACAGGAAAATACACCAAGAAAGAGGAAAAGAAAAAGGATAATATTGCAGTTACATAGAGTGCTGTGGTTGCAACTCTCAGGAGACTAAATCAACAGCCTTCATCCACACCCACTTGACTGCAATGCATCCAAAGTGTGCCGACGACAGCCATTGATTGATGACATAATATATTCATGAAAAAAAGAAGCTGAAATCATTTACAGATTTGCAGCATCAGTTACTTGTTCAATTTGAATGGGAAAAAGTTGTATCCCAATACATAAGTGTTGCATCCAACAGGGTTAAAACTTCAGAATGGGGGCAGTCGGCAGTGAGGGCATTGTATGTATCCAAGATAATGTGATGTTGATAATTCTTCACTCACCACCAGTGTTTGGTACTTGAAAAAAAAAAAGCTCATGATAATTTTAGAGAGTAAAATCCCGTGAAATGTGTGTCTTAATTTTCACTATCTGGGAAGGGCCACAGACTATCACATTTAGTTCTGGTGTTTTTTTAAACAGGATGGACATGGTACACGTGAACCACTAAGGGCACCACTTGTCAAGAGTAATCTCATCTGGGTGAGAAAAGTCTCCAGGATGTCTGTTCAATAACAACTGCTCCTGTCTTAAATTTTTTTTTTTTTTTTTGAAATTGTTTTTCCTGTATCTATTTTGACTGTCTGAAGGTAATTGGAAATGTGACTTTTTGCACAGTGATCTTGATTTTGGAAACTACAGGTTATTTCCTGGCAAGTGGTGTCCTTGCTCTTATGATTCAGTACATCCTAAGCAGAATGTGTGGACACCGATACACCCCACATGTGGAGTATGCCTTTCCTGTCAAATTCTGGTAAAATCATTTTTCCCCGTTGGTCACTTCACACACCTGAAATGACAACATTGTGAGTCTTATAGCATTTTAACCTGCAGAAATCTGAAATACATGGTGTCTACCATATTGAAGCTTCCTAATGACTCTTTTCATGTCAATGGCTCTTCTTGCTTGCTGCAACAAGCATTTCATATTCCAATGCTATGATGCACATGCCAATTTTTAAGCTCTGCTGGCTTTGTGAAACCAGCAGAGCTCTTGAAATGGGTGTCCGTCAGGGAAACCCCAGTGTTTCTTCTCCGAAACCAGTATACTGGCATGTCGGTGGTTTGAAGGGAGCATTGGTGCAATGGGAAAGCCTTATTATGAAATATTAGTAGTGTGGATGATCAGGACATTTTAAAGTATTTTGGGGCTGTAAAATAGGGTAATACAATGGTTGTACAGAATAAGGAATAAATAAATGATGAATAAAACAAATGGGTAACAAACTAAATAGATGATAAAACAGGGGCGCAATTCTCTGTATGAAGAGGAGAACAAAGAAGGAACATTTCAGCTGATTCTGTTTACTGTTTGTCAAAATGTGCTGCATTATGATGGAAAGAATTATGATTTTTACTTTGCTTATTAAAGCTAGCACTCCACACCCTACCCACCAAAAATAAGAAGGGGGGAGGGGGGAAACCATAAATTATCAAATGTGGTACCTGATGGTCATAATGAATGAAAAATGTTTAAAAGTGCAAAAGGTAAGAGGGGTGTTAGCATTCCCCGAGTAATTAGCTGTGGCTTAAACCTATGGATAAATTTGACATTGACAATGTGAAAAAGATTTGAAGGTGAGACTGCATGAAGGAAATCTTCAAAATGAGAAATTTCCATGTAGCAGTTTTGCAAGCTTGATGCTTGTGGTCCTGATGGGTTGTCCTTTAATCATTGAAATGTCAATTTATTCAAATACTTTGGTTCACGGAAGGGTGTATTCTGATTGTTACTAAAAAGGGTTGAGGATTGTGATGCAAAAGTACTATTTTTCCATGAAAAGAATAGTAGACACATTTTTGCTGTCACTTTGGCAGACCTTTGAATCAGGCAAAAGTGAATACCCCCATACGTGTCAACTCTGAAATGTTTTTAGTCGATAGATACAAGTAAAAAAATGCCCAGAAACAAAGGAATTGGCCACATTACCTCACAATTGCATCATTTTAAAATTATTGGGAATCTCAAGATCGGGAGGCTCCCGGGAAAAATGAGGAGAGTTTACAGGTATGTAGCTGAGAGTGAGACTTTACCTACCAGAACTATTTGGTGCCTCACTTAAAACCACCATTTAGCACCCTTGCTGAGCAAAAACATTAATTGCCACAGATCCTAGACAGAGACTTGAATGTCAATATGCATCACAGCCGACATATTCGTCCAGGTGATTGCCACTTTCAGATAAAAAAAGTTGTCCAGGACGCATAAATTGCATCCACTAAGGCTGAGGGTTTGAAACTTTCCACAAAGTTGGTCTTGGGTTAGTTACGATGCTCCAACAGCCTGCTAGCAGAGTACAGGACCATCTTGGTCCTCTTATTTGTCATGCGTAAATAAATGGCATTCAAGAGAGGTTTTGCATCATATTTTTCCTCATCACCCCCAGGTGATGCTTTAGCTTTTTTAGCTGTGTAAATGCTGATGCCTAGCTTTGAGCCTATCATTGTATTTTTGTGCTGGGTACAGGTGGAAACATGGATCATTAATTAACTTCAATTTTGGGGGTGCTTTTTTGTGACTAGAGACATATAAAGCATAAAGAAAATCACAGAAATGATATGGACAGATGACCCATTTTTGTGCATTTTGATGAAGACTTGATATCTAGTGACTAGTTGCAAGAATTGATATGTAATATACTTATTTGTACGTGTAAATATTGCTGGAAATAAAAGAACATACAAATGACAGATCTTTAAGTTGTATGTACAGGATATAATATCAGCCTTCAAGCTCCAGACTAAATCAAATCTACCATTATGTGTTTGTCAACTGACGTGTCTTGAAGAAAATAACCAGTAAATAATGCAGGAGCAGTAATGAACACTGGCCAAACATGTACATGTATAGCGAGTACATAACTAAGGCAATTCCACTTGCACATTACCGGTAATGACCAGTTCGTAAAGTTATATATATGGAGACCTCAATGCTACTGGATGATAGCTCCATATGGTAAGTAGGCATATACCTCGGCAGAAAATACGTATAGGTTTTAAAATGCAAATTCAAAATTTTTATTTTACTTCAAAGCTTTTTTGGTTCAGATGTACAGATTCACTGAAGTCAAGACCTACCCTAGCAGGCAGTGTTTCTGCTGACATATCTGTTGGTGCTGATAATGACTTTTGGCTATGCAGCTCTCTTTTAGCTAGGGATGATTTCAAGACTGATAGACTTGCTTGGGTGATTAAAAAATGTCAAAGAGGCCAAATTTTGTTCCCTTTCTCAGATGAAATGGGTCATTGAGAGTGTTACGTTCTTGGACAATATTTCACTCTCATGCAACATTCTACTTGCACAAGAATCTAGGGGTATACCTTTCCCAAAACGGCACTGAGCTCCTGCAAATATTGAGCAAGGGGCCTTTGTCCACAGTTTTCACAGGATGGGCGTAGCTGTGTTAATGGGTATACTTGCATATGTTTCCTCATGCTACCATGTTGAATGCGCACTGATCTAGAGGATCTTAATTCAGAATGCATCAAGGTTGAGATTACTACTAAATATGGAGTTTACTGATTTGAAATTATTATCGACCTCCTGGCCAGCCTGCTGAAATACAGGATGCCTTTCTTGTGTCTTTAAATATCTCCATCTCTCTAGTGCTTGAAAGGAACCCACAGTCTCTCCTTATTACAGGCGATTTTAATAACAGATGCTCAGACTGGAATTCACCAGATAAGCATAGTGACATTTGTTAAGTGCTCTTCAACCTAGTTTTTCAACACAATTAACCTCTATCAGCTGATACAAGAACCTACAAGAACCACCAAATACTATGAAAACCTGCTTGATCTTATCACTGACTCACCTAGCCTGGTACTTGACAGTGATGTTCTAACTCGTCTTTCAAATTCTGATCATGCTATCGTGTTCTGCTCTCTCTCATTATTACACTTCAAAGACATCTGTTCAAATATCATGTTCAGAATTACAATAAAGCCAATTTCCCTGAACTTAATTCTACACTGTTATCAGCACTATGGAACACAGCCCAAGAAGTCTATGACAACATTGATGATCTCATTTCATACTAGTGTGACTTTTTTTTCCACTACAAAGGAATTAATATCCTTAAGAGAAGTCGCCGTAAGACCCTATGACAAGCCTTGGATTACCACAGAGATGAAAAAGCTTAATCGTTTCTGCAATCCTGCATGGAAGCATTTAAAGAATATAGCTAACATGCCATGTCTTGATACACTTGGGGTTTCCATAAAGGCAGAGAAATTTTCCAGTTTTGCAAGAAGTCACTCAAACCTGTCCTCAATGAAATTCGAAAAACAATGCCATCTTACTTTACTAAATTACATTTTAACCTGGATGATAACTTGGGGTTTCCATAAAGGCAGAGAAATTTTCCAGTTCTGCAAGAAGTCACTCAACCGTGTCCTCAATGAAATTCGAAAAACAATGCCATCTTACTTTACTAATCTACATTCTAACCTGGATGATAACTGAATAAATCCAACCTTATCTAAGTCTGTCTTGGGATATAAAATTCACCAGGATTTTTTTCCAATTATTGAAAATAACCAAATTATATCTTGCAATGTTAAAACGTGACATTTTCAATACATATTTTGCCAGTCAATGTAAAACTCCCTCTGACATTGACTGTCATCCAATGTTTGAATTTAGTTATAGCACTGAGTTGAGATTAACTGAAATCCTATTTGATGAGGAGGATGTTTCGAAAGTTTAATTGTCTCTAATATTTAATTCTGCAAGAGGGTCTGACAATATTGGCAACATCCTTCTCAAGAATACTGCTTGCTCCATCTGTAATCCTCTTACAAAAATATTTAACCTTTCACTTAATGAAGCTTACTTTCCATCATCCTGGAAACGTTCCAATATATGTCCTGTCTTAAAAAAATGTAACTGACAAATGAAAAGTAACTACAGGCCAACATCCTGCCTCTGTAATGCTTCTTAATTTTTGAACACCTAATGTTTAATGCCTTCTATGAATATTTTACACTAAACAATCTCCTAGCATCTAGAATTTGAGGTTAAAAAGGCAGATGGCTGTACATTTAATCAACTTGCCTACTTACTTCATATTATCTACAATGGGTAAGAGCTATCACAAGAGGCGAGAATGGTATTTCTTGATGTGGCTAAGGAGAGAAACAAGGTATGGCATCCAAGACTCTTCTTTTAACTTAAGCGGCTTGGCATACTCTCTCCGAGATTCAATATCAGTGTGCCTAATTAGATGTAGCACATCGCATCTGGTGTAACTTTTTTCCCCCAGATGCTATCAAACAGTGGAATAACCTCGATTCTGACACAAGAGATTTGCTTTCCCTACAAAAAATTCAAATCAAAAATTAAAAACTAGTCTCTTAGCGACAGACAATGTTCCTGAGTTCTACCTTGATGGTGCCAAATTTGCCAATTTTTGTCATAAGTAATTATGCCTTGGATTCTGTTGATTAAACTCTGACCTTCACAAAGTTAACATCATTCCTCACCCATCCTGTACCTCTTCTTATCCCACTGAAGACTTCAAGCATTTCTTCTTTTCTGTCCCAATTACATCGTTCAGAGAAACAAATTACTTTTTAGTGTTATTCTTTTGATTGCTCCAGGGGTTAGCCCCCATCTTATAATCCATATTGGTTGTAATAGGTTAGTTGAAATATATCTCTTTGGCAGTAATGAGCTTTCTAACTGCTTAAATGTCCAGATCTATGATGCACTTCAGCAGTACATTATCGATACCTGGCACTTTAACGACTAAAGGTTTCCATTACTGTATTAATGATCATTGGTTTGGACTATACAAATTTATTTGTATCGTGCTTTTTTCTGTGTTGGGTAAATATTGAGCTCAACTTCATACTGTGTTAATTTGTATCTTATATATATCTTGATATATGTACCAAGTTTTCACAGATATACATTGGTAACATTTGAATTGGCCTGTGTGTCTGCATGTTCAGGAGAGTCCATGTGTTTGTCATCTCGATGTATTGTGGGCTATCCAGCTTAAATGAATATGTTTACACTAAAATTGTTGTAATATTGCATTCAACACTGGCTACATACTTGTCATGTATTTTAACTTGACCTTTAAAGACATGACAAGCTTATGAGTTTTTAAAAGATCAATGACAATAATTAGGTCATGATGCAAGTTGGGAATAATATCGAATTTGTGCCCTGATGTATACTTTTTCTGTTTCCCTCCAATATATGTTTGTTTTGTGAGCACAGAATAAATAATTCAGCAGCCTTTAGCATCAATCACCCAGCCGAAAATGGGAAACGCACATACCAACTGCACCAAATCCCACCCCCACCCCCCAATTCCTAAAAAGAATGATTAAATAGAAACCAGTTGCATGACTGGTGTAAAGTCCAGCCAGCAAAAGATGGGAGGAAGATGTTGGACAGTTGTGCTGGAGTGAGGTTATGGCACATTTTATAAAAGTGAATCAGCTTGAGGTATTTGCGTCTGTGAGCAAGCATAGGCCGGCCAAGTTCCTGAAGAAGTTTAATGGGTTAAGTATGTCTTAGAGCACCGGCACATATTTTTGCTGCCTCATATTGGATTGGTTCAAGAAGGTCAGATAGGCCTTTGCCACAGCCGTCGAAGAGGACACAGCCGTATTCAAGAATGGGTCGAATCATGGAAAAGTATTACCTGGCTGCGGCTTTGCAGAAGAGTTTATACTTAAATCTGCACAGGAGAGCAATGCACTGGCTAGCCTTGTTAGTGTTGCAAGTTATATGAGCATGCCATTACAAGTTACTAATGAGAGTAATTTCATTGTGGGAGTGGATGGCAGCCTCAAGAATGGCTAATCCACGCAGGTAAATGGGAGGGTGATATTCCTCACCAAAGGCCTTAGAAATGTCTGGAAAAACTATTATAGCTTCATTGGAATGTTCAAAGTCCTTATAGATGTTATGAATGATAGATGCAAGTTGACTTATGGTAAAGATGCCAGACATGAATCCAGAATTTTTATTAAGGGAGAAGATTATTTCCTGTCAAGTATTCATATACAGCATTATATATCAGTCTCTCAAAGACTTTGGAGACATTGCAGAAAAGAGAGATTGGGCAGTAAGTGCTTTTAATCAGTTGGTTGGACTTTTTATGAACAGGGCAAATATTAGTGATCTTCCAGAAAGCTGAAAAGTGAGAGAGATTCAAGAATAGTTTAAAGATATATGCCAGTGGTTGGCATATAGATTCAGCAGTCTTTTTGAGTAATATATTCCTTACATTGTAGGGTTTATATTAACCAATATTCAGAAACTTGCACCTTAGATAATTGCTATGTACATGCAACTTGATATTCTCATATTCATTCCTGCATTGTTTTAACTAGTCACGATACAAAGTTTTGTAAACCCCACTCTAGGTGGCCTTAGTATGGGCAGATTCAAATCCTTACTGATGTTATCCTGACATATTTCATAAAACTCAGTTTATTTTGTTATTGTATCAAAACACCTTGTCACAATGGATTTGGACTATTTGTGTGGGTTTCTTTTCTTTTTGTTACTTACTATGTGTACAAATTGTCAAATAAATACTCTTCTTGAGTTCTGAGTTCCTGCTTGTGTGGCCCCTTCCTTGACCTAAGAGCCCACACTGGAACCTCCAGCCCTTGTGCTGGCAGTGCTGGCTGCTCTCCATCCAAGTCCAACGTGGACCAAGTGACTGGTAATCCCACTGCACCCCTGCTTTGAGCCAGGCACATGCCTCCCTCATTTAAGAGGCAAGTGGAAATTGAGTTCCACAAGAAGTAGCAGCTGTGGATGCAGACTTTGTTTGCATCTATCCCTGCTGTTTCAGAGTTGTCCATCTCGACTGAGCAGCTTGCTGCTTCAAGTTTAAGCCAGCTCTCACTTGACACACAGATTCAGGAGTTCTCGTAACTCTAGCAGGTGTTCTCTGGCCAGCCAGCCACTAAGTTGCCAGTAGCTGTGGCTCCCACACCAAGCCTCCTAGAAGTCCTACTTTCCCTCCCTTTGTGGGAGGAACAGATGCAGGCTGCTGATTTGGTGATTACAACTTCCACAGAAGTTATCGCACCTCCAGCACAAGGCCAGTGCCCCAGGCCCATTGTTGGCACAAGTGGCCACCCCATCTGCTTCTGACAAACAGCTGTTCAAATGAAAAATACGATAAATTTATGTCGACCTGTATGGGATTCGAACCCACTACCTTTGGCACACTCGCCTAGCCAAAGAGACTTTGGATGTCTCATTTCCAATGCCTCATGATGAGTCTTCAGATATTGAAGTAGAGGAGGAGCAATAGCTTTTCAAACTTGTCTGCCAGAAAGCCCAGGATTCTGGCCAGTCAATGCTGATTGTACTCTGCTTGTCAGAGCTTTATAGCATCTGTGGAATGAGTGGAACTTGCTTCTACTCCAACAGATACTACCCTGGCGCTGCCCCAGAGCTTTGAACACCTCAGGCCCTCATTTAGAGGCTGGTTGGTGACAAAGCTGTAATTGCCCAACTGGAGCAAAGGAGAGGGGCTGTCACAATGTGCTACCAGGGCTTGCCCCTGGAAGACACACATCGTAAGACCTCCATTCCCTTCTTGCCCTTCATAGCAGAGTTCTAAAGCCAGCTGGCAGCCAGGATTCCTGGCACCTGAGTTCCCCTGGAGCCACCTACATCCAGCTATATAAAGCAAGGCCGAGTCCGCCAATGGTTAGATGTCCAAGGGAAATGGCACTCTGCTGATATACTCCTCATTGTCACTTCCACGGGATTTAGTTTGGGAGGAATATGATGCTAGAGTGAGACTCTAGGAGGATGCCAGGGGCTCTGTCCTCATGGACATCCTACTCAGACATATCAGTGTTGGCCTTCAGGTCCCTTTCCGATAACTTCCAGCACTGGCTACAAGGTTTGGAGGTAATCTGGGACTGGCTTGAGTAGCCAGTGTTGCTTGCAACTTCATTGTCCTGAATGATTGACCACCAGGTAAGCATGGCTGGCACACTGGAGGCAAACCTGCACTTGCCATGCAGAGATGGCTACCTCCAGGGTTAGAAGTTGCCTATCCCAATTTGTCGCCGAATGCATACAGGGCCTCTCTTCTCCAACAGGCTGTTTGGAGGAGAGATAGTGGAAATCATTTGCTGGGTGCAGGACCTTCGGGCTGCTCCACAGAGCACTTAGTGTGGTCGCTTTTATTGGCCAATGCCACCCAGCAGCATGGCTCCCAAACTGCGCCAACTCACTTCCTGGCCTGAGCCACATCCCAGCCCCACCCCCACCCCCCGCTTTGGAAAGGCCCAGGAAGAGTGCATTCACCCAGTTTGCTCAGGTGGTATACCAATTTCTGCACCATAGCACAATGTGCATTCATGTGTACCTGGACGACTGGCTGATCAGGGCACTACAGCACCTAGGTTCACAGTGTCACACACAACCGTTCTGGAACTTTGCAAACGCTTAAGCCTGATTGTGAATCTTATCAAGTCCAGCACATCCTTGTTTTTCTGGGTATCCAGTTGGACCTGGTCACCTTCATCTGGTGTCCTTCACAAGACAGGGGCGAGAGACTCCAGCTGATACTCTAGGCATTTCTGACACACAAAGTTTGCTTGGCTTGACAGTGGCAAACCCTGTTAGGCTTCCTGTCCTCAATGGACTCTCAGGTTCCCTTGGGTTGCCTACACCATTGTCCCTTGCAGCACGCTCTGTGGGACAGATGGTTGAAGGACCAGTTCTTCCAATTGCAGGTGCTGGTACTCTTGGAGTACTGCCGTCACCTCATTTGGTGGACCACTCAAGACAACATCATGTTGGGACAATCATCACCCTTTCTGCTGCAACTCACCATGTACACGGACACATCTAGATCTGGATGGCACTGGGCCTTTGGCCCATGCAATCTGTGTCCCATCACAGTAACTGGTTGGAACTGGAAGCAATATGCTTAGTGCTCATCCACTTCCAGGACCTAGTGGAGCACAAACACATTGTGATTATGCATTAACAACCGGACCGTGATCTACTACCTCAACTGGCAGGGTGGGTCACACTCACTAAAGCTGACGCAGTTGGCTGTATGTATCACTCATTGGTGCTCTGAACATGACATCAGCATGCACACGAGGCATGTACCAGGACCTTATATTGCCCTGGCTGACCAACTCTCAAGAAGAGGTCAGCCAGAAGGGACAAAGTGGTCACTCCAGCCACAGGTCATTTAGGCTATGTAGGCCAGGAGGGGTACCTGGCTCATGGTCTATTTACGACAGGCACAAATGAAAACTTTTGGTTTATGTGTTGCCTGTCACTGATCCCCTGGCCGCAGCAGTGGATGCTGTACCCATGGACTGAAACAACCTTGAGGCTTACACCTTTCCACCTCTGCAGATCTTCCTGAAGTTCCTGTGGAAAGTTTGGTCCCACAACTGCATCCTGATCTTGATCACCCCCTGGTGACTGAGGACAGGTTGGTCCCTGGACCGACTGGAATTAAGCATCGATCCACCACTATGTTTACCGGCATGGCTGAAACTTCTGGTGCAGCCACAGACTAGTGTGTTCCACAAGAACCCTCAAGTGCTGAACCTCCATGCTTTGCTGTTGTTGCACAGTACATCCGTGACAGAAGTTTCTTGGAATTGGTTGCAGATAGGTTTGTCTGAAGGGGGTTTCAAGACTCTTTTCTAGCTGCTGCATACAAAGTTTTTTCAGCTTGGTGCACCAGTTGGAAAATAGATCAATGGTCTGCATTGCAGACACCCCGCTGTACCAGTTGGATGTCTTCAGTAAGAGCTTGAGAACTCTGGAGAGGTTTGGTCCATCTCCTCAACCCAGGCAAACCTCCTGGACATTTGCATAGGGAGCAATCCTTATCTGTTGGTGCTCATAGCATCCTTCTACAGGGACAGACCTGCTGATAGGCAGGTCCTATCCATGGTGGGACTTCTTGCTGGTCTTTGTCATGTTGAAGAGGTTGCGCTTTGAGTGCCTAGAGGACCCCCTTTGGGTGGATTTCAAGTACTGGATGTGGAAAACTTGTTTGCTATGAAGACTTACTTCTGGGCTAGAAGAAGCGAGATCCACTTGGGCTTCCTTGCAATGGACCAAGTGGTTGATATTCCTATGGCATTTATTCACCATCTGTGCTATGGATATGATTCTCCCCCTGAGGAGAGTACCCTGTGCCTGGTGAGAGTGCTGTGTTGGTATTTCCCTTGCATGAAAAGCGATAGGGTTCAGAGATTCGCATGCTTTTGCCCCTAGGTAACCTTGAATAGATACAGGTCTGCCGAAACATGATCTCATCATGGATGAAGCAGACCATCCTGAAGGGCTACATCAATGCTTTTAATAGACCTTTGAAGCATGTGTTGGCTTAAGCTCATGAGGTGCAAGACTTTAATGCCTCCTGGCAGGCCCTAAGGAACGTCCCTTTTGTTGATAACCTCCAGGCTTGCTGCTGATCGTCTACGACTTTCAGAGCACTACCTGTGTGACTTGATAGTGCTGGAAGAGGGCATTTATGCCTTTGTTGGCATAAAATGCTCCTTTGCATAGGTTCTGGATGCTTGCCTTATAGACTTCCCTGAATTGTCCCCTCAGGGCAGCCAGCGTGTTCAAACATATGGCGCTCATGGGGGTTAAGACTCGGATGCAGTCTAAAGGTCAGTATACCTACAGTAGGCATAGACCTTCTTTTGGACTTGCATCAGGTGTACATCCATTGCATCCGCCAGGCTGAGAGATGGCGGATCTATCCTATGGAGGCCACCTTATGGAACCATGTAATCACTCCCGGGTACCCACAATCCTTTCCATGATTCAATGGTCTTGCTAGATCTCCAGGATGAGATGAGTGGAAATAGACAGCGTCTTCCCATGCAGAGACAGCTGTCAGGGTGGCAGGTGATTTTCTGGGGGACGGGGGCCCCATGCTGGTCAGTAAGGAGGGTTTCTGGGCTTTGGCCAGGATTTTGCTGTTGGTGGCCTCAAGTCGACATAACTCGGAGGTTTCCCCTCAGACATATATTCCTCTCTAGGACCGATGGTCCCCCCCCTCCCCGTTCCGCTGTCAGTCCCAGTGGTTCTTGGTCAGTGTGCATAGTGTCACACCCTCCTCCTATGCATTTGCATGTCAGCAATGGTAGTTTATAGGTAATATCATGAAATTTTCAGTAATTTCAATATTAGTAAGTGTACTTAATTCTTGGCCATCAGAGAAACCCACTTGACCACCCCACTTTTTTCATGTAGGTGATGTCCAATGACCAATTATCCAGGAGGAAGGAAGAACAGGGGAGCATGTACACTGGAAGTCACCTCAGATTCAGAAGAAATGAGAGGAGGTGTCACCAGAATCATCAGGTTTTTGGGAACAATCAAGTGAGTACCCAACTCAGTTGCCCTGTCGCCTTATGATGTATGGGTGTGTTTATTGCAAAGTGTTATGGGTGCATTGGGGGGAATCATCTATCTTGGCGAGTGTAGCAAATAATTACATGAACTCAGCCAACTCTTAGCCCCTATGTAGGTAACTCTCAACTTCAATAATAGTGTACAACAGAATGCCTAAAGTCAAATGCTGTGTGCCTGTCTTGAGTGGACTTGTAAATTTGGTGCTACCCATTTACACTTTGCACCTGTGGAGCGTGGACATTGTCTTCGAGTGGACTGGTATATTGTACCACATTGGAACCAAACCATACCTCTGTGGGATTGGATCAGCACCATCCCTTTCAGTACCACGCTAGACCCAAACCATACCTCAGTGGAATTTGTACCAGATCATTTGGCACCTGTCATAGAACTTGAAACTGTGGGACAGTACCTGTGGATAATCTCACCAGGGATTAGGATTTACCAAAGACTGTTTGACTGTTGAAATATCAGTGGAGATAAGTTTACCTGCTTTGTACTGGTTTTGATTGCTAATATATTGTTATTGTAAAAGTTATATCATTGTTGTCATTCTTTGTTAGGTTCTGCTAATATTCAAAAGGCGGGCATCGTAACAATCTTGCCAGGTAAGACAAACATATTGCCAAATTTGAGCAAAATACATGGAGAAATTCTGTAGGTATTGGGGTAACAAGAATGTGCACATCTGGACGTATGGACATCCGGACGGACGGACAACCCAAAAAATATAAAGGGTTCTCCCCATGAGGTGGACCCTCAGCTATTCCTATCAAACTTTAATTAGAGCATAATACATATAGGCATCGTGAAGAGCCCTAACGAACATCTTATTAGCTACCATTTGCTTAAATAAGGTCATGGTGACACCAAAATCTAATAAGTTCACATTGTCATGTAAGATAATTATACTGCAAAATGTGAACAGAATATATGGAAGCATAATGGGGATATGGTGATAAGGAGCCGTTAGACAAGAGGTCATGGTGGCACCAAAATCTAATTAGTTCATATTGTTATGTAAGATAATGGTACTGCAAAATTTGAACAAAATACATGGAAGCATTTTTGGGAAATCATGGTAAGGAGCCCTTAAGAACAATTAATTAGATTGCCATTTGCTCGCATTAGATCACGATGACACCAAAATCTAATCAGATCATCCTGGCATACAAGATAATTTTACTATTAAGCAAGATATGTGGAAACATTCTGGAGATATCACAGTGATGAGCCCTAAGGAACATATAATTGGGCTGTCTTTTTTTTGAAAGTAGGTCAAATTCTAATCAGTTCATGCTGGCATGCTAATTAAACATACTGCCAAATTTGAGCAAAATACATTGGAGCATTCTGGAGAAATTGCAGTGACAAGCCCTAACAATCTTGTAATTAAGCTGCCATTTGCTAAAATTAGGTCATGGTAACACCACAATCTAATCAGTTCGTATGGCCAGGTAAGGTAAGCATATTGTCAAATTTGAGCAAAATACATGGAGGCATTCTCTAGAAATCATGGTAACGAGAATGTGCTCATCCTGACGGACAACCAGACGGACCAACAACCCAAAAACAGAAAGGGTCCCCCCTATGGAACAGACCCTTAAAAACGGGAAAACAGTGGCATCTGGTTTCCTTCCAAGTGAAGTAGAAGTTGAAAAAGCGTTATTTGGTCTAAAGCATTTAATAGATACTGGAAAAATACGTACATTACAAATGTGCAGACCAGGGAGACTCTTCACTAAGGCTCCTCAGGGTCGCTGTCGTGCAGGCCACCCTAGCGTTACATTGGCTTGTACTAAATAAGTAAGTCATACGCTTGTTGACAATTAAACAAAAGGAAATGAACGTAGATAGACCAAATAGCAATGGTACCAGTATCTTAAATGATTATAACTATGTATTACAAATATAGCTATTTGTAGTATTGCAGTTAGTTTCATAGTTGTTGATGATAAATATCTAAGCATATTATATAAATCCTTTGAGAGAATATGTGTGATTTTTGGACAGGACTATCTCAGGCAGATAGTTTTCATTAATTAATTCTGGAATTTTGTGTCTTATGCATAAACGATTTATCTTTGTATTAGTGAACGATATTGGCATAGTACAGGTTCAAATGGGAATATCGTGAATTGTTGCATCACATCTGTGTGGGGTTATTACATTTCTCCTAGGTCTATCAATTTGTTGTATTGGATTTTTTGTGATAAACAAATGATTAAAGTAACTAGGTAATATATCGCTTTTGAATTTGCAATATATTTTCATGTAAGATAATTTGAATATGTCAGTAAATTTGAGTAAGTTTTTTAAAGATTGGAGCTGCATGTGCATTATATTTACTGTTACTAATCAATCTTATTGTCTTCTTTTGCAGTTAACAAGTCTGCCACAGGAATGAATCCCCATGCGGTTATTCCATACTTCACTTGTGATTAAAATAAAGCATCATAGATTATTTTTAAAGTATCTTTGGGCGGTAGATTCTTCAATTTGGAGAGTATACCACATACTCGTGCCGTGATAATTTGTTGGATATAAGATTAACATGTTCAGTACAGGTAATATTTTGGTCAATTAATATGCCTAGGAATTTAAAATTAGTTTTATTTACATTCAAAGAGAGTTTATTCACCGCAAGCCAATCACTAACTTTTGTTGAATCTTTATTTATTTTATTGCATGTAGAGGTTTGGGGTGTTTGCATGATGTACTCAACAGGATGGAGTCATCAGCACGAATGATTGAAATACAGACTTTAGAAACCTCTATGTAGAGGGCAATTCGATGTTTTTCTTTTCAAGTTTTTTCATGTTATCTGACAATAAGTTCTAGCAAGTGGACGTCTGTGTGTTTGTAGCACTTTAAAGGTGACCGAAAACTTACATGAACAAAACGCCAAGCATATTTCAATGATCGAAAGAAAGGGAAAGTGCTATAAAACTACAAAATAAAAAGTTTGTACATAATTTTTCAGGAAAAAGCACAAAGATGTTCAAAACTAAAGCCTCTAAAACTTTCCATGCCTTTTAAATTAACACCCCACAAACCCACGACAAAAAGAGCACCAAGAACCCTTACTGGATTACAAATGGAGATATGCAATTTGGTGGTGTTACGATGCCTGCTTTCTGAATATTCTAGATTGTAGCAGAAGTCAACAAAGAATGGCAACATCTATATAACTTTAACATTAACAATATATAAACAATCAAAATCAGTACAAACTAGGTAAAGGAAATTATAACTTATCTGGGTTGGTATTTGAATTAGTCTGTTGGTAAATCATAATCCCTGGTGAGAGATTCTCCGCAGGTACTGTCCAACAGCTCCAAGTCCTATGGCAGGTAGCAAATAGTTTGGTACAAAAAAAGGACAAAAAACCAATCTGTTTTAGTACTTATCAGTGCTTATAAAATATAAACACCTGTGCCACCGTAAGAATCTAATATGGAGGCCATTTCCTGACTACAATTGTGATGTGGTTTCATCACCACAATCTAATTACTATTCAGATGTTAAAATATGTCTTAAGATTGTCACGTTGTTGAAGAAAGAATTTTCGTTGCATCTTGCGAATGAATGAATGAATGAAAGAAGATGACGACAATGAAATGAAATCTTAAGGCCGCTGACAGCCATGTTGATAACCTACTTGATGTGTTTATGCTTTGCATTATGCATCTCGGATATGGGTCGTAGTAATGTCGTTTGTTGTATTGTTTACAACCACAGGGATTTCATGTTTCAAACTTTGTTTGGCTGGAGGTGTGGACTTTATTTACAAATATTTTACCACTTCTTCTAGTAATATGGCGGTGTGTCTCTTGCCTTGATTTAAATGGCAGAGATAAATGTTTGTTTGCAAGATGTTTATTGGTGATAAAATTTTAGTATTATTTGAGTAAAAATATTCTTAATTTTGATTAATTTTAACTCTTTGAACAAAGGTTCTGTGTGGGCATTATAATTACTACATGTTCTCCATCTACAAACTTTCTTTTATAATTTTTCCATTCTGCTCAGTTTGAAACCCAAGTTTAAGATTCCAAAATTAGTATGTGGAAGTACTAGCAAGTTGTAAATCACGAGCTTTGTATAAGTGGGCTAAAAATATTTAAGTTTGTTAAAAATTCCAACTACCTGGGAGATTTTGTAAGGTGGTCTTTCCAATAAATGTGCTGATTAATAGTTAGACCTAAAATTGAAACTGTTGACCGCATTAACACGGATACCATCCATGATATCATCAGATAAGTGTATACTCTTTCCAGCATGGTGGAAAATCATAAATTTAGACTTCTTAACATTTAGAGATAGTTCGTTTACTTTCAGCCAATCACTTATATTTTTCAATTCATCATTAATATGATTGATGCTGTTGAGCATGTTAAACTTAGCTGATAGAGTGGTGTCATCAGAATGAAGAATAAATTTGAAACTCTGACTTGCCATTGAAAAATCATTTATGTAAATAATGAAGAGAAGAGGACCAAGAATGGATCCTTGTGGAACCCGTTTTAATGTCGAAAGGTTCAGATCTGGTTCCCTCGAGGTCGACATAATATTTCCTGGTGCCAGATAGCTTTTTAGCAGGTTAAAAGAGGTGTCCTTGATACCATAGTATTTGAGTTTTTCCATCAAAATTTCATGATTCAGGGTATCAAAAGCTTTTGTTAAATCTTCAAATATACAGAGGGGGTTGTTTCTAGTATCCCCTCCTCAATTATTGAACCAATTAATTCTGTTGCTGCAAATTCGGTTGAGTGACCTTTCCCAAAGCCATACTTGCTATCATAAAATTAATTCACTTCGTCAAAATAATCACACAGCTGAAGGAAGATCACTTTTTCTAAGACCTTTCAAATTGAGGGTAGTGAGGAAATTGGTCGATAGTTTGTAAATACAGTTTCATTGTCTTTCTTGAACAGTGGAATCACTTTCGCAAATTTAAGTTTATCAGGGCCTATTAGAGTGTTAATACCTTGGTTTATGACAACTGTGATACTGTGATAGGGTTAATCAAAGCAAGTTGAAATTGCTTATTATGTAGTTTAATAGATAGGCCATCATGACCACAACTAGATTTTGTATTTAACTGATCTATCTTTTTTTACACCAAGGTCACGCCTTGTTTCTTCAAATTCCAGATTATGTTTATACACGTTGGTAAGGAACTGTGTGAAGCGTTTGTTTTGATGCTTGTTGATTTGCTTTGCAAGCCCAGTATCAGTAAAGAATTTGTTAAATTTATTTGCAATGACAATTTTGGTATGAATATGCTGACCATCAATGTGGAAGATATCAGGAAATGACTTCTTATTCTTCGTCCCATTCAAAATTTCGTTAATGAAGGACCAAGTTTCTTTAATATTATTCTTGAATTCATTAAAGATAAAGTCATAATATTGTTTTTTTTTTTGTTTGTTTGTTTGTTTTTGTTGTGCTGCTCTGATGCTTCATTTTTAGATGCCATTGTAGGTAGATAAGTTAGTTTTTAATGCTGCATATTCTGGTCAGTCTGGATTTGTATTCCTTACACATTCGTAAAGAGCATCTTTATATTTGTAAAAGTTAAGATTCCCCTGGTGATCCATTTATTCTTTTTATGCTTAAATTTGTAAGACCTGAGAGCTTTACATTGCATAGGTGTATCTAAAGCTTTCCCGACCATGTCATTTATAGTATTATAATCCATGTTTGGGTCACTGCCTTTATAAGGATCAAGCTGCGCCATGATATCAGAATTTATTAAATATGCTAAAAAAACTTTTAATTGCAGTTTGGTGTTTTTTTTCTAATCTGTATGTATTTAAGATTGTTTACCTTACTTCTAATATTGTTCAGACATGTGAAATAAAGTTGATGATCAGAAAATTTCTTAGTTAAAATTCCTGAAGTAGTATCAACAGTCGAGGTACTGATCTTGCAAAAAATATTATCGATTAATGTGCCATTCCTGTTGGAGCACTTAGAAGGCAGAGTATTTTTAGGAAAAAAACATGTGAGTTCATTGTGCCAAAGAAATCACTATACAATTGTCTCTCCTGCATTTTCAGCAAATTTATATTGTAAAAAGACATGCTAGCTTAACTTCATTATTTGGGTTTTGAGATATATTAACGCTTGTGGTAACTCATTTATGAAATTTGTAACATTCTCATTTGAATTTCTTGGCAAATTTCCAAGTACAATGTTCTTAGCTAGTCCACTGCCTGATATATCAATAGATATCCTCTTCAAAATTGTGTAGTTTGTGTACACATTTGTTCTTATGTTATAGTCGTAACACTCCTTTAAATGAATGACTAGACCTCCTTTGTTTCTACAGATCCTTTCTTGATTAATACACTTATACCCATCAATTTGTAGTAAAGACATATCAAAATTTTCAGGAAAGCAAAGTTCACTTTAATCAATATGTTTCTCATGCAGTTCATCAACAAATGCAATAATTTCGTCAAATTTGGTGTTGATGGAGTCAAGCATTCAGCTGGTTCATCAACATATGGGGAGTGGCGAATGATTTCCATTCCTTCAAACTCATTGTCACTGTCACTTTGCAATTAAATTAGGTGCGTTAGAGAATTATCGTTTATGCCACCAGTTATGTGTTGCAGAAAAACCCTATCAAGTTCCGTAATCATTGAAAGCTATTGTCACGATGGACAGAGTAAAATACTTCGACACATGAGGCCATAAAAAGAAAGTCCAAAACAGAAACACAAACAAGTTCGTCATTATACCTCATACGGTCAAAACCTTATTAACTGTCATGATTCTGTTGTAAATGCTTTGAGAGGAGTTTTGACTCAGTTTTCACATCTCCAGCACCTATAATTTTTCAAAAGAAACTTAGTAAATGAGTTTTATCACAGACAAACTGATTAAGTGGCGACAGGAGATCGAGTGGGCGCCATTTTGAAAAATTGAGTGCGGAGCTGTTGTAGAACAAAAGAACTATTTGGCGCTGCAATACATTGTTTATAAAAGCTGTCAAAGGGTTCGTCTAATTAACGGTGAGTCACTGAAAAAAGTCCTTGGATTGGTATCGTCAAAAGAGGAGATTAAAGTTAATTCTTCGTATTATACTTGGAGGAACGAAAGCTGGGGATATTTTTCTTCAGATCTTCAATGGAAACAATCAAAATGTTCATTCCATTTAGTTCTTTTATGAAGACTGAACTATTCATGATCCAAGCTGTTTTGATTGTCGTCTGGTATGAAGTATGAACTGGTATGTCAATTAGCTTTTTTTAATATACCCAAGTCAAAGGACAACCACACAAAGAAAAATATGTTTATTATTAGGCCACGTGAACTCCCATTGCTAAAACCGCCTCAAACTCAGAAATTTTGTGAGGAGAAGGATTTGGGACAGATAGTTCTCCCTATCTCACAAGTCGTCTTGAAAACAGGTAAATCTACTCGAATTTTCATGTTGACTTTCATTTTTAATACATCATAATTGTTCTTGAGAAGTATTATAATACTGTATATTATCACATGTATTCATTCTGTTTAAGATATATAGCACCGTTTATCCCAAGTTTGCACAAGCAAAACCCCATGTACAGTCCAGCTATCGTTTCTTTTGCTCCGTTTCCTTTTTGTGCATTGTTGCATTTAGTAATATGGCAAGTTATTTTCCATAGGTTGGCCAAGAATTGCTTAGAGTAAGGTTAAATCATTCCAGCATGCCAAGGCTGTAGGCGATCAGCAAGAAACACCATGTTGCAGTGGTGGTTCATAGCTTTGACATAGTGTGCAAATACTGTGCTGAAATAATTCATTTTCTGAATTTAAAAAAAATCCCTTCCCAAGCTACCAAACCAATAGCTTAGAATATGCATAGGACACTTCTGGGACCCCTAGACATTAATTTGGTGCTATGATCGTTTCGTGGTTTTTTTTATGAATTTTTGTGTGTCATAGCTTTTTTGAGCTTATGCTCCAAAGCCGTCACCCGATTGTTCTGAAACTTGGTGGAAATGTAGTTTGTGGAAGGGTCAAGCAATTTTGTTTCCTAGGTGATGAATTTCCGCCTCTCTAGTTTCTAAAGAATTTTTCAATTTGGGTACTTATTTGTTAATGCATACATTCCCATTGATTTAGTAAAGGCACGTCAATGTTGATTCCAATGGGAAGTCACAATTTTGACTTCATCTCCAAAGCCATCAATCCAATTCATTTCGGGGATGTACCTTGTGTCTGTCTTTACCAATTCTGTTAAATAATTATGCTCCAGTGATATTCGGATTTTTTTAGCACAGCTGACTTGCCAGTCAGCTGAGCTTAAAGGATGGTTCTCCGTTCGTGGTCTGTCCGTCCATCCACAAGTTACATTTTTGACTTCTTCTCCAAAACCGTCAACCAGATTTACTTCAAACTAGGTCGGGATGTAGCTTGGGTAGGCCTCTACCAAGTTTGTTCAAATGCTCATGCGCCAATGATTTTTGGATTTTTTATGACGTTTTCGCTTCTTGTTGGGGGCAAATCTCAAGAAATTTTTTTTTCGAAACCACTCATCCAATTGCTTTGATATCACACACCTAGGGATTCCTAGTTTTAATTTGTTTACCAGGTGGCGCTGCAATTTTTAAATGCTTTTTTTGGTGTGTTTTTTGCTAATTTTGATTCTTCTCCAGAACCGTCATTCAGATTAAGCTGAAACTTCGTGGATATGTTCTTTGTAAAAGGGTCAAACAAAGGTGTTCAATAGGTGGCACTGCTGTGGATTCCTGAATTTTAACGATTTTTCCAATTCGGGTACTTTTCGGTAAAAGCACCTTTCCTATTGATTAATATGTAAGTCCATGGGCATTCTAATGCTAATTCTCATTTTCCTCTTCTTCTCCAAAACTATCAGCCAGATTGACCGAAAACTTGGTGACAATGTACCTTGAGTAGGTCTCTATCAAATTGGCTCAAATGGTGATGCTCCAGTGATTTTTGGATTTTTTTGTTTTTGTTTTGTTTTTGTTTCTGTTTTGTTGTTTTTTTTTGGGGGGGGGGTGTTTTTGTTTTTGCGGCAAATTAAAAAAAAAAAAAAAACCTGGTTGCTTTGATATCACACAGGAACACTCCTAGAGACTCCTAGTTATTGATTTGTTCACCAGGTGGGACTACAATATTTTTTACGATTTTTTTGTCTGTTTTTGCTATTTATGACTTCTCCTCCAGAACAATCATTCAGATTAAGCTGGAACCTGGTTGGATATGTTCCTTGTGAAAGGGATAAAAAAAAAGTTGTTCTCAAGGTGGCACTGTTATGGATTCCTGATTTTTAATGATTTTTTTTTTCAATTCAGGTACTTTTTTATAAATGCACCTTTCCTATTGATTATTATGCAAGTCATTGGGCATTCTGATGCGAATTCACATTTGGGACTTCTCAAAACAAACTGGGACTTAGATTGAGTTCAAACTTGGTGGGAATGTACCTTGGGTGAGTCTCTGCCAGGTTTATTTGAATGGTCACTCTCCAGTAATTTTTGAAATTTTTGCTGGAAAATCTTTCAAACAGTTTTAATAGGAAAGTATAACATGGAAATTTCTTTCATTGGTTATAACGTAAATAATTTGCCCAGATTTGTGTCAAACTTGCAGGTCTGTACCTTTTATAAGGGTATACCTATTTTGTGCCAGTGGTCATGCTCCAGTGATCTTGGACCTTGACCTCATTCCCAAGGTCACAGAGGAACTGGCATGAAATTTACTGTTCACTTGATAACCTGAGATATATTTTGAGTTAGGACCTTGATGTTGCACATCTTGATGTTTCTCTATGAAGATTATCCTAAGACAGTACATGTGTGACCCTTACCTCATTTCTGGGGTCACAGTGCATCATACATCAATTGTACTCTTCACAATAGCTTGAACTGGGATTTTGATGTTGCACATGTTAGTGTTCTTCCATAAAGGTCAGACTTATTCGGTACATGGGTGACCTTGATCCTATCCCAAGTTTAAAGAGCCACAAATGTGATGAATCTCTAGGTCAGCTGAGCATGGGCTGTTTACACTGCCCTCTTGTATGAATATTTTGTTCATTTTTGGCATATCGTAAAAATTCTTCTCCAAGATGGCCGAACCTATGGCTTTGAAATTGTATAGAGACACTTGTAGGAATTTCAAGACACTTTTTCAACAGGTGGCGCTGCCGCTTTTTTACACTTTTTAAAGAATCTTTATGTGTTTTCACTTGTCTTGCCCTTTTCCCCAAATCGTACATTGGATCCTCTTCAGACGTATTGGGAGTGTGAGTAGATTTGATCTCCACAAAATCTGATCACTTCATAGTGGTGCAGACATTTTGGGGTTTTTAACAAAGTATCAAATTTTGAAGAAAAAAAAAATCAGTCAAGGGATATGCTCATGTTAGCAAAAGTGATGCTAGTCTAAAAGAAAGGGGACTTCGATATCATCCGGAACCACTTCAGTCTGGTCAGTGGAGCACAAGAACTGTCACAGTACTCTTGTTTAGCCTTGTTTGGACCCAACTTCGTTCAAAATATGACGCTTTAACAAATCGCCCAATTTTTACACCAATAAACTTGTACATATGTCAGTTACCGGCGTCAACGTCATGTACACAAACATAGGATAATTGTTCATAGCTGGAATCACCAGCTTTTGTTTGTTCGTTTTTTAAATATTTGTTAATTTACTGGCGGTAGAGGTGTGCAGCTACAATATGTACACCAATATCCCTTGTCGATCAATACCAAACGGCATAATCGTCGCATCTGTACCAACAATATCCTATTGTTTCGACGCTAGAAGAAGTCCTTTTCGTGTATATAGTTCCTATTTTGGAAAAGCACCAGAAACGTTTTGATTCGAGAATAAAATTGTCTATTAACTCAAACAAGTTTTTATTCCATGCAAAACTCCTATCCAGATTACCAAATAATAAAAGTTGTAAATTCAAAGTTTTATGGGTTGACAGTGGGCCAAAATTCCGAGTTCTTATCGTCACGTAATTTGGGCATTCCAGAAGAAAGTGTTTACTGTTTCACTTGCAGCTCCACAGGAACAGCCAGGGGAGTCTACGATGCGTACACGAAAACATCTGACTATTGAGGGTACATCTGGCTCGTGTGCAGCATTTTTGTTTAAACTTCTGTTAACTTGCCAAATGTTCTAATTTCGTGTTTGTTCATCAAGATTAGACTAGATATTGACAGCCGACGGAACGAAACTTGTTTCTTTGTTCTGTATTGCAAAGAATGGGAGCAATACCGTTACATGACATAAAAATAGTAGAAAGACACAAATAAATAAATCATGTGAGTACCGGTATGAGATAAATTACAAAAATTATCAGCACAAAAGGAACGACGGCGGTAGAAAGCCAGAAATTTTCCTCGGCTTGTATCTGCTGCGGTAGCTGTACAACGTCAGAAAGTTGCCGGAGAAAACGCGTTGTGCTAGTAGCTGTGTCATTCTGTGCCACAAGTAACACAATACGCAAAAGTACACACAAATACAATCTTATAAAAGTGAAAAGCAAACAACAAGTTTTAACTCATGCAAAACCGTTTGGCCGATTTGCCCCATACCAAGGTTGACATCGACCTTAGATAAAAAAAGCGTGTGCTCTTGTTCATGCATCTGGTATCACTGCAAAGGCTTCATCAAATATTGCTGGGGCACAACAGCCTCATGTTAACACAATGGCGCTAACACAGCTGAATGCTCAAAGCATTAACTGAAGCTTTGTCAGCAATTTTCTGCGCAAATATTTGCAAATAAAAAAATTGTGCGGCGCAAAAAACATGCGGGCGCTGATGATAAACCGGGATATTTTTTATGTGGCCTAAGGTATGATTTCGCAACATCAATTTCAACTGTTTATCAAGCGTCCTGTAACTTATACAGCAGCAAGTATTGTTCCTTTCTAAATGTATGCCTATTCGGGCCTGACACAGCTGTCAAAGTTCGGATAGACCTATATGAAGATCTGTTTCCACACTTATGACAAATTATAGGCCTAATTTTTATAAGCCTATAATGATATATGCGCCTTATGTAAGGTTACAGATGCTTGCATATAATTACAGTTTGATAAAAACCTGTGGTAATATAGGTTAAGCATTTTCACCAATGACTTACCGGTACAATAAATACAATACTCCAGTGGATTAAGAGCCTGTGTAGTGTCTAGGAATACAAGGGGAATATGAGTTCTACAATTAGACGATGTCAGCCGCTCAGGATGACCGTTGTTTCCTTGCTAAACAGAATTTTTCTGTCCACGAAGCTTTTGCTGAGCCTAAGCAGGCTCTGCATCCGCCCGTTGTCCATTATCGTTATATTATTGACTTCTTCACAAGCTACACTCAGATCCCATTGAAATTTGTTGACGGTGTATCTTTAAGTAGCTCTTTCGCCATGTTGTAGATTTGAATCATACCAGCGAGTTTTGCACGTTTCGAGTTTTGGCCAGCTGCATACTTGTCTTTTTTTTCTTTCTCTAATAATCAATATGTGCGTAATATGACGGGCCATCACTGTTTACATTGCTCAGAGTCTAGTTTAAATTGTAAGGGCATGCCAGTTATTGGCCGACGCTTGTGATCTTTTCGCGAATAAAAACGAGTCACAAAGGAACTAAGAATCCGTCCAACACCAACTTAAATGCATCGCCTGCCTGGCACTTTGTTAATGCTGTTTGTATGTGCATTCAGCATAAACTTGTTGATCGCATTCAATTGCTTGATCACTTCAAAAATAAGCGAACAGCATATTAGGTCGCGTGCCAGAGAAATAGTACGTAAGGAGCGGACAGAGATGGACCTAACTATGCAAGCCAAAATATCGATTGTTTATACGAAAAAGACAAACGAAACACATTGGATTACCACTAGGCCTAAAAATGGAAGGAAAATGTTCACATCAATCAACTTATACGGGGAAACACCTTACAATGCGTTTGACGATGTGGCTAAAAAGGTGGAGACCAAAACAGCGAATGCATTTTTGAAATCTTATAGGCAACGCTGTCAATATAGTGCTCCTGCTATGAACCTGGTGACAAGGAAGTCACAAATAAAACTTTGCAACTGTGTCCCACCAGTGCTAGGTATGTATTTGATTTTACAAAGCATAGATATATGCCTATGCTTGTTGCAATATTAGGTGCACAGTAAACAGTAGGACACGGGAATTTATTTCTACATATTGTCCCATCTGTTGTTTAAGTTAAGTCATTACTTCCTGGGTTAGGATAGGGATAATCTCGAGTCTATTCCATGCCAGATATCATACAGATAAAAAAAATATCGTAAGTTTACCATTGCCAATCCAGGCCAAATTTATACATCGCCACGTTAATGAAAAAATACAAAGTTGCAGCTTCTATCTGGCCACTCCACGGAGTGTTACCTTGCCAAGCACGCAAGGCATAACGGATCATAATTATTAAATCTTATTATAGAATTTGGAACTGGAATTTGGCTGACGCATATGAAGAATTCATGATATGGAAGTGTTGCAAAACATGTTTTTTTTTTTTTTTTTTTTTGTTTGTTTGTTTGTTTTGTGTGTTTGTTTTTTGTTTTGTTTTGTTGTTGTTTGTTTGTTTTTCTTGTATTTTGTTTGTTTTTTTGTTACTTGCTTTTTAAGATAAATATCATTTCTTCATGTGAAATAAGATTTTTGGGTTTGCCTGCCTCGAAAAGACCCTTGCGTGGCACATTGTGTAGCAAAGTAAACAGCTTAACGTTATACATGTAGGTTGTGAGAGTTTTGCTGGACCACATTTTGAGACCATGGACACATGCATGCTGCATCCCTCTGTAAGCTGGGTCGATCAAAAAACCAACGTGAACCTCTCGTGCTAGTAATTCTGTTCTAATGATAAATTATATTCCAGCAGCCAATATTGGGTTAAAACAGAAACACAAATCGCAAAAAAAGCCGTTTATCATAACAGATATTATAATCATTTGAAATTTGTATTACAAATATAAATTGTTGTCGTTCCGCTCTTCAGAAAAAATATTAGAAGCGGAGATATACATTTATTTAATGAAATTTGATGGTCAGCTCCATGAATGGTGTTTAAAGAGAACTGACTTAAGTGTGTGTTGATGATGAGGAGACGGTCGGGCAGATTCTTTCCTGAATCTGAAAATGTTATCTAAGTTTTTTTCTTGATATTGGACGTATGGGTCATATAGAGTAAGAAACTGCCGTGTGACCGCTGGCTACATTTGGGCAATTTAAATACTTACGCATTTTTGAACATTTGCACGTTTTACAAACTCCTGGAAATATATATGTTTAATCATATGATCTTTTTAACCAACTGTCAGAAATTTTAGCACCCAAATAAATAATCGTAACAAAACTATGAGTTCTTATAGTGACTTTGAAATGACCCCAACTCAGAGGGACCTTTGACTGACCTTCAAGTAACCTTGATCTTCATGTAAAGCAACTATATATCATTGACAATTAGAAACATTCTGAACAGGTAGAGCATCAATTAAACTTCAAGAAATCACTGTCTGGAATGTGGCAGGCAATGATTCTATATCACCATGATCACCTCATTGTAATTGCACTTGCTTGCAATGTTCTAAACCATGGGTCAAGCATGGACCAATGTGATACATAGAAGCATTGTTACCAACGAGTAAACAAGATTATGTCAACACCATGTCATTTGAAACCGTTGAAAATGTATTAACATGTACCATACTGTGAAATATGATCTATTTATGTCATTAGTACACATTCCTTTTCGGTTATATATTATACAGACTTATTGTTCACTTGGAACCAAAAAATGGTTATCTTGAGGAAAAATAAAAATCCTTACTTTGCATTCCATTCTTAGCAAAGATGAATAGTCACTTGGCCTTATTTGGATTTCTGAGATGTCCCCTTCAATACACACGTGATTCCGTATTTTGTATGTGAATGTTCAACAAAATACGAAATACAAAGAACAAAGAAACGTGGTGGTTTGATTAACTGACTAAAGCATGGCCTATTTCTCCATGTATCTTATGGATAATGTCAAATGACAAGAGTTGACTCAATGTTTAAATAATGTTGGTAATATATTTTGGTAAGATTGTGTTTCTTATCCTTTTTTTATGCAAATAACATAGTAACTTTTACCTCGTCGTCAGTTGCCGCAGTTGGAGTAGTTTCCTTGACTGTACAAGCCATCTTTAATTTCTGTGGCAGTTCTTCACAGGGTTTTGCCATCCAGCTCCTGCTTTCACTTGCATATGTGACGAATTGGTCTCTGGTGTGATTGGTAGGTAATGTCTTGTTCGAGCTGTAAATTTGCACCAGAGGAAGCTCTATGTTTTCTTCTTAAAAACAATAACACGTTTTCCAAGGGAAACACTTTGCAGTTCGTAACTTGTTCAACTGGTAGTCTATCTCATCATTTTTCCTCCATCTGTTCTCTTGTGTTAGGAACTGATTCGCCGTATGAATTAGATGATACTGCTGTGCAGCTCTTGCAGGTAGTATTTAAGTTGTTATTCTGGTCACTTTTCTTTTGGCAGGCTCCTTATTTTTTCTGGCTGCAGGAGCCTAGAGCTCTAAACACTACTGATTAGATTCTTCTAAGTTGGACATTAGAGCCAAATTTCTCTTGATCAGAGATAATTGAAGAGGCAGTCAGATTTTTGTATATGACAGGGAAAAATGTTTCCTCAAATAAAATTTGAATGTTGATGCAGCGGAATTGAAAATATGATAAGGTGCAGTAAAATGTATGAAGATGTCATGCAGGACAGATGGGATGATAAGTTGTATAATGACAGTAACCTTACTTTGAAGTGCCATAAAAGTTGTGTTTCAAGTTACAAATCCATGACACGCATTATCCAGAGACAAAAGCAGACAGAAATAGCTTCATCTCACCCTCACAAATAGACCAGACTTTCCAAAAAATCACGCTTCAGTTTCTGGTGACACTGCTGTTTTTGTGGTAAAGAATGCAAATTAGAAAAGGAGAAAACAGCCCTATGAGGTGAAAGCTTGCCTATTTATGTCGCGAAATTGGAGACTAAAAATAAACCTCTTAAGCACACAATATTAGAGGTATGTGGAAAGAGAAATGATAAATAAGCTTTCTATGTGGTACCACGTGTCAGTGGTGCCATAAGTGAGCTGCATGCTACAATTCAAGGTAACCAATGGATTGTAAGTCCAGATTTTTTTCTCTATTGCATCTGCTTCTAAGCTCCAAGCAAGTTCCACTGACAATGCTTTAAGTATCTTGCTGCTCACATGCTAGAAAACACATCACAAATATGGACCTACATAGAATTGTTTGGAATCTACCAGGGGTGGGGGGTGGGGCAGAAACGTCACCGCCAGCATGTTAGTCAAGCAATTGGCTGCCTGTTTTATAGATGATATTTTGGTTTTGTGATCTCCAGGTATAGCAAACATCATTGCCTTTCCAAATAGAATCTCCAAGTTGCTCAGATTATTTGGCGTGGAAGAGGACGATTCAGACATGGCTATTATGAGAGATGGCAAAAACCTGACACTTCAGCTATGTCAATAGATAAAATTATTTATAGTGCAGAGTTCAATTATTATTCTGCCATAGAATCTGCGAGTGATATGTTGATGGAAATGCTTGCTAAGTTGTCAGTTAAGTACAGTCACATTAAAATTTGTGATGTATGCTAAGGTTTTTGCTCACAATGGTTTGGAAATAAGAGAGGATATAAAGCTGACTTTAACTTCTTGCCAGAAAGAATCACAAAACCAAAATGCTTTAAATACAATGGGTACATTGCAGCTTTTAATTGAGAACAAGGTCCTATTCCTAAGCCCCAAACCAAAGCTTTCTACCTGCTCTTAATAGATAGGACTCCATGAGATCCAGACACAATGATGACAGCACTGGCTTGATCACAACAGCTAACTAAAGAAACAGGTCAGAATATGTAATTTCACATGTGACTTGCAGCTGTATTGAGTTGCCATATATGTTAACTGGTTGTAAGCAGATCAATCTTTAAATGTTATTATAAGACTTGGAGTGATGCACTCATTGTTCAGTTTTGTTGGTTCAGTGGGTGTCTTGAAATCATGAGTACTACATGTAATAGTGATGCACTCATTGATGAGTTTTGTTGGTCCAGTTGCTTTCTTGGTACAGTGGGCTTCTTGAGATCATGGGTCCTTTGTTTCTGGATGTTGACTTGTAAAATATGTCTTTACAATATGATAGTCCTGCATATAGTTGTTGAGGAAATGCTAAGAAAGCTTGTTTCTCAAGTTGCATGCAACAAAGTTTACGTCAGTAGGGCTTGATAAGTTGTCAAGTAGGAACCAAAGCACAAACTTTTAGTTGATTTTCTTATCAAGCCAGTGTTCATTTGATCAAGTTCACAAGAGCAAAGAGAGAAGGAAACTGGGTATTACAACTTAAAGCAATTAGTTAGATGATGCCATACTTTTTTACCGCTGGCCATATGCATTATACAAGATATCGCTTATACTTCCTTATGTCTTTCGAATTATTTATGGATGGTGACCATGTTATTAGAAACATGCGCAGAATATGGAATGGTATATGGAGTGACATGTACATTGAAACTACTTTCATAAAGTGTGAACATTTAGCCATATGAAACTTTCAAACTTTCACAACAGAAACACATTTGTTACATTCCAAAATACGTACAACATGTTACTCCAAATCCATTTTTCAGGAGGACGATACCAGATTAGTTTGGAAGAAGCAGATGAAAATCAAGTGGGGGATACACACAAAGAGGTCAAATTAGGAGGTCACTGGAAACCACTCAATTGCACTTCAAGATTTCGTGTGGCTGTGATTGTGCCATTCATGGGACGACAGAACCATCTGCCTATATTTCTTAAGTATCTCCATCCTTTTCTGCAAAGACAACAATTGGACTATAGAATATTTGTGGTTGAGCAGGTAACTACTTTGGTACCTATGGTGGAAACTTATTGATCATAAGGCAACTGTGCTTTTCACTGAATCATGAAAAGTTAAGATATAACATAAATTCTATGAGACAGTTTCAGTGCCTAACAGATTGTTACCCTTTACCAGGAGTCTCAAGACAAACCTGGGAGAGAGTATCATGTGCTGTCAGCTGTGTCCTAGCCCAAGAAGTCCCTCCCTCAGATTTTTGTGTCCCCACATAGCAGTAAAAACTGATTGTGATCATGTAACACATCTAATATGGATGCACCAAACAGACAAACAGACGGTTGGCCAGAAGAAAAGGCATTAGTTCTGGATCTGAAGTACATGCAGCACAGGATTCCATTACTTTTGATTTTGCAATGACTGCATTGCCATGTGGCAGCTGATTCAAACTGTTCACAGCTAGAAGCTGGTCAATCCTCCCAGTCAACTTTCTGTTAGTCCTAGGAACTCTGTGCCTTCGGCACATCAAATGATCTGTTTTACAGGATACCGTTAATTTTTATCTGCTATGTTGGGACACAATAACATGACAGAAGAACCTGTGCAAAGCCAGCTTTACTTATTAATTAGATAAGACTGGCTACACCATACATAACGCCAACCAGAGGTCCATTGCCTAAATGTTTCAACAAATGATCATCATCATCATCATCATCATCATCATCATCATCATCATCATCATCATCATCATCATCATCATCATCGTGGCAATAAGTTTAAAAAAATACAAATATAAAATTGCAAATTAATCAAGAACAGCATGAATTTACAGCAATGCACAGTGTATTTAAAAGTTGTGTGCAGCCTCCTGAAGTTTCCAAGAATCCAAAGACTGGCGATCATTGTCTACATTGAAGAAAATAGTTAGGGGCTGCTGCTTCTAATAGAGACCCCTCTGCCGACTCCAAATTTTAAGTCACCTGGTTCGTAATCATGTGCAACAGGTACTATTACCCTATAACAGTTAATTCATATTAACATGTCAAGAAGATATTGATCATACCGAAAGCCAATAAAGGATTGAAAACCGTCTGGCATGGGCTGCATGATAACATTTTGGTATCATTCATATAATGCAAATGGCAAAACCGTCCCTGCAGCTGTGTACTGGTACTTTCTCTTAATGATGTTTTCATAAAAAAAAAAAATAAATAGCAACTGCAGCGTTCTCTCTGCTAGTCTTTTGTGTTTGAACTCATAAAGGTACATATAAAATGACATTTGTGAGTATACGCTGAAATGAAATTTTGTAGAACTGTACACTTTGTCTTATTATTTTGACCATATCCCTTGAAAAGGTGCAAGGACCGATACTTGAGCTAATGAATGTTTTTTTTTTCTTTAGTAAAACTACTTCTATATTGAGTCAAAAACTGCAAGAACAGTGTTAATGTCTTCACCTGCATAGGTGACCATTTCGCTTGAAACCAAGAAAAATTGTGAACTCTTACTTATGTGCTTCATGAAAAAATCACTCTTGCGGGTGCCAGTGTGAGTTTAAGTTCAAGGGAATATTGAAGTTTGGTTAATAAAAGCTGCATGTAATATCCATTTGAATGTCTTATTGTTCATACTTGATGATCTTAGTAAGCACTGAAATTCCGTATGTTACTTCTTGTATTTAATTTTCATGCTCTAGTATTATTTCAAACTGCTTATTTTGGTGATTTCAATTATATATCTCAAATAAGCAATGCATACTTGTATATCATGATATGACTATTATAGACTACAAAGTGCTGTTAGCTAAAAAGTGTAATGTTGTCCTTGGTTTGTGAAAGGCCTACCCAGAGCTCTTCAACAAGGCTGGAATGATGAACATTGGATTTCTTGAAGCAATGAAGTTAGCTCATTTTGACTGTGTGGTGTTTCATGACGTGGATATGATCCCAGAAGACGACCGCAACTTATACACATGTCTTGTTGCGCCACGTCATGTTGGAGCCTTTATTGACAAATTTGATTACCGGTATTTCATTTCTTTATACTTATATATTATGGCAAAGTTAAATTTGGAGGTTTATATACATAAGTGCAGTGACTTGGGTTGTGAGTACCCTGGTCCTGGGAAGACAAAGCTACAAAAACAAAAACAAAAAAAATCAAAAACAAAACAAACAAGCAAACAAAAAGAAGAAGGAGAACAGACTACCTTCTTCTCTTTCTGGTGGACAAGGTGACTGTCCAAAAAGATTATACCTGGATATTATGAAGTACATAAACATAGATACATTATATGTATTTTTTACATTTTTTGCCCTAAAAATGTTGCTTGGAGTGTGCCCCTCATTTTAAATTAAGTATTGTATCATCACTTTGGGTTTCTCCATGGAAGGAATGGAAAAATATTAATGACATGGTACAAGGCTGAACTATTTGCTCGAAAATTACACATGGATATTTATCCTTCCTTTCTCAACGTATTTCTTATGGCATTTTTATTGAGGCCTTAAGCATTACAAGTTTACAAAAATTCAAAGTATTAGGAATACATGCCAAAAAGGGTCACCAATCATCAAAAAGGGAACTGGCTCAATTCCAAGCCTTATAAATACATGTTGGATAGGTATTTTTTCTTCCAAACCAAGTGAATATAATTGTTCAAACAATTTTCCTGATGTTATTAACTGACGCAACAGTAGTCAGAGGAAGTCTTTCCTTTTCATGTGCTTATATTAATATATATATATATATATATATATATATATATATATATATATATATATATATATATATATATATATATATATGTGTGTGTGTGTGTGTGTGTGTGTGTGTGTGTGTGTGTGTGTGTGTGTGTGTGTGTGTGTGTGTGTGCAGCTAATTTAAGTCATAAAGGCAGACGCAAAGCTAGGAATAGTATGACAACTTCTGAAATTATATTTGAGATCTTCCTAATATGCCGAAAGAATAAATATTTATAAGAGTGTACGCAGACTTTATAAAATTATGAGTGAATTGACGCAAACAGGTTTTGAGTTAGGCCAGATTTCTTAATGATGGAAAGCAACACAATTAGGGAGCAAATCTGGTATACATTTATTTTAGGTACCGAATTGATATAGAGTACCCCTTATTGCTGACATTATGTCCTGTTATAGTGTTTTAGAAGAAATGAACAGGTCAATATTTCCAATAGGCTTTAAATGATACTGCAAACTTCCAAATATGTACCACCATGGAAATTTTATCAGTGTAAAGTGTACATGCAGTTTTTCTTTGAAATTGTATTCCATCAATCCAGGAAATCTTTTGCTTAGGATATAGTATTCAAGCAATATTGTCATGTATAAGACAGAAGGCGTATGGTTTGGATATCGCCAACATTATCATAGTTCTATAATTTTAAGCATGTATCACAGTTTTAAGGTATTCCTTGGTGTAAAATATAGTAGAATTGCATAAACAACCTCATGAATGTGCATGTTCTGTGTAATGTAGAAAGGGTATAAAGGGTATACCACATGCTATTGTTAATATTACAACAGAAACAACAGATTTATGTCACAGCAACAATTTAGCATACAACACTTATGCATAATCCTTTGAGGGATCTACTTCAAGAAGCATTTAGCACCCTATCTCAGGTATCTTGCAATCACTACCACCAACCTCGGAAAGATGTCCATCCATCAGGATGATTATCGGAGCCTACCTGTTCTTCTCTAACAGGTGATCAATAGTATACTTTAGCTAAAAAAGCAGAAAGATACAGTGGGAGAAAAGTCGTTAATTTCTTTAACATAGAGATTGAAAAATATGACGTTTTATATGGAATGAATGCGTCACTGTCATTTTATGCGATGTGGTCAAAGAACACTGATTCATGCTTGAAATAATATAATACAAAAGATTGTCCAGGAAATAGAACAAAATGGGGAATTAAGTGATCATTTTGGTCTTTAAAATGAGCTTACTTTGTCAGAGGCAGGCCCACCTAGTGTATCACACAACCTTCAGTATGAGGATAAGGCAAAGCAATTTATATTACAGGCTGAATCCAAGCTTGTAGAGAAGAGGCTATAAAACTAGAAGAGTTCAGGATATGATTTCTCTGGCATTTTATAGTTGTCACTTGCTCATTCCAAAAATGGATGGTGATTGGAGGCCTGCATAGACCTTTCAATAGGGAACATCATTCTGAAATGGAAACCTTTCAAAAATTGAGACAGCTGTTACATTCCACTAGCGCTGAAATAGAGGAAGTGGACTACCATCATTGATCTGCAGGTTTTGTTCTTCCACATTATGATAGTTGTTACCAGCAAAAATTTTTCTGGCCAGTCATAGGGGACAAATCCTGTCAGTTCTGACTGCTTCTCTGTGCTTAGATCTTCTGTGGGATTTTGTTTTACTGGGCATACAGTTCTATATTGTACTTCATTGGCTTTACCATCAGAACACTTTTTTCAATGATGTCTGAAACGCTTTCAGGCTGATGTCGACTAAAACATAGAGTATCATTCCCATTTGATCACAAAAGTGCTACATGATTGAAAGATTTTCAGCGATGGTCTCTTCAGTCCAATAATTTGATAGGGGAGAATGTGCAGCCATTTTGGGTTGAGACTCTCCTGAAGGCCATGCCCTATTCTTGATGACGTTAAACAATACTCTGTGCCATCAGAGATCCATACTCTTCTGGAATAATGAGGTCTTGCACGTGGAAGTGTTGCAACATATTTTCCCTTTTACTTCCTTGACATTCTGGAAGCTAGCTTTAGGAACGAAGATACCAGCCTGTAGCAGCAGACCTTGAAGGTTTTCTGAATTTGTCACTTGCTTCTAGTGTTTCAAAATACAACTTACTAAAGTCTCTAGGTAGTGAAGAATGGTTCAACGGTTGAGAAGGCCGTTTTTCACCAGTTGCCCTTTATGGGTGACTGCCTGGCTCAAGTCAGAAGTGAAATTTGTTTCTTCACATTGGTATTGGAAAATGTTGATGTTTTTGTAATTCTCGAATCTCTTTGCCATCATTTGTGTTGACATATATACAAGTAAACCAGGTAACATACGGTAACAAATGTGAAGACAGCAAACATAGGATTCAATATAATTTTATGTAAGTGGCTAATGATACACAGCCAATGCATGCACTATATAAATCACGTCCAGTTTCTGAAATTTCATCAAAATTTTATATTACACTGCCATATTTCGGAAATTTATAAAAGTGTTCCACATCTGAAATACAAATTTGGCATTGATATTTATGGTGAATTTTCTCATTTTGACTAGCCCTGCTCAAATAAATTGAAATTAATCAGATTGCAAAGTATAACAGGCACATAGATGATAGTATGAACAAGTAGATGAATTGATTATGCTGAGTGATGAAGTTCAAAATTAGGCAACACTGGGAATATAAATTTACCTTGTACGACATCAAAGAATATGATCACAGTGCAGTACCTCCAGGCATTGTGCAAATATATACAGAATAATTGTTTTGCCAACCAGGTTATTCTGAGTTTATTTTCAACAGTTATGATCATTTTACGGTACATTGCATCTCTACCTGAAAAGTGCTTTGCTCAATTTGTTTTATTTGTGATCAGTATCATCTCAATTTTACATTAAATATTACTTGGATATACAGATGCCCAATATCATCTTGAACCTTGGGGAGCTATTTTCTGAATTAAAATCTTATTCTTTAAACACCCAAGCATTGTTGTATGTTCTGAGGGCTGGAGAACTTTGTGATTGCTCCCAGAATGTCATGATGCAAACCCAGAAATCTGAGACCACTGAGTGCGTTTTAGTGCACAAATGTAAATTAGTTTTTGGTTTCTCTGGTGCAAAACTTTTACCAGCTCAGGTGCACCAGAACAAAGACACAGTATTTCACCATTATGTGTCCAAGTTAATTGTGGATGCTGTTATAAAGCAGAAATGTGCAAGTAAAATATTCAAATGGATGACACCATGTTGGAAAACCTAGCAAAACACTAATAATGTTTCATCACAGCCTGTAGGCTACTCCCTAGCCTTAATCACGATATCATTGTATTATATTCTGTCATCAGGATCTGCTGCGGAGTATTTTTTGGAGGAGTTACCCTTTTCACGGTGAAGCAGTTCCAGGCTCTCAATGGATTCTCAAACCAATACTGGGGCTGGGGTGGAGAGGATGATGATATGGGTATGAGGTAATTGTTAGAATAAACGGAGGGTTTGCCGAAGATTTCTAAATTCTGGTCATGTCATTTTTTGTTTTGCACGACTGATGTCAAAGTTTGTATCGACTTGTAACACGCTAACAGCGCCCAGTAAGTTCGACGTAAGAGTGCTATTTAAGCAAAGTGAAACATTTTTCACATATTGAATTTGACTTCATCTTACACACAGTAATATCATTTCTATCAACGTGTTGAAAGGCCATCACCCTGATAATTCTTCAGTTTATTCATTACCTTGATAATCCTTTATCATAGTCATTTGGCCTATTTATTACCATTATATTTCTTTAGTCTAGGCATTACCATTTTTAGCCAAGTCATTGTCCTGCTATTTCTGCAGCCTAGATCTTAACCAGTATTTCTTTAGCATACCTAGTTATCAGCTTCATGTTTGTTAGGCCTAAGCATTATAATTGTGTATCATATTTCCCAGGATCGAGCGATTATTGATAAAATTAGTTGCAATGCGCTGAATATGTACCAGGGATATTTTAGGGCAGATTCATCTTAATGCTGTAATCCTTTTCTCAACATAGGCCTACTGCATGGCACTTAAATTATTTTTTAAAACCCCAACACACTCACTCTCTCTCTCTCTCTCTCTCTCTCTCTCTCTCTCTCTCTCTCTCTCTCTCTCTCTCTCTCTCTCTCTCTCTCTCTCTCTCTCTCTCTCTCTCTCTCTCTCTTTTGTGAAGGCAGCGTCTTTCGTTGCCCCCTTTTGTTAAAGTTTTAATGAAAATTTGTTTTCAGTAAAGCTGAGCAACAGAGAGCACTATGTTAGACTTCATTTCAAAGACAGGATTATACAATTTTCCACCAGAACGTGACCTAATATTTCTGTAAAACGCGGCTGGTCGCAGCACATGTCACAACCATGTCAATATTGCACTAAGGGATATATGTGTTGATCGTCTACGACTGATGCTGTGTGCATGCATGTTTCAGAGTTTACCGAAAAGGGTTCCAAATATATCGATATCCAAAGGAGGTTAGCAGATTCAAGATGATTCGACATACGAGGGACAAACAGAACATCAAAGGCAAAACGTATGTTCTTCCCTCACAGAGAATCGTTTTAACAACTAGAACACACACATACCGCTAAATACTTTTGTTTGGCGTTGACAAACCAGTCGGGTAATCTAAAAGGTTTTAAAAAGTTCCATTTGTGTCATTTCTTTTCCCATTTGAGTGTCACTAACAACACATCACGTATCCCCCAAAATATAAATATTGGTAAAGATTAACAATAAGGTCATTACTTTTATGCATAAATTCTGGGATGGGCACACCTAGGGTAAGGTTTTAGTGATACTGGCGCATGGCGCACTGTAAATGAAAAAAAAATTAAAGCAAGCCAACCGAGCAAACAAAATTGTTGGCTTCATTGTTTTCACATCGGTACCTGTTCTGTCAGTAGGTCCATTGGCTCTGAAAACTTGTATTTATTATCTTCACTTGACGACTTAAATGAGCAATATTAAACTACTATTTTGTCGATATACAGAAAAAGTAGGGGTGTATTATAAATGTAAATTTTCTTTTTCTCTATAGATATAGCGATCATATAGCCAATGGAATTTACTGTTTTTTATCGTTAACATACATTGTGTGATTTTGTAACATTTACTGCATTGATGTGTATTTTTTCAGTGTATGTGTCACTGTTACACTAGTTTTTGTAACTTTCTATATGTGTTGCAGCAAAATATGATGTATTGACGATGCTAAAAGGTTCATTTTATTTCATTTTACCGGACAAAATTTATTTTTTACCAGTATCTTATTGTAATTTACCAAACAGTAGCATGTCTGTATGGTGACCCATGACAAAGATTGTTTAAAGCTAAAAATATCCTGAGCACTACTTTTTTTCTGAATTGTTTGAAAATAAACATGTTATGTTTCGAATAACTAGAAAAAATGATATGATCCTTTATTTAGATATACAAACGTTTTTCCAGATATCCCTAATATTTTCGGAAAATAAGTGGCAATATGTGCAGTATTAAATTGAGCAGAAGACCATTGACAGTGGCTTTTTCCCGGGTAACCTGTGTTTGCAATTTAGTACTCACTTAAACGCCAGGATACAAAAGAAAACTGTTAAATTATTCTTAATTCACTAGGAAAAGGGTACATGATGGTGGTGTATGTTCTTCTAGAAAAGGAAGCTGGAGTATTTTGTTGATGTTGTGGACCAAGATAAGACGTATTAGGAAACATAATATACGAAGGAATGACTGTTTTGCATATGTATGTTGGATTTATCCCCAACAATTAAAAGACACTCGTCAAATTGATAATTTGCTTATTGTTTCAGGTGGAGATTGACACAACTAGAGAAAGATCCTGAAAGAGATGGGCTGAATAGCATAAAGTACAAAGTACTTAATATGAAGAACCGAGCCTTATACACCTGGGTGTATGTTAATCTAACTGTGCCAAGGTGAATGTGAAACAGCAGAGCAAGACCTTGTGTGCATTTAAAGTGCACGATAGACAACGGCTATCATAAAGCGAAATTAGGATGTATTGTTTTACTTAAAAACACAAGGGACAACTTGTGTAAATGAATGAAACGAAAAACGAAGTCTGTTATTCATTCAATGCATGTAACTTCACAAGCAATATTATATTGTGCTGCTTGTTCTGTGACACTAAATACAGGGATTTTTGGAGCTTCTTTCACTTAAAAGGGACTTCCATAATTGTCTATCTTAAAACCTCTGCAGGTCAGCTCTTCCAAAGGGATGAAGGTGGTAAGATTGGGATTGAATTGATGTAACTCCTTTCGCAGGACCAGCAAAGGGTAGAATTTTCTCACTTCCAGCTGACTGGAGAGGGCATAGCAGGGGTGGACAGTTGTGGGCAAAGGGTAATCCACCATGCATGACTATAACACAAGAAACAGAAAAAAACTTTTTTATAATTCGCACTTCTCGTGCGTATATACAAGATTGCATTAGGCATCAACTGGGCCATATTTTGAACGACATACCAGCAATAATAAAAGAAAAAGTAAACACACACAGCATCCACGGTTTTACAGTCTATTTGAGAATATATTTCATAGACAAGTATGAAACAGCATGTTGTATACAGAATTGTTATGTTTGCAATACTGGTAATTGATATTGATCTGTTTGTTATTATCTTTTAACACCCTTTTGAAATACCCTGGTTCGAATATATTGTAATTGTAATTTAAACACATTTTATTTTGTTATTGATGTATTCTTCAAATGTTACCTGTTACTGATTCAATACTGTGATAGTTTAGGGTGGCTTGCCTGATAGTGGTCAGATATGACCTTAGAGCAAGTCTCCGAGGTGAATATGTACTTTTTATATT
Source organism: Hermodice carunculata (assembly GCA_964020975.1). NCBI lineage: Eukaryota > Metazoa > Annelida > Polychaeta > Eunicida > Amphinomidae > Hermodice > Hermodice carunculata. The sequence continues at coordinate 78,709,426 of OZ026619.1, forward strand.
ACTACAAATGATATTGTAATGTAAATTTAGATGTATTGATCGAACAAAAAATGATTCCTGATTTTGGAGATTGCCTTCAGGCGACTTCTGACATGTAAATTGGGATGGCTTCATGACGTAGGAAGTGCATTTACGTTTCCCCTACATAAGCATGAATTTTACACCAAGATTCTCGCAAATAAACGTCATTGACTGCAAGAGAGTGCACAAGTTAGAATACAGTAGTGTCTTTCAAGCCAGTATTTGCTGCTTCCTTTATGATGTAATGACGCATGCACGAGGATGTGAGCGGTCCGTTCAAATCGGTGTTAAACATTTGGTGAATTTTGCTGATTACCAGTCTGAAATGCTTTCTCCAAGGGTTTGCAAATATGCAGAAGTAGGCGTTGAATCTAAAGAAGAAAGACAGGCAGAATAAAAGCAGTCTCTAAAGTTGCTGATGATATGGTACTTTATCCAAATTGAAGATGGTGACCCCCAGAGAGTTGATCAGCAAGGACTTGATTTAGAAAATAAACGATGAAACCTGGTTGGAACTCCAAGAAAGGTACAAACAATATTTCAGTAAATCCAGCAAACCCAAGGAGAAAGTGGCCTGTAAGTGAAATTTTAGATATGAAGGAAACAAACGAGCCACAGAAACTTTTTAACATCAATTTACCTCACAACACTAAAAACAATCATGACGCAGGACAAAAAGGTCCGCCACTTTGCAGCTGCAGATTTCCCCATTTTGTAGAAAGCAGTGGATTACTTGAGCCAGCACAAAGTAACCAATGCTCGGAGTTATGACCACGGGGGGAATGACCAAAACTCTCAGACACTTCAGATACAACGTGACAATGTAGAGACAATCATTGTTGAACATCGAGACGATACAACAAGCTCAAACCCCAACAGGGCTGCTGTGGTACAAAAAATATGGCTGAACAGGAGAGCAGACAGTACATGCGCCAGTTTGCTGAGTGTTTAACCCAGTTTACGAGTGTCAAATATGTGGTGTCGAATCTGCAGTCCACTGCGATAGATTAACTCTTTGAACTTTAAGATGCAAACCATAAACTTGAGTTTCATAAACTGAGACAGGAGCTTGACACAACCAAAGCAAATGAGAAGAGGGCTCTGAAAGAAATGAGACCCTACACCACGAAATTACCATGCTGAAGAGACCAGTATCGGAACAACAGAGAGGTGGCTCACCCGAACCTCAAAGTCAAACAGATGAATCACATCAAGTGATAAGTGACCTCCGGCGAGAGTTAGAATCTATTGAGTTGAAACACAAACAAAAAATCACCAACAATGCAGTACACACACAAACTCTAAGCACCATGAGAGAGAAGCAAATACTCTTCATGACACAATCCACAGTAGCGATGAAGACATAATTAGGCTGGAGGTATGAATCAGACAATTAACAGAGAAGTGTCATGCTCTCAGTGATGAAATCATTTCACTCAAAATACATAAGCAGAGGGAACAAAGCCTGTCTAAGCCTACTGCAAATGAACCCAGCACCACAACAAAATCTGCACAGGAACAACACGCCCGGGACATGAGCAGGTCAGAGATGAGGGGCCTCTTCCTATCTAGTTCTATAGCAAAAAATCTACAAACCGATAAGCTGCTAAGGGAAGTAAGGTTTCAGAAAAAGACTAAATACACAATTGAAGAGGCGAAGGACTGTTTGATCGAAGATGACATGGGCTGCATGCCAGATGTAATGGTGCTCCAAGTCCTATCAAATGATATAAAGAATGATGAGTTGTTTGCATGACTACGTTGTAAGTCATTGTGATGTGTATGAGGATATCCCATGTTTTAGAGTGAATAATTGGATGGGGCATATTTCCGATCATTGTTCAATAGAATTTAGGTTAATACATATACCCGTGTGGAAAGGAAATTGATGTGTAAAGCGACCCCCTCCTTGTAAATACAAAGAGAAAATTTTGGCTCAGCTCGATAACCTGCAATCCAATAACCCCAAAGAATACTAGAAGTTGGTAAGTGAACTGCAAAGACATGCTGAAAATGGTTCAAAGAAACCAGATAAGGTTAGACCTGATGCCTGGTACGAATATTTCCAGCAACTGTTAGGCCAAAATATGGTTAATGAAAGTAAAGACAGTGAAATGTTAGCTGAGATAAAGCAAATGGAAGGAAACTTGGGTAAAGATATGGATAGTGACATCACCCTCCATGAAATTAGCAAAGTGGTTAAAAACCTGGAAAACAACAAAGCAGTTGCACTGGATAATATATCAAACGAGATTATCAAAACTAACTTCAATATCATTCCACAATTATTCGTTAGACTTTTCAGTTTCATTTACAGCTCTGGGGTATACCCAAGTGAATGGTCCTTGGTCTCGTTACAGCATTCCTGCAAGGCCGAAACATTATGGTAGAGAAATAAATAGCATCGAAAAAGGGTCCAAAACTGTACACCATATGTTTCGTCTCAAAACCTTAATCGACTCGTATGTTAAAAAGAAGTAGTACGTATGCTTCATAGACCTTAACAAAGCATTTAACAGTATTTCGAAAAAAATGGTCTGCTCTACAAACTTATAAAAATTGGTTCGGGAAGTAAATTGTATTCCAGTGTTCAAGTATGCATGAGAAGGTAAGTTGTTGTGTAAGTACAAACATGGGGCTTACCCCATTCTTCAACACTTTACAAGGTGTGAGACAAGGAGATGTGTTGAGTCCCGATTTGTTCAATTTATTCTTGAATGATATTCATAGTATATTGGGACCAACAGACAGGGCTAAACTAGGAATAAAAGACATAAACTGCATGATGTACGCATATGACATTGCTTTAGTATCGTCACGCATGTCAGGATTACAACAGAGTGTCAATAGGGTCCGAGAGTATTTCAATAAATGTGAACTTAAAGTCAAGGTGGACAGGTCCGCATTCTTCATCTTTGGGTCTCAGGGTAAAATTGGTTCAGAACATCTGTAATATGGGAGCCTATCTATCAAACAAGAAGGTGAATATTGTTATTTAGGCATACTGTTTACCCGTAATGACCTATTTAATAGGGCCCAGAATTATCTGTTTGAGAAAGCCAGGCAGTCAAGTTACAAATAAAAGCAGGTGGTAGCCCAGTCAAACCTCAAACCAAAAATCGCCTTGTTACTGTTTCACTCACTTGTAAGCCCAATATACACATATGCCTCCAAATTGTGGGCTCCGGTGTCCTTAGGTAGCAGCTCGGGTGAGAAATTGTTCAAATGTTGTGAAAACAAGTTGCCAATGGAAAGATTATTTTTAAGTTATTGCAAATTTATCCTTGGGGTGAACGAAAAAGCAGTCAATTTGGCAGTTAGAGGGGAACTCAGCACCTACCGACTGATCATACACGGCTTAAGGAAGGTTCTAAAGTATAACAGGAGAATGTCACTGTTCGGAACTAAACATTTAATCACAATGCCTTCTTCACCAGTAAACAACTGGAAGTCAGAAATAGTGGCAAAAGCTGGCTGGTTGTTTTCACGAGTATTGGTGGAGTACATAATATACAGACGACATATAATAAAATTCTATTTTTATATAGCTCATCCTTTATGTTTGCCTCCTAAGCATCCCCCAGACTCGCTATTGCTTTCTTATGTGGGCGCACCTAGCCCCGCCATTATTCATGACAGATATTTATTACCTCAATCCAAGTAATATTTTACTATCAATTTTGAAAAAGAAGAAAAAAAACATTCAAATTTGTCTCGATCCTGGGAACAAATCCCTGAAACTTCCTAAAGTGCAAACACAAGCACAGCATTCATACTCCGATCTAGACGTTGGGTACATTCCTTGTAAGCAATTTTAGGAATGAACTTCACTTCCTGATCTGAGTACGAACTCCAGGTTTGAATCCCTGCTCGCATCCAGGTATCCATATCGGCCTGGAATATTGTTCCTCTGTGTAGACATGGGATGCTGTGCCTTCTTTGACTGGTTTGTATTCCGCCCCCACAATGGGGGTGGGGGTGTATTTTTTTGGGTTGTCTGTTCGTCTGTACGTACGTCTTTGCAAGCGTGATATTTTCAAATTCCTCAATGGATTTTCTCAGATTTGGTACACAGATGCACTCCTGGATTCCCCTTAGCTGATTAGATTTTGAAAAACATGGATTTCACCAGTATGTTAAACATGCTACCCTTAAAACTGGTTGGATCATGTATATTCGATGTGCCAGTGTGCCTTCACCAAACTGCAATAAACTAAAGTGATCACAATAGCCTGTGGGTTACGTCTGAACTACTATAAAGCAAAACAGTCCACGATACTGGTCTGAATTCTATTTGATTTTCCATTACGTGCTTCTGAATAACAATTTCACTTTGAACTATTCTATGTACTGAAACCGACACCATGGCATTGACCATTATTATTATTGGAATAAATGATATACTCTTTTTCTGCAACCAGTTTAATTATTCTTACTTGCAGCGCTAAATAAATCAGCTTGTCATATAGGCATAGATATAATGTGAACATGTTTCAAACAAATAAATGTAATGTTATATGGATAAACATAAATACTGGTGTCAGTTCACCTTTTATAGATACAAGGAAATATCCTTAGTAAAACAGCTCCATAAAGATACCACTCAAATACATTTTTTCACAGACATTTTCTGATTCGTGTACTTTACTTTATATGAAGTCAAATCTGTTATTTCAACGTAACGTACCATATTCATTGGTGGTCAGGGGGTCAATATAGGCAGATTTCACACTTTTATCTGTTTCCTTGACCATGACATACTTAAAACGTTGCAGAGATCTTCAAAAAAGATCTTGAATTTAACTTTTTGTGCGCTAAGAACAATGTGCTGGTAGTTTAATGTCGGGTTGAACAGGGGCGAGTGGGGAAGCATTTCAGTGATTGCATGGAATCACAGTGCTTTAGTTTATGAATAATTTGGATAGGGAATAATTCAAAATGACGATTATCTCCGACGGTAGGGAAAGGGTTAAGATATTTGTCAAAGGGTCGATGCCAACATGAATGCAGTACATCAAGCTTCAATTACCGGAAGTTCAAATGACGTGAAAGTTGAAAAATATAAACACCAAGGATGTAATGAAAATTGAGAAAACAAGACGCGTGAAGGAAAAAAAAGTCATTTTAGCAGATGTACTTTTCATTAAAAGGAATGGAGCTGCACGAAAACATTGAGGTCATACGCGTAATATTTACGTAAAACTACCCTAGTGCGTATACTTTTATTTGACTTCATACACTGGGCCTTTTTTTCTTGCAAGGAAAGTGGCACCACGGAAAAGGGCGTTCAATTTTGAACAAATCCCTCAGACTATGCTGTGTCGATGGTCAACATGCTGGTCACATTAAACCTTATCAGTTGAAATAGTAGCATTGCAATAATTTCTTCAATACTCTGTCCCCATCGTTTTGACTTTGAATATCAAATACGCTTACGACCAACAGGGTATCATTGTTACCTGGAAATATTATATTTCAAGTTTACCTGCAAAGTTTATATTGTTTCAAAGTTTTGCAAAGCCGAGAGCCGATTTGCAGCCACGGACCCATGTTCCAAGCACTGGTACAAAAGCTTTATCAGTTATCTTGTCGGAATGCATTTGGCAGTAGGACCACCTTACTCAAGCTTGTTCATGGTTTTACATGTAATTCTGGTACAGCTACGATATCAAACTGAATTCTGTGTCCACACCGATTATTCGTAACTTCTTTGCAGGCGTGTAGCAAAAACTCTTGCGAATAAACGTACTTCAAACACATTACTGATCTTATCCAGCAATCTATATTTCATTGGAATGTGTAATTTTACTGCGAGGGGGAAAGGGCGGACAGAACGGCTGAAGCGGGTGAATTTTTTTCAACATTTTTTTTTTTTTGGATGTTTTAAAAGTTGCAAAAAAGATGGAGACCACCAGGCTAAAAGGGAAGGCTTTAAATGTGTGTGTGGGGGGGGGGGTGGGGGGGGTGGCTGGGTGGGGGGATTAGGCTAATTCCAACTCTAAAGTAGGTTTTGACTATCTTCTTTCACCTTTTCTTGCCATTGTATCAAATTTACCACTGGTCGTAGCAGCCTCAGTCTGTTTTGGCATTGTCTGCGAGAAATTACCCTTCTTGCCTGACGGAATTAACACTTTTACATAATCAGCCAATCAATATGCAGGTGACTTATCAGATTCCCGACCACATTCTAATGATGGAGAAGCCCTCATTGTCTTACTAAATGAACAATTTTAATAGAAAATGACATGATTTTGCATATGTAAACCTATCCTACAATCAAGATGCCTGATGATGCCAAAGTGTCACCATAAAGGGTTTCGGTGTAAGTCATTGATTTTTGGGGGGAGGAGGGGAGGGGGGTTAAAACAGATATCTGGTGAGCAATTTCTTTAGCAGGTAAACTTTTTGTTTACTGCAATGCATTGTGGAAGTACCAGGCGCAGGTTTGAAATGAACACACAGTTGAAAGTGACAACACACAAACATAAAACGTCAACTCTGACTGCAAATATCATCCATTTTAGCTGGAATTGGATTCAATGTAAGTAACATTTTAGTTATTAAATCTCAGTATGTTTTTTAGCACACTCTGGTATAGCTGATTATTTGGATATTGCAGAGTACAGAGAGAGTGGTACGTGTGATCACACAGAGTGAGTCAACTGATTCTCTAGAATTACCTTGACAAATGTCCAAGGCAACTGGTTGTGTTTATAAATTAATCATCACCACCATTTTTCACAAGAGATGACTTGCATAAGAATGCAATATATACATATATGTATTGCAGTATGTGGTACAAGTCAACCAGAGGTAATATTTGGATGGCAGTGGTTGTCTAATGGACCATAACTGTTACAATACTGGGCCTGTAGTCCAGCATGTTGGACAGTACAGGGTTTCTAGTGGGTCAAGACTCAGACTCAGACTCAGACTCAGACTCAGACATAGTTTTATTTGACTGATTACAAAATCATATAGGCAGATAATACCAATACAAAATTGTAAACAAATATATGACTTACATATAGGAACGGAAGAAGGTATTTCAACACAAAAAGTCAGGATGAACCCCGCTAAGCATATTCAATCCGCTATCGCGGGGACCACCTTTGGGTATGGTTACATGAAGTGTGAATATATTTATATAGTCGTTAACATTATACAAAAACTGAAGTACAAATGAAAGTCAATCAAATATTAACCATAATATTTCACAAAGAAACTGAAGTGCAAAATGTAAGTCAATCAATTATAATTACAGACAAAACAATTTGCTACGGTGCAGATTTCAGAGTACTTATTGATAAGGAAATTTTTTATATAATTGGAGAAACCATAGTATGAATGGGTTGTGACTTTTTCTTTAATATTTGGTGGCAACTCTTTTAGAATTTCAGGGATGTAATAACGAATACAGTTCTTGGTGGAGGCTTTTGAAGGGAGGGGATGACGAGGAATGTGTCGATGTCGGGTGTTATGCGTATGGGTAATCGGTAAGGGAGCAAACATATTATCAAAGTATCTAGGCAACTGATTTAGGTTATATCTATGGTAGAATTTCAGTGCTTTTAGATATAATAGATCCCGGACCTTTAGCAAGTTAAATTGTTTAAAAATGGGTTCCGTATGTGCATAATAGGTTGAAGAACTTACAAGCGGACTGCTTTCTTTTGTAATGTTACAACTCGATCACATGAAAGGCCCCAAGCAAGAATAGAATAGTTAAGGTGTGGCAGGAACAAAGAGTTATAAATGAGCAAGAGACCTGAAGTGGGTAAATAATTGTGAAGTCTTTTTAGCATACCTATTATACGAGAGAGTTTACTTGATATTTTAACACTGGTCCACTGAGGCCAAAATATACTGGGCTAACATAGACCCATTGTGCAGAGACATGCTGGTCCAGCTCTGGTGGCTTCAATGACGCCACTTCATTTTAAAGCTATAAGAACGGGCCAGTGCGGGTCCAGTTCTCAAAATGTTTGCTGCGGAGGTAAGTAACTATCTCCTAAAAACACAAGAGAGGAAGCTCTCAAACCTCTTATTACAACGTCACTGTATGTCACACGATTTGGCCACCATCTTCGTTTTATGCTGTTTTTTTTTCTCAAATTTACCTTTGCTGGACTGTTAAATATTTTCAATCACAAAAAAAAAAAACCCAATTATTGCAACAAGCAAAGTAGCAAAGATATTAACAGAGACATTTTTGCAACATTTTATCTAATTTTGATTTTGTATCAGTCAAAGATTATCAGAATGATCTAAAGCTGTCGTGTGGCTTGTCATGTGACACTCTTTACGCAACATCCATGGCGGAGACTAATTTGAGCCGATCAACACGGTGGTATATAGTTTTTTCTTGCACTTCAAGTAAGAATGAAGTAATCTGACTGGTTATCATGCGTGTGACATTCGATGTGGTACCACGAGTACCCTATCGATGGGTGACAATTTTTCGATCTATCAAATGCCCAAGTTCATGACTCTCAAGCCGTCCACCTGTGCTTGAATGATTGTCGATTATCAGTGTGCACGTTACTTTTTACACTTGAAATAGTGATTTATACGCAGATTTAATGTTTTCCATTGAAAGATTATGTCCGTCCTCATAGTCTTATACAAAATGGTGCTCAAATAAATCATATATTGTCATATTTATGTGAGAATCGATCAACAAAGCGAAGCCCATGTGCGCCATTTCAATATCACAGCTTTACGTGATTACGTCACTGTACGTCACAGGGTAATCCCCGGAAGGGCATCTACACCAATCAGACTTGCGCCTGTATAATTATCCACGTGTGAATAAACAATTAGCCATTCGTGCCTTTTTCCGTTGTGTCCGCGGGTTTCTTCACTGACTTGGTATCCTTTTCCTGATCGGTTGCCTTGCTGTTCGTTTCTTTCCTGTTGATATTTTCATTTGTTTGCGTGCGGCAGTGAGACTTTCAGTGCAAGAAAATAAATGTTGACCTGGCTGGTGGGCGACACACCGAATCTCACCCGATGGAAACCATTGTCAACCTACACCTGCGGTATCGGTTGACAATTGGGGTGAGATTCGGTCTGTCGCCTACCATCCAGATCAACGTTTATATACTGCTAATAACACCTTTGACAGCCTGTCCGTGATTCCATATGACATATAATCAAGGTATATGCGACTACAGTCGCTTTTCGCACGCTAACGTTGTTCGACTGTAGTCGCTTCCTCCAGTAAAAGTGTACTTGCATTTTCTAAATTAGAATAGTTCTTTAATTTTTCATTTTTTAAAATTTTCACTCGGGAGTTTTAATTTTTGACAGTATGACAAGAAGTAGAATGATCCTTTATACATCTGTGGCTTTATCCGGTTTGCCAAAGCACAAAGGCAAAATGGTTCATTTTCAACTAAAAATTATCTCAAGTTGGTTTCTTTAGAAATCCAGGGCACGAATTTGGGCAAAAAAGTAACAATATAATGAAGTGATTTTGCTCTCACCTTAATCCTGATTATATCATGAAACAAATCCCAGCTTTGGGCGTCAGAAATATCAAAAATACAATGAATAAATGTCGAAGAAACAAGCGATGCACCTCACTTCCAAGTATCTGAAAAAATGGTTCTCTCTGCAACTGTCTGGTGCTGTCTTCCGATTGGTCAACAGTCGGTGCAAGGCGGCAAGTGACGTCATGAGATCACCCCCCCCCCTTCCCGTGAAAGTTCAGGGCCAAACTCAAAATTTTACCACAATAACATAAACCATTTACCAAAACCCAAATATATGCGTGTAGGTAATTGTATTTGGAGTTGTGGTAGCTTTTCCTCACGTAATCCATCCTGCCCGCGCTTCTCTTTGAACTTGAAGGATATTTGTGGTCTACCTACACAGCTTTAACTTAACGTTAGAAATACATGTATTAATGACTCGCCGTCATATTCACGATAGCTTGTGTTGTGGCCAACAACATCTGTTGGGTTCCGGAAGTTACCTTTCTCCATGTCACTGGCTAAAGAACAAGAGCTTTGGGGTCCGAATTTAATGAGTCGTGAGATTGCCTTTTTCTTACACCCAGAACTGCACCTGAAAGGAAACAAAGCCACAGAATTTGGTTTAAAATGGTGTTACAGTGACAAGTGTCTGCAAGCTTTAACACGTAAATGTACCAGGGAATCGAAAAAGCTTACTTCCTCTTTATAGAAGGCAACACGTATAGTACTATTTCCGTGTGGCAATATTTGATTATTGTAGCCCTATAGACAGTACATATCCGTTTAACGTTTTAATGAACAGTGGTCAATTATGCATTTGTTTTGCTCTTTCGTATTCTGCTCCCTGTTCTTACAGGTTTAGCAATATTGTAAATAAACTCTTAATTAATCTCTTGGATGACTGTTGCAGATATCACACGCACCGAATATCATTTCTGGTGCACCTATCCGCGAGAGTTGGCAAAATGATGACCATATTCGAAAAGCGACCAATGTGTATGTCAATAGAAAATTTGCATTTCACATTACAATACAAACAGGTCGGGCCTACATTGTTGCGGAAAAAAAACCCAGACCTGTATCCAAAAAGAAAATAAAATTTTGCTTTAACATCTATGCGTAATTTTCGAAAGCAAACAACAAAATCATCGCTCATGGGTGTTAATATAACTTTAAGATTCACGGTAACAGGACAGAGAAAATTGGCATAATTGATACACAATATTATCTGCTTCCGGACCCGCACTATATGAATTCGTATGGAAAGCTCTTAAACCGAGACTATCATCGACGGCACATCAACCGTGTTCGATGAAATATAAAGCAGTCAATAGTGCAGGTATACATACCCAAGATGCAACTCTGTCCGTGCTAATCATTCTGTTTAGCACAAGTTACACCCATGTGATTTCTTACGAGTCCAGATTCTAATTTTTCATAAAAAGATATTTATTCAAGCGGTAGCATGTCTACATTTCTAGACAGACAACAAAGATGGTCCAGGTCAAAAGTTTGCTTGTCACGCTTTGGTGCACATTGCACCAAACTCAGTTGATTCAATCTACAATTTAGCACTGTGAGCGTTCAGTTTTACAATTACTCTTGCAGTGCCAAGTGATACTAAAGTCAAACTTCGTAAAAAGAACTGATGTGACAATAAGGGTGCTACTTTTGTGTTCTTTGTTTTATGCCAGTTATTACCAAGAATATTATAGTCCAGGTCAACCATGTGAAACTGAAAGAGTTAAGTACGTTTTTGGACGCGTTAGAATTGGAATACCGATGGTCGCCTAGCTACAAATAAATCTAAAATTTAAAAACAAGAAAATAATGATAATCCTGTGCTCTGCCAACTGGAATCTGCTTTTAAAGTATTGCAACATATGAACCGTAGTCTGTATACCGATATACATGAACAGTGGTGCCAAAGTTTGATATATCATTACAGAGGTCAAAAACAGCCTTAACACACAAACATTCAAAGAGAATCATGATGATCGTGTGCATGTTCTGGACAAAGGGAGCTTGTTACGATCCCCTGATCCCGTATCGTGGTGTGGTGAATAATACATGTGATTCCTGTGGCCTGTAACTGCATATGGTAACAACAGCTTTGGATGCATCATTATCAAGATAAACGCTTTTATGTCATTGAACTTTAATTTGACCTTACAAGACTAAAAGGGAACATTCCAAAACAAGCCCCACATTGCAATTTCTTATTGATATTTAACAGGAACAAGGGGCGTAGAATACACCATTACCGAGATATATTGTGATGAGCCAATAGGATAGGTTGATCTTTCAAGGCCACTTAGTCAAAAGTAACATCACTCATCACGAACTGACTTAACGCTCACTAGCTCGTGTTTGATTACGCGCAAACGGCCATAGCAGTCTTTATATATACCCCAGGGTAACATGTCCATAGTACGCGACCTTAGGTAGAAAACGTAAAGAAAAATTAACATATCCATGTCATTTTTGCAAACGTTCATTGTCTGAAGTTTTAAGCAATTCTGTTTAGCCGTTCTGGAGAAGTCAAAAACAGCCTTAACACACAACAAATTCATAAAAAGTAGAAAAAATTGCAACATATCTATATCATCTTCGCAAGCTTTCATTGTCTAAGGTCAAGTTATATTCTGATAAAATTTCAAGCAATTCTGTTGAGCCGTTCTGGAGAAAAAGTGAAAAAAAGCCTCAACACACAAAAATTCATGAAAAAATAAGAAAAAATTGTGGTCAAAATACGAACTAGGTGACCCCAAGTGACCCTATATGTAATATCAATGCAATTCCACAATTAGTCCTTGGTATAAAAAAAAATAAGAATTTAAAAAAAAAAAGATAAAATATTGAAAAAAAAAAACAAAAACAAAAAAACTATTGCATCATCATCTTCGCAAACTTGGTAGAGGTCCAGCTGGGAAATATCCATGTGAAAAAGCAAAAAAATTACAAACACTGGTTTTTAAGAAGTCGAAAATGTAAATTCAATAGCTGTACATACTATGCACTGGTAGCACTTACCAACGGTCGTAAAGTATGAGTTCCCATAACTTCGTCAAAAATTAACATATACATACTATTTTCGCAAACTTTTATTGTCTAAAGTCAATTTATATTCTCATGAAACTTTAAGCAATTCTGTTTTGACGTTCTGAACAAAAAGTAAAAAAAGCCTTAACACACACAAAAATTCATAAAAAAAACCCACAAGTCACAGAGCCACCTGGTGGCCAAAATAAGAACTAGGTAAAGCAGGTGACCCTATATGTAATATAAAAGCAATTGGCTAATTAATTCTTGAGATGAAGAATTTTGTTTCACAAAATGAATAAAAAAATATCACAAAAAATCGAAAAATGATAGCATCATCATATCCTTTGCAAAATTGGTACAGGTCTACCTGGGGAACATCTTTGTGCAAAATCAAAACATTCCATGCAGAGGTTTTTGAGAAGAAGTCCAAAAAGGTAAAAAGTCTAAGGACGTACGGATGGATAGACAGACAGATGACGGACGCAAACAGATTCCAATAGCTCTGCTTTCTCACAAGTCAACAGAGTTAATCGTACAACGACTTTATGAGACCAAAATATCTATAAATATAAATATCTTTTCCAGCAAATTATTTTTTGTCAAATGCCCGCAAAAAACGATGCTGAATACCTCATACAATGGAAAGATACAGTTCGTTGTATCAGTGAGTTGGTAGTTTATTCTGCCTGACTGCTTTCTTCTGAGACAGAAGTTGTTTCGCTAGGTCACCCCGTCCCATGCTGGTCAAGGCATTGCTCAGCATGGACACCTGTCGAAACATAATACACACGTGAACAATCAGCGGTACACACACACACACACACACACACACACACACACACACGTATGTGTGTTATATATACGTGTGTGTAGCATATACGCGTCAGAACTACACATACACACACACACACACGCACACACACACACACACACACACACACACACATACATATATATATTGTGCGTGGAATGTATGAGTCACAACTATGCATGGCGCTGCTCTGTAACGTGCATTAGTACGTCCCGAACGCAAGTCAAGTGTGGCCGTTTGAACACTCATTTGTCAAAAATTTGCAGATGATAGTGACCTTTACACCTAATTCCTTTAGAGGTACACGTATACTGATCATACCTATCAGAGGCTTGTTTATTAGTTTTCAATCCTGCTTAATATGAACAGTTATTACTAGAGATGCAACGCTGATATGATCAAGAGACTGCACTACCAAAACTTCCATTTGATACAAATTCATTTATTCTCATTGTTCCACAACTGGGAGCCTATTTGGAACAATTTGAGAACTGTTCTAAGTGTTCTAAGCGTATTAAACGTAGCACATTTATTAATGAAACATGCCGCTGACGATAAGAAAAGCGCACTTTCATAACGCTGTCGTGAAAATATAAAACAATACTTACAAAGAGGTGTTCTATATAAAAACGGTTAGAAAGCATCAGAACGGAAAAAATAATGCTAAAAATGTCATTTGGATAACTTCCAATGATTCAAATAGATCTAAACTTTGTCATAAAGTACACTCTATAGTTCTTGATGCATAGATTTGACATTTTTAGCACATGCTAACAAACATGATCTACTCTTCTGTAACTGAACATCTTTTATGATTAGGAAAATGCACGCTGTCAAACACGGATTACACCTACGGAAAATCCATATGATGATCCTATGTTAGGCTTTACACGAAAAATTATAGCACCTTGTAAAAACGTTTAAAAGATTATTACACATGCACTTTATCTTTGCCAAAAATGCAGAAGTAGATGCCGTTTCTTCATTTTTTTATGCCAAAAGATCTGTAACTCTGATGGGAAGCACGGGATTTATAACTCTATATCTAAAGCTGTACCCGGCCCACTCAGCGACTCAGCGTCGTAACAAGCTGTTAACTCTTGTTTGACCGGGTATAACTTTGTATATTCACCTAAGTCTACCCCCACAATGCATTGCTTCTGAGCATGAGCAGTGCAACATGGCAACCTAGCTCACGGGACCAACATACCTAAAATAACAAAGGAATATACATCCCAAATAATTAGTGTCTGCAGGAAAGTCATCAAATATTGTGGGTACTGTAAGTAGACAATAATTTTGACATCTCACCAAGTTTTATCAGAATTCACCGACCAAAAGTGCATTTCAAGGATCGTACCTAGGCAGCCTCAGGGAAAGTTGGCCCAGGATGAAAGCAGCTGTACGGCTGACCTAGTTTGGCCAATGTGTTGCCTAGGACTTATCACACCTCTGCTCATGCTCAGAGCAGTGCATTGTGGAGGCAAACTTTCATCAATTTGTTCTCGGAATGATCGGGATTCGAACCTATACGCTACACTGTATGCTTATGAATAACCAGTTTAGCAGAGCACCTGGCAAGGAAACATTTTTTAGTTTGTTTTTGTTTTATGTCCGGTTGTTTCGGATGATTTGCATTGTGTAATTAAGCTGTAATAATTGCATTCGGCGTGTATACAAACCCTGTTTGGAAGAAATGATATGGATGAAACCCAGAATTTTAACATTTGAAGCGCCCTCTGTTGGTTTTCCTCAGGATTATTTTTATTCACGTGAGGGAATCGAGTAGCTGGTACTCGTAACTGCACCGCTAAATTCTGCCAATCCTCGTCAAGCGCGTCTGCCAAAGCCCCAAGGTATTGGTCACTAAACACATCTGTCGAACACACACAAGTGGCATTTAAAAAGGAGCTTCAGTTGTCCGGTGCAAAATATCTGGGACCGTGTGCACAGGAATGTCTCATTGTTTTTATGATAACGAAACCAATGCATGCAATGTGCCATACCACAATAAAGGAAAATTTCAAGTTCTTTGCGCGGGGTTACGACCAAAATGGCATTCCTTTTAAATGGAGCATTTTCAGAAGAAAGCTCTATTTTACTGTTTAAACGGTAATAGGCAAGATGATTGTAAAAAGTATCTGGAACCCTCTAAATAGTCATCACAGTTGTAAGTAGGAAACATCTGACATATCTAGCTACCCCCCTCCCCCCAAAAGGAAAGCGATGAAATATTTAGTTTCAATCGATAAGGTAAAAGTACGCAATGTCCGATAACTTTTAACAGTGTGGGCGGTCTAGATGGTACACTTACCGTCCATCAACGCTTCTCTGTCAAACTGAAAAAAAAGAACAAATGTCAGGCGCTGGTGTTACATCATACCATGGCAAAGTTTGGAATGTTATCAAAACTTCCATCTATTTTCTCTCTGTGTGTCTGAATGTGCACACACACAGGCATACACACACACACAAATGTCTATGTATATATATATATATATATGCGTGTATGTGTCTAAGTAACCGTATTTGTCCTCGTTTTTTGAGGTTTTTCATACTTTTAAAAATTACATTGAGTCATAAACTGCATGTATGAATGAATATATATATATATATACATATATATATATATATATATATATATATATATACTGTATATATATACATATATATATATTTATATATATATATATATGAGCTTGATCGATAAATAATCCCATAGATTATCTTTATTTTAGTCAGTTTTTACAACAAACAACACGAGCTGCAATTGCTCGTCAACGACATATTATGAAAATGAATATAAAGACTCATAAAATGACATTCATCTATTCATACAGGATGAAACTATCAATAGAAATGGTGACTCATACAATTTAAATTATACAGGTATAAAATGTGAGTGGGGTGTTTTGACGAGTGTTTACAATAGAAGCAGTTTCAGATAGATGCATTTATTTGTTGATTGGCGGTCTAAATCAGTTACGGTCTGTAATCCGTTGCATGCCAGGGGAGGAGACTTCCACAATTTAGCCTCCCGATATGAAACGGCGTACAGACAATGTTTTGTGGTATTGCAGGATGAAAGCACAAGATGGCTGCCATCACGCAGATTGTATGTGTCCCGCTTGAGTGAAAATAGATTCCATATATATTGGCGGAGGGTAGGGGCGGGTATTCCATTTCTGGCTTTAAACACTTCAGTGGCAAAGGCTCTTAGATAACCTGTTTCAAGGGTGGGAAGATTTGCTGTCTTCAGGAGGGTACAGTAGGCTGAATGAAATATCGAAAATGGCCCATTTTTTTACTGTAGTAAAGAGGACCTTGGACATACGCCAAATTATGTTTAGCTGCAGAGAGGTTTGTTTATATATATATACAAATTTCCCTAACATGTTTGATATAAAACAGCCGTGAGGCCAGGTAGACTCCTAAAAGCTTGCCAGATGACTCTGGAAGAAAATCACCCGATCAAGATCAATGCCTTGATTAGACTCACAACCGATATGCATCAGATGAAACTTATCTGAATTTGCCTGCATGAAATTTGTCGAAAATTATTCAGTTGTAGTAGATGCATCAAACTTAAGTGCTACAAGGTTCATTTTTAAAGTTCTTCACGTTGCACTCAAGGTATTGTCATCGGCAAAGTTTGTGATGCATCTTTTTTTTAACAAAGTAATATAAGCCATTTATGAAGGTGTTAAAAATCAATGGACCTAGATCTTTGTGATACTCCATTATTAGTTGAAGCCAGTCACTACGTACATTTTTTAAATTTCACCCTCTGACATCTACCTCTGAGGTTGCTGTCTATTAAAGCTTAACTTTCAATTGACATTGCATAAGCGTACAGTTTAGCTATGGTTAAGTGATGAGGTAAGCAGTCGAAGGCCTTGGACAAATCCATCTGTAACAATGATGCTAGGTTTTTTTTTTTTTTGTTTTTTTT
Organism: Hermodice carunculata; assembly: GCA_964020975.1. Classification (NCBI taxonomy): domain Eukaryota; kingdom Metazoa; phylum Annelida; class Polychaeta; order Eunicida; family Amphinomidae; genus Hermodice; species Hermodice carunculata. The sequence goes on from OZ026619.1 coordinate 78,726,734, forward strand.
TTTTGTTTTTTTTTTTTGTTTTTTGTTTTGTTTTTGTCCGAGGTCTTGTACTGCTCAACTAAGCTTAGAAGTGCTGACTGACAGTTGCAGCCAAGTCTGTACACTGATTTATCTATGACGAGAATATCGTAAAAAGTGGACATTTGTTTATTAACAAGGGTCCCCAGTATCATGGAAAAGGCTGTGAGGATACGGACTGGAAGGTAATTGTTATTTTATTCTGGACAATCGAGTTTTATTTAGCATCTTCTGCTGCAGAAGGAAATTTGAAGTAGGTAATCATAAAATTGGTTGGTGAGTTTTGTGAGAAGGACAGATATTACCTTGAAGCGGAGTTTGGGAATTTTCAGAGGTCATAGCCGCTGGCTTTGGATGTATCAAAACTGTTTATAGCGTCATGAATTACTTGGGGAGGCACTGTATGGAAATGAAAATCATTGTCACTTTTTCACTCATTGTGGATCTTGGTAATAATAATTGAATGTTTGGTATGGACGGATATTGACAAGTGCACAACCTCATCATCAGTAAGGCGCAAAATATTTTCCTTTGTGGGGGGGGGGGGAGCAATGCTGTCAGTAATATTGACATAATATTGGTTCATAATGGTTGCTACCTTTGTTTTATCTGCACAGTGACATTTCACCACTCTGTGGGATCTTGCTACGGACCTATAACACAAGCCACATGGATTTTGTATGGGACTTAGATTTGTAGAAATGTCATTTGACAGCTTTGACATGTCAAAAATGTGGAGATAGGTATCCCAATAGCCTTTGACACTACTACCCTTTGAGAACTGGAAAGTAAACGAGAAAGCAGGCGTGCCTATCAGCGTTTTGGCCGAAATAAACTGTTACTCACGGTTTGTACAAGAAAAGCAGTTATTGGGGGTAGTTTTAAGGCCAAGATACACGATGTGATTCGTTGCATGGGAAGCATTGCACGGTCCAACTACTGTTTTACATGCAAATCCCTCCCTGCAACACGTTGCATGAAATTCCAACCTGCAGGATTTTTGTGTGACTGGTTGCGTCGCGAAACTGGCCGCGACCCGACTGACCACCTCGTTGCGTGTTGCATAAGACTGCCCCAGCACTGTGCACGTGGTTCAATGGTTTGGCTTAAGCAACCAAACTTTAATTGGTCTGGCTTAGTTTTGTCAAAATGACGTCACCGCGACCAATAAATTCTGCCAGTGCCCCAGAGCGTTGTCAAAATTAGACAGGGCGGATTAAAAATGGCGACCGTGAACAAGTATCAGTAAAGCTGCACCTATATAATCCCTTAAGATTTTGACTACAATTGTAACCACGCATGCGTAACGCGAATAGACCACAGGGACCTAGTAATCATTGGTCGGTCTCAGTCAAGCAAACGAACTCGACCTTAGTTGCACAACTTTCTAGGTCACATGCAAAGCATTCAATGCAACAAATAACATCGTGCAGCCACTCTGTTGCGCAACATACAAATTCTTGTGCCACCCTTTGCGTGCAACGAATCACATTGTGTATCTTGGCCTTAAAGGCCGAGTTACGTACACCAGGTGACTTATCACATGAGATGCGTTGCATGCAACACTTTGCGTACAGTAAGTGTAACCACCTTGTTGCATGCAAAATTGGTCCTGCAACAGGTGGCGCCTTGTCTAGCACCGTCGGATTTCAGCGTGACTTCTTGGGTCGCACGAGCGCTTTGCAAGGCCTTGTGACCGGTGTAGCCACTCCGTTGCATAAGACTATACCTATTGAACTAAAAGGAACATGCAATGTTTCTTCTTTCATTAATGCTTCTCTTTCTTCATACCTTACCTCACCTACATGAACTTTTCTATTACTTAAGATCATACCTTAATTTCCACGAAGGACCTCCAACTGAAGTTTTCTATTGTTTCAGACCATACCGGTACCTTAGCTTCCACGAAGGTGGACCTCCTATACAAACTAATGACTTACTGTTCTAGAAGTATTGCTTTTGAAGACCAGAAATGAAGGACTGAAATATTGCAATGTTCCTTACACTTTTATAAAAAAAATGAACTTTAAGGAGGCAAGAAGGTAATTCGAACAGCGGCAGTTTTTCCTGACCTGTCTGCCTGTCGTGCAATCTCCTAGACACTAGTCTAACACGTCTGACAGGTAGAGCTGACGATTCTGATTGTGTTCTACATGTGAATGCATTACACATTGCTGGTGGATAGATTCAGTGGTGCTTGTAAAAACAACGATATTACGCATTGCCACATGCGTGTGAATTGGCTGGAAAAAAATAGTTTTTTTTTTTTTTTTTTTTTTTTTTTTTTTTTGCATCTTGGTAAATTTCCATCAAGATAATTGTATGCGCAATGCAAATACCATAATTAGTGGGATGTTAAGTTAGATCAAACAATGAAAATGTCCATTAAGATAGGTAAGGAACTTGGTGCATGTCCATAGGCGTTTTGCTGAACCTGCCCGATGAATCAAAGGACACACGCGTGTCCTTTGATCTATCGCGCAGGTACAGCTAAACGCACATGGACCTGCACTGCGTTCCTTACATAACACATATTCATTCTTTCGGGAAACATGGAAGACGTGTCCAACGAACCCACCTTCAATGAGAAAGGCAGAATGTGGTCACAAAAACAGATGGATGATTCGATACAGGCCTACAGAGACCGTCGGTCTCTATGGGACACCAGTATTAAAGAATATAGGGACTGAAATATGAGGGACAAAATGACACGGGAAACTGCAGGAATCGTCTCAATGACCGATAAGAAAGTAATAAATGTCGCCCTTTGATATATATATATATATTTATATATATGCCTTATATGGTGATATAATCATGGGTATTTTATTTCATTATAATTTGTTGTTGTTGTTGTTCATCGTAACATGGGCATAGGGTGCTTTGATACTTTCAAGTATTTTGTATCTGCAGGCACCCAGGTTGCGATGAAAATATGTTTCATACCTGCACCTAATTCCAATAATTTCAATGCAGGTTGCTAATATCACAAGGGGCAAAATATTTTCATAAAATTAGTTTCTTATTTCAAGTGGGAAATCATCTGATTTACAATACATTAAAATACAAGGAAATACACTTTAAAGACATCCTGTTTATTAGGTAGTTCATAGAATGATTCTTGTAATGATAATAATAGAATATAACGTGAAATTATAAAATGTCTGTATTGCAATAATGTTGATGATGATGATAATAATAATAATAATTACAACAGCTACAATAGTGAATATAACTTGGCACAGTTTCGTGACATTATAAAATGTTTATATCGCAATTATATATATGTATATATATATATATATATATATATATGTATATATATGTATATATATATATATATATATATATATATATATAAATGTCTGTATTGCAATAATGATGATGATGATGATGATGATAATAATAATAATAATAATAATTACAACAGCTACAATAGTGAAGGAAGCACGTAAACATCGGAATAAAATTAACAATACGCAACCATCCTGTACTCAGCTACAAATCTCTGTAAATACATGCTGGCTAGTTCTGTAATCACGGTATAGGTCTTGCATTCTTCGTGTTGCCAGGGTGTTGCGCAACAAGCCTTGGTCTCATGCACAGGAGCGCATGCGAAGGGTCACCTCGTGTATCTCGGCCTTTTGTACCCACGGACCATGTTCCGCAGTAGTTTGTTGTGTTCGCAGAAAGGCCGCGCAAGTTAGAATGAAGCACAATCCCAGAAAAACTTCAGGTCTGATAATAACAACACGCGCTTTTCTGTTTTCTCTTATTTATCTGTCTGGGTCTGCACTTTTTGAAGACAATGTTTTTCCAATTTTTGGCGATATGTATCAATATCAAATCCCATGATTTCCTCGTAGGTTCTCTGATTGGTAATTATTTTCATCACCAGAAATTGGTAACAAAAAAACTCCTTGCGTAAAGCCAGTGTACCGAATCTCTTGAAATCTGTATTGTATTATAAACATATTTCTTTTCAAAAGCTGGATGATCCAGTAGCTCAACAGGTGCTAATCGAGGGATCCCCAAGACATGCAGATGTACATGCACTATATACAACACACACTGGACAATACAGAAGTTCTATATATAGAAAAAACATACAATATGGACAATAGTACTTCGGGATGTATATAGGTTAGACAGTGACAGATTAGCTTATGGAGAGTACAGAGTTTAGACTGCGGAATAGGGTAATAACTACTAGGAAGAGCTTCTGGAAAAAAGATACAAATGCAATACTATTGGAACTGATAAATAAAACGGCAAGTCTCTATTAAATACAGTGGAACAAGACTAAAGATTTCAGTGCTAGCTTCATCTGCAACACAACTACCACCTAGTATAAGTTCTAAGAGTCTGTCTTAAGCAAGGTTAAGCAATAAATTTGGGTGTGCACCAAGGGCGAGCATGTTTGTGACTGATCTCGTTAGTTTCCGTCTAGGAAGTTCATATGCGTGACAGAACAAAACGTAGTGACAGGTCTCTTCGCTGCCTGTGGTACACAAATGGCCAGTTGCACACGTCTGGCTTAAGCTAGGATTGTCTCAATCCCGACTCAAGGTGGGCTTGAGCTGTATGTCCGTTTCCACACGTCGGGTACTGATTCAAGCCGAGCTTCAAGCTAGACTTACTTCTGAACCTGCCTATGGGTTGGTTTGAACAACAACAACAACAAAAGTCTTCAAAAACGTACTGGAAATAACTGTCTTTTTATGGAGTATCATGAATTATTTCAAATATTATACTGTATTAGCAAACACTTTACCGAGCATCAATTTTGCAGATTTCACAAAAAATCAACATTTGACAGATTTTATTTTCTTGATTTACATATATATTTTGGAAAAAAAGGGCGAGCACAAGAAATAATATTTGCTACTTCTTGGTTTCGCTACTTGCTACTACATGGAAATTTAGGATATTAAATAACTTGGGTAAATTTGTATTTATGTAGTAAGCAGCTAATCAGAAATCCACAAGCCAAAACTAACTTACCTACTTTCTTTCTTTCTCTGTCTTTGTTTCTTTCATTCTATTTTTTTTCATGCTTTCTTTCTTCTTTCCTTACTTTATTTCGTCTTTTTCTTTCTTTCATGCTTTTTTCTTTCTTTCTTCCTTCCTTTCTTTTTTTCGTCTCTTGCCATCTTTTATTTTTCTTTCTTCCTTTTTCTATCATGCTTAATTTCTTTTTCTTTGTTTCATTCTTTGTTTCTCTCTCTCTCAAATTTTCCTATCTTTCTTTCTCTGTATCTTTCTCTTATATTTCTTTCTACCTTCTTTTTTCTTTCTTTCTTTCTTTCTTTCTTTCTTTCTTTCTTTCTTTCTTTCTTTCTCTCCCTACTTTTCTACATTTCTTTCTTTCTATCTTTCTTTCTACCTTTCTTTTTCTTTATTTCCAGTCTTTCTTTCTTACTTTCTTTCTTTCGCTCCCTACTTTCATACCTTTCTTTCTCTCTATCTTACTTTCCTTTTACCTTCCTTGTTCTTTCTTTCCAGTCTTTCTTTCTTTCTCTTTCTCCTTCTTTCTTCCTTCCTCTTTCTTTCTAGCTTCCTTTCTGTCTTTCTGTCCCTTCTTTCCTTCTTTTTTCTTTCTTTATTCATTTTTGTTACTAATTATTGACTAATTGATTAACTAGGCAGATTGGGAGTAAAACGAATTTCCAAGGGACTATTTATAGCAACGCGACTTTAAACTAGAAGAATAAATTGCTTTGTGGTTAATATCTGGGGGGTTTGCTCAAAAAACAACACATATAACGCCCAAAAAAACAAAAACAAAAACAAAAGCTCGTGGGTGTTCAATAGTCGACATTCTTACCCCAACCAGCACGTTGAAATGTACAAAAGTATACAGAGGACCCATGAAAAAGATTAACAATACGTCTTAAAAGTAACCATCATCTACGTGTAAATTACTGCCTAAAAAGTTTAGATTGAAAATAATAAATACGCAGAATATACTTTTTTTATCAATAGAAATTAAGATAAATTCAAAATCAGTGATACTGTAACTTTACTTCTTACAACACATGAACTCGTATTAGTCAGAGAAACAGATGGAATGCATTCCCTGAAAATATTAATGAGGTTTAGTTTGGAGTTGATTATTTCAATGAAAGCATGACCTCAAATTCTGTTACCTTGTATAATACATTACTTTGTATGGCATCCGCAATAAACAAAAAAGGCCAAAATATTCCACATTTGCAGCTGCTGCAGCAGTGAGCAAAATACCTGTGGGTTATGAAACATGCTTCACTTTTAGAACAATGGATAACATCACAAAATATTTCATAAACGCACATTAACAACATTTGTAAATGTTTACAATTAAGGTAAATTCTTTTACTCTTATAAATTATTATGGACTCTTTTATCAGTTTTAAGGAAAATTTGGATTCTCAAATATGAAATAGTAAATGCTAGCTCATCTAAAAACAAACAATCCTGACAATGTTTGGATCTTCAATTTAGACCCATATAATTTGGAAAGGAAAACATACCTACAAAAGATTATTTGGTTTCGATGCATTATGTATATGACATAACATAAGACATGCATGTTATTAGTCTAAAAACTGACAGCAGACCTTCAAATATCAAGATTGTTTGTCGTATCCATATTACATGTATTTTGCCGTGGCTTTTTTGGAAATATTAATCATAAATAAGTTGTGAAAATGTAAACTCCGTGAAAATTTAATACTTTCGATGAAACTGGATATTTTGTTGCCACATTGTGTTCATGTGTTTGACGATGTTTCAATGTTACATTAATGCTTATTAGTCAAACAATTATAAAATTTATAAATCGTTTTAAAGCAAAATTGTCTTAATTGTGTTATGATGTAAGTAAGGTACATATGAACTGTTATGCAGTTACGTTTCCGTGTCAAGAAGGGTATATTTTGTTCTGCTCCTGCATGTAGCTTGTATCCAAATTCATATACGTATGAAAATATACATAACTATCTAAAGAAGTGCAGATGGATCAGAAATGATGGACTTATCTACAAATAGTGAAGAGAAGTTTCAAGAATTCGTTGAAGTTCAGCAAAACAAATTATTTTAACAATGACGTTGAATGAAACCAAGTTCAAGCCGAGATAACGTAAGCTGAGCTTGAGCACACCCTGTGCAAACCAGCTGGTCACATACAAACCTGGAATTATCCAAGGATAAACCCGAGATATGACAAGCCTGACTTCGTGAATCAAACTCCAGCTTGAGCCTTGGCTTAAGAAATACGTGCGCAACTGACCAAAAGAATTTGCTGATAGTAGGCTGCTCACTTCCTATAAATGATAATTTAGTCCTGTTATCTATGTCATAGAAGCTTAACCTTGACCTTGAGCCGAACTAAGTTTGTCATAGCTTTCGCTGTTATTTTTATTTGTTTGAAATTACATTGAGTCGTATGGTACATACATGGTTGCAAATTTTTTTATTACCTTGACTCACACCGGTAGCCGAAGGCAAAGGCTCATTGAAAAAAATCCGTGAAAAGTGAAAGGTATTTTTTTTCCTGGGGTGAAATCCAAAAACCGTCTCCCGTCCTGGTCTCATGACTCTCCCATTTTCTTGATTCCATCAAAATATAGTAAAATTGAACCACTTGAGCGAGCGACAATTTGTGTTCATTGTCAATGTTGCTAGAACACCTCGCTTGGACACAGAGGCCGATGAATTACATTTGGTACCTTTTTTGGGACTTTGATCCTATCTTAACTTTGTGGGTATTGTTTAATATATTTCGCTATGCTTTTAAAGAGGCGTTTCAGTTTTAAAACATTAATTTTAAATGATGTACTTGAGAACTAGAAATAACAGGCAATGCTATAGCGCGAAAGTAGTACTTACCCACTTACTCTTTTTTGTTTTTACGTAAAAGCGGAACTTCTCACTGGAACGAAAGCGTTTATCATTTCAATATATTGAGGACACATATTATCACATTATGGGAAAGATAAGGCTTCGGCAGTGGTGGTACACTAAAAAATTCTTAAAATGAACCAGTGTTTTGATATTTAGCATAAAAGACCACGACATGTGAATCATAGAATAAGAAACATCAAGTAAAATACTTAAAAGACCGGGGCAGACAAAGTCGGCAGTACAGAAATCACTAAATGTTTCAAATAAAAGTCTTATTCATGCACTCTTTAACTCAACTTTTTCTCCAAGTCTTATTGTAACTTCTGTCAGTACATTAATATCACAAGAAAATCTGACACATCCTTGAGTTGATGGCGAATATTGATCTACTAATAACTTTAAAGCAATGAGACACTCTTTGCGGTATGTGCTTGAGCATTTACAATTGCTTGGTGCAATGCTACATACCCATAAGCGTAAGTACCACAGCAACACTATTCGCATGCTGTTTGAGAAAACATTTGTTAGTAATTGGCTGAAAATTCGGCACCAACCGCCATGACACCATGCTAAACCCTACTTGCACCTCCACTTATGTCTGAACTTAAACATTATTTTCAGCCTCACCATACATGGGGCAGACACAGTCGGAAAAGCACTGAAGCATTTGGTCCTTTTTTAAACCGAGTGTTGTGTTGTTCATGCCAATTCTCTTCACCTTTCACCTTGACAATGAGGGAAACTTCCGTGTGACCTAAATTGTCAAAATATTTTGTTTAGTTTGCGTTGTAAAATAATTGAACATAATGAAAGTAAATGTTGAGCTATCCTACTCTCTTCAGAAGAATTTTCTGGACCCGCAATTTAAGAAATTGAACGTATTCATCGCTGCATGATCAATCATGGATCTCGTTGCTTGTAATACTGAAATTTTGCATTGTTTACTGCTACTACTACTACAACTACTACTACTACTACTTCTACTACTACTACTACTACTACTACTACTACTACTACTACTTGGTACTACTTCTACATAATTTGAGTACAGAGCCATATGTATTTAGATGGATTGCAAAGCTCGCCAAAACCTGCCACTCTCCATGGCAAATACTACTGGCGTATACTTTCTACTTAATTTTGAAGTAGACGAAACCGAAATACTCGGTGAAACAACTGCGCACAATAAGAGGGCTAGGCAAACTCCCACCTGCTTCCTGGACGAGGAATCGAACCCAGGTTAATCAGGTGAAATGGGAGCGCGTTGCCGTTAGGCCAACTATATACCCTAAATAACTTTTAGAAAATCCTGCAAATTGTGATGCAATCTGAGAACAAACTATGCATCACAATATTCGAATTTTACTGCACTTATCCCGACAAAAAATGAATATTATAAATATTTTACCTTTTTTCTGTTTCAGCTGTCCACTATATGGAACCTGTATATATAATGATCGAGGTGGCAGAAGAACAACGTCAACGGCTACCAGGGGACTGACGTCATGTCCCGCGTCTAGAAGAGCATTTAAATCTGTAACATTGCTCACCTGTAAAAACACATTTTAACGTATGGATATATATATATATATATATATATATATATATATATATATATATATATATATATATATATATATATATATATATATATATATATATATATATATATATACCAAATGTGATTTTATCTGCCTGAAATTCTAAAGAACCAACTGTACTGTGTGTCAATTTATTAAAAATAGAAAGTTTCGAAAGAAAAATCTTAGAAATCATTGAAATTGCTAATTGTAACGGTAATGACGGTATAGGACTGATATTGTGTTTCCTCAATTTGCGACTGTATATAAAAATAAACTGTACTGTTTGCACTACCTGCTACAATGCTTTGTTAATGGTAACTTATCAGCTCTGTTGCAGCCAGTTAGGTACTGCACATCTGACAGGTCACTGTTATTTGACAGACAGCTGTTACGGTAAAGCAATGGCCTGCAGGTAAATTGCCGATTATTTCTGACAAATGTCAGGTAGTGACTGGCAAGACGGGAGTTACGGCATGCAATGGTCCCATATGCTAAAACATTCCCAGTTGTAGAGAGTCTACATATTATCGACTCCACTGGGGCATATACAAACGCACTTACCGTATAAGCACCTTTCGTACGATTTTTGTAACCGGTTTCATCCTTTGATATAACAATATCTGGGTCTATAGCTGACACATCTCGCAACTCCCTTCTCCCATGGTCCACCAGCAAGGTCATATTGCAGGGTATACCGCTGTACATACCGTGCACCATATTGTATTTTACCTACACGGATGGCAATAAAGTTATGCAATCATACATTGCATGTACACAATTCTCGGCATAACTAGATTCATAAAGGACCATGCTTTTAAGCGTGATATTAATAAAAATGGAGATCATATAACTGTTGCCCAACACAAAGAAGCATAAAACTTCCTTTCCTGAAGTAAACGTCTGTAGAATTACTGTTTGAAGAAAAACAGATTTCAGCAATCAAAGCTTCTTAGTGTTTTGTGGTCACGCTTTATTTTAGAAATGGCACATGTATTTGTTTACCTTAACAAGCGAAACGTACTTGACATGTACACATACCCCCTCTTTCTCAAAATGTGTCATCCGGACAGAGTCCGTAGCCCATGATTTCCCGTCCATGGTACTGCGTATGACAAGGTCCGTCACGGGATATGATTCTGGATTCTCCATAGGAAAACCGATACTAATCCATTCCTGGACATTTTAAGGCATTTAAGAATGCATTCTTCAAGACAATCAACAGTAAAGCATTGCAGTATTTTGCATATATGAGGCAATGTGCGAACTTTGCCCTTAACGGATACAAAGGTACAATAAGGAAAGTTGACACACCAGCACAGCTAGTCACAGAGAAACTTCGGTCAGAGGTTTTCCACACCAAAAGTGACCTTCTGCATTCAACACGTTAAATTTGCATCGTAACCAAAACCAAACTCTTCTTTTTGTATCTTTTTGTATCGCTTTCCTGGACCATTTTCATGAAGTAGATGAGACATACAAAATAGTTTTAGTTTGACAGCACTATTTGTTTGGTTCCACATAGAAATGAGAATGTAGGATCACGTGACCTCTGACATGAATATAGGATAAACCTCACTGAGAACGTTTTGGTGTTATGCTGACTTCACTTATCTGACAACCGTACATGACTTGTTTATAAAAGTACTTACAAGCAAACTACCTCGTTTTATGCATGCCTGTTGTTATATTCAACATTATAAATTATTGCATAATTGTCTCCAAATCATACTTGCACCCTATTCAAAATGAACGAGCAACAAAAGGTTAATTGGTTACCTTGAGTTGTCTGCCACTTATGGTTAATTTGATGTGTATGGAGGTTAAAAGCTCGTGATAGGCGGACGCATATACTGCATTTTGAATTGCACTTTTCCTCATAGACTCGCACGTGACCCAGTCCTGTTCAAACGAGCCTGGCATTGCACGTATAATGCAGCATATCTTGTCTTCAGGGCTACGATATCTGTGAAATGAACTTTACAAATATATTTGTGAAACAGACATGAGGTTCAGACACTTAGATTATTCTGGATTATTGTTTGCCAACACAAATTTACCAAAGATGAGTATAATTTCGTCCTGAACAAAATGTACCAAAATATAATTCAGGCTACCCACATGTTCAACACACGTTTTGACATACTGTCTAGAAGTGTCACCGTGAAAAGCCCTAGCATTGTATACGTTAGCAATAATTAATTTTTATTGCAGATTGTGCTGCTAATTTACTGCATAGAGGCAAACAAACGGCTCGTCAGGCGCCGTTTGTTACCAGAAGCTGAGCAGCAATTATGAATAAACCATTTTATGCAGCATATATCCCCTGAATAAGGTCATGTGTGTTCATGTACCTAGAACCATCTATAGACACTAACTTACATATACGTGTCCCATCTTTCTGGATTGGAAGACAGTGCTTTCTGTTTCCATAGAGAGGCCATCATGTGAACTTGAGCCTGGCGAATGGCCGCCTCCATCATTGATGGCATTGAGTTACAAATGTTGTCCACGCCTTGCCGGGTCGTCTCCACTTGACACAATGTGTCTTCCATGCTCCGCTGGATCTCCTCTGATCTTTGTCGATCTTTCTGAGCTTTTTGACGAGCTCGCAACATATCCTTTTCATAGTCCTTTAAGAGTCTTGTAAAATACTGCTCCAGCTGAATACAACCAATGGCAGGTAAATCATTAGATTATTTTCATACAGAAATTGTTCAGATTTGAAGACAAACAACGGATGACAAGAAAAATCGCGCGAACCATATTGGCATAAAAACAAAAACAACCACCACAACATAAAACCAACAACAGAAACAAACCCCCATCATAATAATAGTATAAAAAACAAAAACAAACACAAAAAATGATAAAAAGAGGATTTTAAAAATAACGAAGGAAAACCTATAGATTGGGTACACCAGACGAGAAGAGACTAAGATTCACACACACACACATATATATATATATATATATATATATATATATATATATATATATATATATATATATATATATATATATATATATATATATATATATATATATACATATAACCTTTTATAGCGGTCGTGTTTTGTTACATATTGAAATGAGACAAGAAATATCCGCCAGGGTATTCCGGGGTTTGAAGGGTTTTCTGAAAATTATCCGCGATAGACCCGTTATTGATTTTCAGACTGATACGGTCTCTTTAGAGTATCTGTTGAACGTACTATGGTACAAATAAGCATACAAATAAAATTGTCAATGTTTTTATTTATATCTTAGATGTAGACAGTAATAAAAACACACAAGGAAAGTACACAAAAAGGTTAACGATATTGGTATTAATAATATGGCAGTTTTGTACATAAAGAGAAGTAATGCAAAGAACTTCTGAATGAAAAGACCACAAACATGCCACGCAGATAAAGCACAGTCGACTATGTTTTTCCAGTGACAAATACCCGGCAATAATTATGTGATCATCTAATTTCCCGACACTGTTACATTTACAAATCTTCCAGGACGAAGATATATATATATATATATGTGTGTGTGTGTGTGTGTGTGTGTGTGTGTGTGTGTGTGTGTGTGTGTGCGTGTGTGTAAAGACTTTTAACACCAAACTTAGAAGTATAAAAACGCCAGGTTTTATGTGCCCATAAATTTACACAAACATAATCTGCTGAGCAAAAGGCAGCAAGTGTTTATCTTAATAGACAAACTTTTTTTTAAGTTTCCATACTGAATAAAATAAGGTACTGTTGTAAGTTTAGCTTTCAGTTTCAGTTTTAAGTTGTTGTTTTGGCAGTGGATAAAATGGTTATTATAAATGACAATAATACTCGTAATACACTGGACCACAAATACTGTTATTCAGAGATATGGACCTACCAGAACTGAAAGGCGCTCAGCTTCATCAAGCTCTGTGTCAGTACCAATGTCGCTATTGCAAAGCAAAGGTTTCGGCTTCACGCTTGATTTGTATGGTGCTTTAATTCCTTTGGCTAGTAAACTCTCTCGTGTCGTCTCACCTGAATTACAGACGTGCACCTTGCATCGTATTATATTGTATTTATTGCCAATCACATTTAAGATACAATCAGGATTAGCCAGTTCTATTATATACAATAAAGTCATATTAAAAATCATAAGCACCATACCATCAAGACAATTCAAATGAACCGCTTTCAAAGGTATCCAAGAACTATCCGTCTGCATGGTCACATCTACAGGTGTGTCAAATAGAGACAAACCATTGTATTTCCCCTCTGCAGAACTAACATACCGACCAAACGTGTAGAGTAGTAAGAAAAACAACGAAAAAGTAAACAGAAATATCGTGTAAACGGATGAATATCTTTTTAGGAAGAATAAAAGTATCATTTTCCTTTTCAGTAAGTTTATATTTTTGTTGTGTGAAGGTGTTCATTCCTGATCAGACGAAACAAGACAAAAATTGTATACAAAATATACTGCTCGGGGGAAAAGATGCCACTCACATTGGTTTAAAACGGGCCGCCACAAATATGCTTTGACATGGAACATATGGGTGTCGCATGGAACATTATGTAACATCAAGAGGATAGCTGAAGCGATGCCTGAACAGTCTCACACACACATAAAATATGCTGAATTCAAGATAACGGCCAGAGTGGTGCTAAAAGTGTGTCTGGTATTGGGGTGAATAGGTGCCTTATAAAGAGACCATGGTATTACTGGAATCAATGCACATTAGCAAGGTCAGGGCGTACGGATCAGTCACAACTGTCTAAATTTGACAGGGGCAGAAACATTGGAATGTTGGAGGCTGGCCTTTGCCAGCGGAAGGTTGCTAGGGTAAACTAATTGGGTGCCCCAGGCTATCGGTAAAAAAGTGGTCAGACGATTTCTAGGAAACCAGAGGACGCAAAGAGGAAGGCTGGATCTGGGCGATCAAGACTGTCAGATGGGACGGATGACGGTTACTTGATCCAGTATTTGAAAAAGCACAGGTTTCTTTCCACCGAAAGTATTGTCAGTAGTGGCGCCAGGCATGCAGTATTACAGCCTAACCGTCCACCATTCACAAGAGACTACTGTCGGCCAATCTACGGACATACCGCTCTGCCATTCGCATACCTCTCAGCCCTGACCTGTTCTCCATCAAGCATTTGTGGGATGTGTTTTGCCGTCGAATCGGGGATGAGTTTGAAGAACTTGCAGCCACCCTTGACCAACTGACACAGGGGCTTACATCCGCAGGCTGAGATCACCAAGCTGACAAGCAGCATACCAAGGCGGATCCAAGCTTGCTTACACAAGCGTGGTGGTCACACCCTCTATTCATGCACGCAGCCTAAGAACAACAACAACAACAACAACAACAACAACAAGCAAAAAGGTCCTTTTAAGGACCACCACTCAAAAAAAAAAAAACATGTGAAAAGCAATGGTATAATGAAGTAAACGAACTCCCCACACACATCCTCACAATACGTGCATAATGTTGAACAGGGAGGGGGTATCCTTTTTTCCCCAGCAGTTTATTTTAAAACTAAATTTATATGAAGAGTAATAGAAATGTATCTATTTGATGTTTTCATTTGAAAACGTTTTGCTTACCTTCCGAGCAAAGAGCCATTTCCAGGTCTCGGTAGCTGGGTCTGTCTGTTGAAAAACACATCAGCGAGGCCAACCATTTCGAAAGTCTATACCAGAAATGGTCTCCTAGCTCTTTACTGTGAGCAATCAAAACGGCGTTTGACCGTACATAGGCCAATGTCTCATTGATGACAGCCACAAATATGTTCAACGTAATGAACTTGTTCATCACAAAAAACACCGTGAAAGTCAATCTCCAGCCATCCCAGTCAAGTGTCTGTATCTTAGAATATTTGAGGATGCCCAATACCATGGCCAATTGCTCAGCCATGGCAGTGTCAAACGAGCGAAAGGTTGATATCACGCTGCCTTTCAACTTGTACATACTCAAACCGTAAGCAACGAAAGCTATGGCAAAAATGTGAGCAAACTGAAGTACGGGTTTACCAGCTATTGATAAGGTGGATTTCAGTTGAACGATGCTGTGGCTGAAGGAAAGAGGCTGAAGCATTTGTAGTATTGTCACAAATAGCACAAGTGCCAAGCTGAAAGAGAATAACTTGTCCCACAGGAGAGCACTGTCGAACCCAACGTAGCTACCTGCAATAAAACCCAGGCAATCCCAAACAGAACAAAACCTTTATTCCAGTATTTCACGACATCCCGCTTTCGTCAGATACATTCAAAATGACATTTCTCTATTATACCTAATGTGCTTCCGAATGATAACTGCGAAACGTCTTATGTTTAATAGGTAATGTTTATAAACGCAAATCATTTACTTTCTATGTATAAAAGAGACTAAAATCTGTAAGGGCGTTTGTACTGAACTGTGTAACAAAGCAGACACGTCTTTCATATCGCTGTGTGGCTTTAAGATTATATGTATATCTCATGGTGCAGGACACGGAATTTTTTTCATTCTCTTAATTTTTGCACATGGACAAATTTTTAATTAAAATTTGCATACAAACCCTTATTATTGTTAACATCCTCCACCGCTCGAATTATAAAGGCCGTCCGACAACCAAACATGACAATACACAGGCACGCCAGGAAAATGTTGAGAAGCTCAATGAGATTCCATATGTTCTTGAAATACTGCAGCCTTTGCTTAATAAATCTTAATGTTGCCTTGACCACGATGACCAACAGCACAATAAGCCATATTATCTGTACAAGGAGCACAATAAAATCCCACGAGTTCACATACGGATATGGCCGGAAGCTCTCCACATGTGACGTCACTTTTATTCCCCCAATTGATGGATACTCAAACAGAACCTTCACTATGCTGAACAGGTTGATATTTGCATTGTATACAGTTATCTCCGCAAAAACTGCGCGCGTTTTGTCGTCTATCCAGCCATCTAGCTCTAGTAAGTTTACATCTTGGTTCGCAACGTCCGCAGAAGAACCAAGGTCGGCTACATATCCCCCACTGTCGTACACACCATTGGTAGCAAAGAAGGGACGTTCTCCCACCACGCCTTTTCTGTACTGAAAGGCCTTTGGTGCACTGCTGGCTGAGGCGACTGGCAGTTTCCACTCTATACAGAGGAGAGTTTAATACATATAGTCCCGTGACAGTAAGTTAATACAAACAGGCAGTCACAATCTGTCATTTATGTTTACTTCTTTCGATTTTAAAGGAAAGTTAAAACCCTGGGAACTCATCTTTTCATAAGAGTTCAATTACATATACAATACCGAATGAAACGGATTCACGCAGGAAAGACATTATTATGATCACCGATTAATATTATTTTACACTTACTCGGCATAAAGTTACGCGTTTCGGCTGTGTGCTTATAGTATCCAGGCGTGCAGCGGGTAATTTGGCTCACTATGATCGGTACCACACGGCAACCTAAAGCGTATGCAACACCAAAAACCTCCATGTAAATATATACATATATATATATATATATATATATATATATATATATATATATATATATATATATATATATATATATATATATATATATATATATATATATTGCCATGAATACACACTGAACAATTTGCATCCATGCCGACAGGCAACTTACTGAATGTTGATAGATATAAACAGTATTTTCGTGCGTATCAATCTAGTACAGACATTTTATTAAAGGTTTCCGGTGAACATGACATTATAGGCACCTTGAACCTTTGTAATGCAGGACAACATTTATTTAAAGCTTCTGGATCTTTGGTATTTGGCCAGCAAATTCAAAGCCATATACAGATCAATCTAAACACCCAAATTATGGAATCCTGCGAGCTCAAATGTACTAAAAAGATATACAGGTGTCTTATCAAAAGTGCTATATTAAGACTTGGGACAAAGTAATATCCACCTTGCACCAACTTGTATTGTGATGATGGCCAGTAATGTAAATCTACTTCTAGTATATATTATTTCACACACATAAGACATTTTTCGGTCTGAATGCTAAATATCAAATCCATTTTTATCTCCAAAGAAACAGTGTGCTATCAATCAAAGCTCCTCAATTTTCCCATTAATGTTATTTGGCTGGGAGGCAGGACAGGACTTAATAGTGTACAAAGCTAAATGGCTGAATCAAACATAAATCATCAAATGGTCTCTTGAAAGGACTAAATAGTAACACAGAAAAGTACTGAATATTTGCATGCATGTACCTGGTCCAACTCTTAGTTGACGCAATCTCAGAGGACTCATCCTCAAGCTGGTCTGCGAAACAATGAACGACTTTAATGGCTTGGTTAAGTCAGCGCCATTGTAATGCTTGGTGGGATAAAACGCTGGTATAGCAGTGCCACGTAACCACTTCCACAATTCCCTTGTACTCTTCATCTGTAAAAATGTAAAAAAGGAATTAATTCATTTGCCAAGGGAACCTCTTACAGTGATTTCTCTCTCTCTCTCTCTCTCTCTCTCTCTCTCTCTCTCTCTCTCTCTCTCTATCTATCTATCTATCTATCTATCTATCTATCTATCAGAGCATAGCTTTCAGAAGATTAAAAGGTATACAATAAAGACACAAGAAATGTTTATCCTGTTTGGTCACAGGCAAATGCATATTATGGCTGGACACTGCAGCTTGCCATTCCACGTGCGCCGCTGTGTTTGCCTACTGGAGCTGACCAAAATTTACTGAACTTTAAAATACCTGCAGGACTCTCTTGTAGATTAAAAGGAACTCTGCAATTAAATACCTGGGTATTAATCATAGGCTGAAAATTTCCATTGTTCCTCCAATGTTTGGATAATTTGTACACAAGTTTCCCAGAAAATGTGACTATTGCAAAGACTCTCACGTCTAGATTATTAAAAAGGTAATACAGCTAGGGACCTGCAATAGATAATGATCCCTTTTCATTGTTTGTGCCAAACAATTCGTAACTGTGCTTCTATATTCAGCAAAGTTTTTTTCTTGAGAAGTATTGTTTGCAACAGGCCCTTATATATTTGCCCATAATAATATAAATGATATTTTCCGTGTGATTGGGTTTTCTGAGCTGGGGCTTTTCTTGCCATGGAAATAATCTTACTGAAGGTTTCACTTTTAGGAATAGTACCAATGTAGGCTTAGTTCATTATCTGCTATAAGGTGTCATATTTGAAGTGCACTCAAGCAGAACGGATTATTTGTTGTTTAACCAGCACCAATATAGTGTTGTGAATGAATGGGGTCTTTCTTCTCGGTCCAACAGGATTAGAATAAGTTTGACTGTGACAATGCTTCCAAGCAATACATCTCTAACATTATTGGATAAACTGGAAAATCCATGGATGCCACAAAAATATGTTAACAGTTTCACAAACATAAATGTCAATGCCCTGTCCAGCCATAATCCACTTCACTCCTCAGGGTGATACCTTTGGCGAAAGCTTAACAAGCTTACGTAATTAATGATATTCAGTTCAAATTCTTAGCTTAAAATGAACAGAAAAGGAGTCTTTGCGAAAAAAAAACATGTTACAATTTCAAACAAGAGGACTGTAACAGTCCTGTGCTCAGCCGACCTTACATGCACAGACTGAAGTGGCCCTGTGAACTATGATTCCAAGGTCACCTCTGTTTCAGACCATGATCACTGTTGCTAATATGTACATATACATGTATAACCCTTTGCCGATCGCAAAAAATACAGATAAATTACAGCACCACCTGTTCAACAAATTACGGTCTGAGGGTCCCCAGAATTGTCCCCATGTAATTGCGAAGCAATCGGCTAGGCGGTTCCCTAGAGGATTTTCTTAAACATTTTGCCAAAAAATTAACAACAAAATTCATTAAAAATATAAAAAATATTCACAGGACCGTGATCATTTGAATAACCCTGATAGAGACCCACCCAAGATACATCCCCAACCAAGTGTCAAGTGAATCTGCTCTATGGTTTTACACGAGTAAAAAATGTGAAATTCCTGTTCAAGTACATAGCAATCAATAGGAATGCATGCATCAACCGACAAGCACCCGAATTGGAAAAAAAATCGTTACAAATCAGGCATTAAGAGTATTTTGACCGAGTGTACAAACTTGTTTACCCCTCCTACAAGCTACAGTCCGACCAAGTTTTAGAACAATCTGAGAGACAATTTTGGAGAAAGTGTTGAAAATGGCCTCAACACCCTTTCCCACAAGATGAGTTAATAACATACAGACAAATCGCAACCCCACCTGTTGTACAAATTAAGGTTCAGAGGTTCCCAGACTTGTCCCTATGCAACTTCGAAGCAATAGCCTATTGGGTTCTTAGAAATTGTTTTTTGACTTGGCTAAAGAAAGCCTCCCCCCCCCCGCAAAACAAAACAAAACAAAACAAAACAAAACAAAAAAAACAAAAACAAAAGTGAATGGAGCGTGACCACTTTAACAAAATTTGTAAAGACTTACCAGAAGAACATTGCCACCACGTATGAAGTGAATCTGGCTGACGTTTTTGGAGAAGTCCAAAATGTGAATATGCATTAAATGCGTATTGATTTACAAAATAAACAACAGGAATGTAGGTGGTTGCCGATAAGTACCCACAATATTGATAATGAAAAAGTTAAAAGTCAGGATTCCACAGTAACATCACCTAGGAAATAAACTTGTTGGGCCCTACCACAAGAAACATTATTGTAGTCTTTCATCAAAATCTGAATGACGGTTTTGGAGAAGTCAAAATTAGCAAAAACACATAAAAAATACCCCAAAATGAGGACTAAATCACAGCGACACATGGTGAACAAATTAACAAGAGTTCCCCAGAAGTTTTCGTGTGTGATGTTTCAGAGAGGATTTTTTAAGATTCCAAAAGGAAACCCCCCCCCCCAAAAAAAAACATTAAAAATACACAAATCATGGGAGCGTAAACATTCAAAGAAACTTGGTGGAGACCTACTAGAGAAACATTGCTACAAAGTTTGAAGTGCATCCGGCTGACGGTTTTCTTCGAAGAAGTCGAAAATGTCATAAAATTATGAAAAATCAAATGAGCGTGACCATTTGAACAAACTTCAAAATGGTACACTAGGGGAACTTGAGCGTCAAGTTTGAAGTGAATCCGGCTGATGGTTTCAGAGAAGAAGTCAAAGTGTGAAATCATCACGGCCGCACGCATGCAAGCACAGACGATGGATCATTCTGAAAGCTCAGCTTGCCTATGGTCAGCTGAGATAAAACAGAAACCATTTTCAGGACGTATTTAAAATATATTGTGATTGCTTTCTTGCAGCAGTTACTGGATATTTGAAACTCTCTGTGCTCCTCAACAAAACTGTTTTATACTTGTGTTCATTCCACTTGCTAAATTACTTGGATCGGTTATTTATGTAATAACAGTTTAATATAAACTAATAACGTATGCATCTAAACACAAAATGAGTCATTTAAATTAATGTGCTTTTCGACCTATCTGAATTCTTCAGTGTGGCCGACAAAACACACTTTATCATCCATATGCACACACCTTAAATGGAATTGCTACCATCTTGGACAGGACGACGTTCTGTTGGTAAGACCTGCTGTCCCTATTGGCGTTCACTATGATGGCTAATAGAATGAGATACATCAAATGCACGCAACACCCCTTTAGTATCGTAAACATGCGCTTGTCCAAGGCGTGCTCCCTCACCACTTGTTTTTTTACCTCTTCATTGTCCGGGAAGTTGTCCTCACCTGGAATGTACGGCGGAACTGGAACTGGAAACGTATGAAAAAGAGGGTTAATTCTGTCAATGATATCAACCAGTTCCATTTACATATTCATTGCAAAAACCACCATGCCGCCGTCTGTGTTCCCGTTTGCATATCTTTGGTACTTTGGCGGCAACCGTGTTAGGATACCGAATCAGATGTCTATTTTGAGTGAAAAAAATGGTTAGATTGGTCAAATCAGAAGTATTTTACCAGTTCATGATATTCATAGAGTTACGGTAGTGATGCTAACAGTTTTAGCATGCTTTTATTACGGACACATGGCCATACACCTTCATTTAATTTTGAAAATATAAGATTATTCATATGCTTGTACTTAAGATAAATTAATCTAAAATTTGATAATATTTAGAAAACCGTTGACACTTCATTTTTATTTTTACACAAACGTTTTTAGAAAATACTGTGTTCAACAATCCATTCTTCTCTCGTGTTGCTGTGATTATCATCATCGTTAATATCATTATCACCATCATTATCATCTAATAATAATAAACTGCTTACATTTTGCAAAAATATCCTAAAACACTGCAGAAAAGAATATAGAGCCTAGAAGTGCTCTTTAACATTATGTCAATAAAATCGTTCTTTGCCCAATATGCACTTAATTTTGATTAAACAGATAAAAAGATCACATGAATATAATTTTTTCAGCCTTGAAATTGCAAAAGAGGCTGAGAACAGGCTGTATTAATATGACTGATATTTTAGACTTTTGTGTTGAATTGTGCGGGCCAAACATGATATAAATATAAAAAGACTCAGGTCATGGGGACCAACATTAACCTAAGATGATGACAAACAAACTTTGAAAATGAAGTTGTGGGCACGCATATCATTTTCCAAGTAAAACGTATAAAATCATTCGTTATTCCTAACGACATTGTTTGACAACTAATCGTCATTTCCAAATATAAATTTTATTACCCAATCTTTCTCCAAGACAACTAACTGGCTTGTTTTCAATATGCAGGTCCCGAATAAATCAAAAAGATGTATGTCATAGCTCATAAAAGGACTTATGTATTTGACTGACAGCGTCTGTCGACAAGAACTGGCTCTCTCATCACTGTTCCACGTAGGTCGGTGTTTCTGTGCGACCCAGATTTCAACCAATTTAAAATACGGTGGTCAGAAACTGCACCACAGTAAACTATCTGCATGTACATATTTTAGAAGTAACCCCCCCCCCCCCAAAAAAAGAAAGAGATACCGTTTTTGTAATGACACAAGACGCTTAACTCGACTTCTGAATGCGGAATAGAGATAAGAAATAATCTAAAGGTATACTTACGTCAAGTTTGAAGAGGATCTGTTCCCAACACCAGTTGTAAAGAAAACCACGTATATGTGTATTTATACTTTTACTTTCATTTTAACCTTATCCAGATTTCAGCCTAATTGGGGAGGATCTGGCCACCGGTCAGGAAAAAAAGATCAATTTTGGAGCGAGAAACCGATGATATAAAATGGATGCAAAACTCAAACTATAAGTTGAACTAAATGACAAGTCATCTGAGCTTAGTGGAACGTGTAAGATATACTTGTTTTCAGATACATACTGGTAATGCCAGGTATAGGCTGGGAAGGGTGTAGAGGAACCCTCGAATAGTCTATCTCCTCGTCCTCTGGCTGTCGTACGAGACAAGAAAACAGAACTGCCAGCAACACCACCTGCAATGTTATCAAGCGAATGGAATAATTTTAATGTGTTCTCAGATAGACAGACACACACAGACAGACAGATAGACAGACGGATAGATAGATAGCTAGATAGACAGACAGACAGATAGATAGATAGATAGATAGATAGATAGATAGATAGATAGATAGATAGCTAGCTAGCTAGCTAGCTAGATAAATAGATAGATGTTATCAAGCAAATGGAATAATTTTAATGTGTTCTCAGATAGACAGACACACACAGACAGACAGACAGACGGATAGATAGATAGCTAGATAGACAGACAGAGAGACAGACAGATATAGATAGATAGATAGATAGATAGATAGATAGATAGATAGATAGATAGATAGATAGATAGATAGATAGATAGATAGATAGATAGATAGATAGATAGATAGATAGATAGATAGATGGGTAGGCAGATAAAACTTTAACGAGGGCACAGAACCTATATAGTCGTTACGATGTCCACCTTGTGAATATTAGCAAAACTCAACAAAGAATGACAACAATGATATAGCTTTAACAATAACAACATATTGACAATCAAAATCAGTACAAAGTAGGTAAACCTATCTTCGCTGGTATGTCAATAGCAAAACAGTCTGAGGCAAATTCTAATCCCTGGTGAGATTACCCACAGGTACTGTCCCACAGTTCCAAGTCCTTTGACAGGTGTCAAATGATCTGGTACATATCCCACAGAGGTACGATTTGGTTCCAATGTGGTACTGAAATGTGTGGTGCTGATCCAACCCCACAGAGGTGCCGTTTGGTTCTAATGTGGTAAAATTAATACCCAATATACCAGTCCACTCAAAGACACTGTCCACACTCCAGAGGTACAATGTAAAAAAAGGTATCTATCTCACTGGCAATAACAATAACATCCCAACAAAGCATGCTAACTTTGTGACCTGGTACACACTCAATGAGTACAGTGACCTCTAAAATAAAAACAACCAGCATACCCACATTCAAAACAATAGCTTAAGCAAATTTCAAATTTGAACACAGTAAGGGGTTAATTGAAATATATATATATATAAATATGAATGTATGAGAAATAAAAGCACTTATAAAAACGTCTAGATTTGAGAAAAAAAGCTAGGGCCCCATCTTAGCAGGGTATCTTCGATGCCTAAGTAATATGAAGAGTTCGTTTGACCAAAACTAAGAGTATTAGCTTCTGCTTTGCTTCAACGTTACTTGGTCTACCATATGCATCAGCACTCTCTGGCGTTTGGTTCTAAGTTGTGAACCAATGCATTTGAACAAGAGTCCGTTGAGTTCAAGGTGTGGTTTTAGCACATGTAATTAACTTCATGATACTTTCTCAGCATGCGTATGCCTCACAAGTCCACATGTGCTACACAATTTGACATGGAGGATTTCACTTCAGTGACAGTTTAACACTTTTATTTTTATTTGGGTGACACTTTCCAGGTTTTAAGGACAGGTGGATCTATCGGTGGGCTTGCAAAGCACCAAAATCACTACTGGAAAAGCTACTAGTCAACCGGAGCTTGACGAACACAGGAACATTCTTTTTTGGTTACAGACAGTGATTCAGCCACCCTGATAGAGAAAATGTAGCAATATAAACATAAAAAGTAACATATCCCTTGGAGGTGTGTCCCGATATCGTTCTAAAAACACCACCACGTGTATCTAAAGTTCAGCAGCACAGGTGATTTGTTGATTCAGGTCCTCAAATATCCTCCTTTTTCCCAAAACAACAAGCAGAGTTGGTATCATAGAGTGAAGCTAATTTCAGTGCAATGCTGAACATGTTTTAGCACATGATTATTCAAAAGCCTGAAGTATCTAAATTGACAGACATTTTAAAAATCTTCCACGCTTTGATACCTTATGCTCAAAAGACGAAAGCGACATTATCACCAACAACTCACGAGAGACCTGATATAGCAATTCGATATATCGACAGAGGAACCACATTTGTTGATATAAAATTCCTTTATTTATAATCTTGGGACATATTCTGACAGTGCAAAAACTTCTTTATCAAAACCAGTGTCACTCAGTCCACGGGTGGATCCAGCATTTGCTGGAAAGGTAGCTGAATCCCATGGCCATGGTGCTGGGGGCTGCCGAGTTCAAGTTGCTTGGACTAGTAATCACTCCACCAAACAGCCGGGACCTGGCAAAGGTCTTATTGGTATCTGTTGTGCTTTGTCGTAAATTGATTACCTCTTTCAAAGCTGATCACCAATGCACCAGGTGACATGATCACTGGAAGAGTGATGGCATTGTGATTTGTGAAGTGATAGTCTTTTTGAAAAATAATCATTTCACACTTTGAAATGTCGCACTTTTGATTAATTTGATGCTTAATATGGTCATGTTACTGGGTGAAGTCGACAGCCCTCCTCAGCTTGAAAAATTGATTGGAGCATATTTTGAGAAAAGAATAATATTTAATTAAATGAATGAAGCAAACAATCTTTGAAACAACAGGTCGCTATGGAACGATTTGACCAGTAAAGTGTTAATCAAAATGAATTTTAAAAAAAAAGTGCCATGTCAAAGTAAAAGAACATACCAAGGACTTCAAAGCCAAGATTGAAATTAATACCTCCCAGGGTGCAGTAAAACATTAAAGACCGTGTGTCCCAAACTGAACTGTGCTCGGAAGGTTATGCCATAAGAATCACGCACAGAGGTCCATTTTCATTGTTTTCTTTGGATAAAGTAATTTCCTTAATCCAGAAAATGTAAATACAATGTTTGTATAACCAAGTTAAAATTTTCATTGTGTCACAAATATCTAATTAAGTTTTTTGTATTTGAAAGGTTTTAATTTAGGACGTTTTGCAGTCCTCGCATCATGCACAATATAATATCTGCATACTATTGTTGCCTTTACTTTACAATCAGTTTGTCACTAGTCACATTAGATATAGGTTCCTCTTGAATGCTCTCGGCGCGCACAGTGATTCTGTCTGATGTCTGCTAATATAATGCCATTGATGATCATGGCTCCCCCCCCCAAAAAAAAACATAAAATAAATTAGCATAAAAAGAATATGTGGTTCACAAGAAATCTTTCAATAAACCTACAAAGACAACCAACCTTAGGGGCATAAGAACAAATGCAATTTTTCTTTCAAAACAAAATGATTTTTTTGAAAAACATAAGTATTGCTTTGGCTTGTCACTGTCATGCATAATAATTTTGAATGAAATACGTATTTTCATTAAACAAGAGGGCTTTGTGAGCACCCATGTTGACCTGACCCAGACAGTAAATAAGTAAGTTTTCTTAAGCATTAGGCCAGTCTGGCCCAAGAGCAATACATAATACAATTACATCACTTGTGAGAGCAAAGATATGTTCGGAGTAAAGTCATAATCATAATTTACAAACAGCTATAACTTTTGACGTGTGAGAAACATTGTATACCAACAGAGGAAGTTTCAATTTCTCTCTAAAATACTTTCCCTGAGCTCAACAACTTTATACACAAAAGCTGCCAATCTGCACAAAACGGAAGTATCCTCACATGACAGCAATTGAACAAAATTTTACACACTTTTATGTCTGTATCTCTGTGGTATGTAATACTTCCGAATATTTTCATACACTGAGCACTCCAAAATAAAATGACATTCGTCCTCCACACTATCATAAAATTGACATAAGCGCTCATTTTCTGGCATAGGTGGCTTTTTCCCTCTCCCAGTTTCAACGTATAATCTGTGAGCGCTAACTCACAGGCGTGTTAAAGCCACGCTGTGCTTCTCAATATTGACCTTCTTTAGATAATTATGAAATTTAAAACCAGCTATAAAATGTATATGACTTCTGTATTTCGGTTAGCATGCAGAGCTCTGTTCCACTGCTGCATATACATAGCCTTTAATCTTGTTTAAAACTGACTCAAAAACAGGTCTTCATTACCAACTCCTTGAGCTGACCAAACCTCTCCAAAGCTAGAAGTGAATAATGAATGCTGAACCTTTGCAGCCCAATTACTTGCTGTTTCATTCTCTGTGCACTCATTATATAATACATCATATGTAATTTTTATTAGCTTTTTGTTATTACTTCTAATTACCTTTAGCCAGTATTTAATGATTCTGCCATAACGTATAATATATAAGGGAAAACATCCTTATTCCCCATGTCAACTTCTTTTTATTTCTAGTCATGTTAATCACCAGCGACAAATATTTGACACAATTGGGATTTATGACTATTTTCATATATTGTCATCTATACCTTTTCCTTTGACCATTTCTGTTACCTTCGTTCATATTTTACATGGTAGAAAGGTACCCTTATTACACTGCTGTTATGTGGGGAAGGAGGCAGCCCGCACCATCTGAATCAAAATTTACTTTCTATTTTTCTCCTACTCTATGATCAATTGTGCTGCGTGTAACAAAAAGGTAAATATTTCAAACCATGATCAAATCAGCTGTGTGTCTTACTTGAAACATTATCACTTTAAGTGTCTCCCTGAAATTAACCCTACAGATGAGTCATGGCTTTGTCCTCCGTGTTTACAAAATGAGTTTTCCTTTAACCGTGAAGATGACGATGACTTATACTTGAATTATCTATCTGAAATGTGGTTTACTGATACCAAAATCAATTTTGCATCCCTGAACAGTAAAATTTTCGTCCCGTTTGAGAGTAATAATAAATCTACCTCACTTACTATCTATGAATGTAATCCTGACCTGAACTTTTTCAATCAGCCACAAGTCATCAATAACATATGTGACAGTCGGTATTTCACAGAGGACCGTTTTCACAATATGATCGACACTTTTGGCGTTGATTCCACCTATTTATCACTCTTTCACCTGAATATCCAGAGTTTCCCTGCGCATTCTCATAAATTGGTATCTTTTCTAGACATTTTAAGACACTGATTTCACATTATAGGTATTTCTGAAACATTGCTGAATAACAATAATCATGATTTATAAAATTTACCTGGTTATAATCATGTTATGAAGTTCCGTACGGATTGTACAGGTGGAGGTGTCTATCTGTGTCTAGATGAAAATCTACAGTATATACTACGTGAGGTTATCAGTGTCTTTAATGACACACTAGAGACACTTTTTATAGAAATTATCACGGATGTAAACAATTCTAAAGACAACTATATTGTTGGCCTCATATATAGACCCCAAGGTACTAACTTAGAAGTTTTCAATGAGTCCCTTGAAAATCTGTTAACCATTATCAAGGTTGATAAGAAGAAGTGCTACATCATGGGTGACTTTAACATCAATATCCTGAATCCAAATCAGCACACATGCACCTGTAAATTTATGGATATCATGTATAGTAACTCATGTTTTACCTCTAACAATAGGCCCACAAGAATTACAGAAGCATCGGCAACCATTATTGATAATATTTTTACCAATGATCTAGACTTTTCTGTTGCTAAAAAAAACCCCCGGTATTTTATACACTGCTATTTCGATCACTTACCCATATCCCATATAAATAATAATAAACCTTATAATAACCTTTCTACTCCTGTCTACAAAAGAATAGTCAACGAAAAATCTCTTAACAATCTCAAGTTTAAAGTTGAATCACAAGATTGGCAAACTTTGCATCCAAATGATGTAATGTAAATATATCGATGACTTCCTTTGTCCATAACTTTCTGGATCTATACAATGAATCAATTCCCACAAAATTAATAAAATCTAAATGTAAATCTAATACACCATGGTTGACTTTCTTATTAATAAAATCAGTAGGAAGGAAAAACAAAATTTGCCTTTTTTTTATCGTCATTCAAAATCCGATGTTAATAAACAATTTGAAAAATATAAAAGATATCGAAATAAACTTAATCACTTACTGCGTATCGCTGAAAAACAACATTATGTCACTTTTGTTGATTACAACAAACACAATCTTAACAAATTATGGCAAGTTATAAATAATATTATAGGAAAAAGAAACAAAATAAAGTAAATGCTAAATTTAAATATAATGGAACATACATATCGGATAATGAAGACATTGCTAGAAACTTTAATAAATTTTTCATTAATGCCGGACCAAATCTCGCAAAATTAATTCCCACTACCAATCAAAACTCTTCATCGTACCTGAAAGGAAATTATCCATGCTCACTTTATTTTCACCCCATTGTGGAAGATGATGTACGAGTTATAATTCATTCTTTACGTATTCTTCACCAGGATGGGATGAAACTGATCCTAAAGTTGTCAAACATATTTCTGCCGGCATTCTTATAGCATATATCATAAACTTGTCTCTATCAACAGGTGTCTTCCCTGATGTTCTTAAAATAGCCAAGGTTATCCCCTTATATAAGAAGGGAGATCCTGAGTTGTTGACAAATTACCGACCAAAATCTGTGCTACCATTCTTTTTCAAAATATTTGAAAAAGGAGTTAATAAACAATTTATTGCACACTTGGAAAAACATTATATTTTGTATGACTTCCACTTTGGATTTCGCCAAGGATATTGTACTGAAATGGCGGTAAATTACTTAGTCAATAAGGTATCAGAAGCCCTGGACAGAAGGCATTTTGCTGTCAGTATTAATCTGGATCTGTCCAAGGCTTTTGATACCTTTAATCATACTATTCTTTTCTCAAAAGTGTCCCACTACGGTGTTAGAAGACTGCCTCTTTAGTGGTTCGTAAGTTATATGACCAATAGAGAACAATTTGTTTCTTTCCAAAACACTGAATCACCACGTATGAAAATCACATGTGGCGTACCACAAGGCTCAATACTTGGCCCGCATCTCTTCTTGTTATACATTAATGATCTTGGTACAGTGTCACATTTTTTCTTTACTATTTGTTGATGACACTAGTCTCATATTTACTGGTCACGATCTACATGTATTGGAAAACAACATTAATATGTCTTTGGGATTGCTATTGACTGGTTCGACTCAAACAGACTATATGTCAATATAGAAAAAAATAATTTCATTTTCTTCCACAGAAGGAATCATTCAATGAGCCATCATTCTTTCAAATTAAGGTCAATATTACAGAATTACAACAGGTAACACACTGTAAATTCCTAGGCATTTGGTTAGACGAAAATTTGAATTGGAAATATCACATCTCACAAACTTTTAATAAACTAGGCAAAATTGTAGGTATTTAAAAAAAAAATAAGGTGGAAATTTGGGAAAAATATATTGTCTCAGTTGTATTATAGTTTGGCATATGGATACTTTATCTACTGCAATACATCCTGGGCTTCTACTTATGCCACAAGCCTAAATCAAATTGTTGTACTTCAGAAGAAATTAGTGCGAATTATCAATTTTTCTACTTATTACGCCCACACAGATCCAATTTATTCAAACCTCAAGATATTAAAATTTGAACAAATTGATATCTACATGACTTCTACCTTTGTTTATAAGGCGATTCACAACCTTATGCCAAATTTCTTCAAGAATTTTTTTCATTTTAATTTTGATGTTCATTATTATTCTACCCGGTACAGGGAAGATTTATATATCCCTAGATACCGAACAAATGTTTGTTAATTTGGAATCAAGTACCATGGTCCAATAGTTTGGAATAAAATTCATCAAGATTTGAGAAAGGTACCTTGTTTGCCTTGATTTAAAAAGAGGTTGAAATTTTTGTTGCTTCTTAATACAACTAATTGACTGATTGTATTCTTGATGATCTTTGATGTGTATAATGCCATTTGGTATATATTATAATTATATAGATTAACATATGGATAGGGATGTTAAAATCTCACCAGAATTTCTATCCCCAATGTATACTGTGTATATTTGAATCTTTATACTGGATTAATAAAATTCAATTCAATTCAATTCAATTCACCATCTCTGTAACTGTGTTGAAGCGTACTGATAAAACATTTTTACAATATTTCAAATGTACCTTTCCTATATCTTAAGCATCCTGAAAACCCCATACTTCGAACCCGCAGCACCTAATAGGGCTTATCATCTTATCCAATAAATCCATGAAGATACTAGGACCAACAGTTACAAAATTGAATAGTTTCTTCGGTAGGCTAAAATTGCCTTCTGTGCTTGACATGCCAGCATTTTTGAGTTACAGTAAACACGCCAGACAATGACAGAACAACGCTAAGATAGACGAATTTTTTCACTGTTTCTACCTCTGTATCCGTATAAAACCATTTGTCAAGCTTCGATAAGGCACCCCTTTTCTAGAAACAATAATCTTGGTTTTGTCAACATTTACAGTAATCTTCCATCTATCACAATATTGCTCTAAAGAGTTCAGTCGCTGCTGTAAACCCTCTCGTGACTCAGACAAAATCACAGCATCATCTGCATATAATAACAATAGTAATTTGATGCCACCAACTGAGATACCTTCATTTCCTTTCTCAACCAAAAATGTTTCAATACTATTAATGTACATGGCGAAGAGGAAAGGCGAAAGACAATCGCCTTGTCTCACACCTAGACAGCGCTCAAACTGTCCGAAAAATATTTTCAAAGTTCACGTAGTACTTTACACTCTGATACATACTTCGCATAATTAAAAAAAAATATTCCTCCTTCAAACCTATTTTAATGAGTTTACACCATAATATGGCGCGCACCACGTAGTCGAAGGCTTTTTTAAAGTCTACCATCGCACAGTACAATTTCTTTTTACTATTTACAAAAGTATCTATTACATTATGCAGTACAAAAATATTATCAATAGTTCCACAGTTCGTTCGAAAAAGTCCTTGCGCTTTGATGTACACTTCATTATATTCAGCCCAGTGCATTAACCGGTTGTTTTGAATTCTTGTAAATAATTTGCTGACTAGGCTTAATAGTGTAATTCCCCTATAGTTTTCAACCATGTTTACGCTGTCTTTTTTTATGCTGAGGAACAATTATACCTGCAGTCCAACTTTTTGGAAATATGCACTACTAAAAATGGCGTTAAACAGATTGAAAAAAAATAAGGCAACAATATTGACTCGCCATGAACATTCATCAAACTTGCAGTTCTATGAACTTGGGATAGGATCAAGGTCACCCATGTACTAAGTAAGTCTGACCTTTATAGAAGAACACTAGCATGTGCAACACCAAGGTCCCAGTTCAAGTAGTTCTCAAGTTATAGTGAAAAGTATAATTCATATATGTTGCACTGTGATCCAAGAAACGAAGTCAATGCCACTCATGTACTGTATAAGCATGACCTTCATAGAGAAACCTTAACATGTGCAACATCAAGGTCCTAACTCAAAACAGATCTCAAGTTATCAAGTAAACAGTAAATTTCATGTCGGTTGTCCTGTGACCTTGGGAATGAGGTCAAGGTCCAAACATCACTGGAGCATGACCATTTGTACAAAATAGGTAGACACTTATAAAAGGTACATCCCTACCAAGTTTTGTACAAATCTGGCCAAAATTATTTAAGTTATACCCATTATAAGAAATTCCCATGTTAAACGTTCCTATGAAAACTAATAAAAAGATTTTTTAAAAAATTCATAAAACTCCAAAAATCACTGGAGCGTGACCACTTGAACAAACTTGGCAGAGATCCACCCAAGGTGCATTGCCACCAAGTTTACAGTAAATCTGACTGACAATATCTTCAGAGCAGTCCGAAATGTGAATAACCATTAGAATGCCCATTGACTTGCATAGTAAGCTATAGAGAAAGCGCATTTACCGATAAGTATCGGAATTGAAAAAAAAATCGTTAAAAATCAGGAAGCCACAGCAGTCTTACCTTATGAATATCTTTGCTTGACCCTTTCACAAGGAACATATTTACAAAATTTCAACTTAATCTGACTGAGAGACGGTTCTAAAGAAAAAGAGACAAGTGATCAAAACAGGATAAAAAATCCCTAATTAAAAAAAAAATTGCTGCGCCACCTGATTACCAAACTAAGAACTACGAGTCTCTAGGCGTGCTCTTATGTAAAATCAAAGCAATTGGGTGAGCAGTTGTCGAGAAGACGATTTTGTAAGATTTGTCCAAAAGAGAACGAAAAGACTCATTAAAAATTGAAAATCACTGGAGCTTGACCATTTGAACAAAACTGGTAGAAATCCACCCAAGGTGGATTGACACCAAGTTTGATGTCAATACGGATGACGGTTTTGGAGAAGAAGTCGAAAATGTGAATTAGCATTAGAATGCCCATTGACTTGCACAGTCATAAATAGGAAAGCTGCATTAACCAACAAGTACCCGAAATGAAAAAAAAAATCGTTAAAAATCAGGAATCCACAGCAGTGCAACTTGGTGAACAACTTTGTTTGACCCGTCCACAAGGAACACATCCACCACATTTCAGCTTAATCTGAGTGACGGTTCTGGAGAAGAAGTCACAAATAGCACAAATATAAAAAATTGTAAAAAAAATGCAGCGCCACCTCGTGAACAAATTCAGAAATAAGAGTCCCCAGGAGTGTCCCTGTGGGACATCAAAGCAATTGGGTGAGCGGTTTCGGAAAAGAAGAATTTTGAAGATTTACCCCTAAAAAAAAAAACAAACAAAAAAAAAAAAAAAAAAAAAACAACCAAAAAAAAAAAAAACAAACAAAAAAAAAAAAAAAACCAAACAAACAAACAAACAAAAAAAAAAACTAAAAAAAAAACAAACAAAAAAAAAAAAAAAAAAAAAAAATCCACGAAAGATCCAAAAATCACTATAGAGTGACCATTTGAACAACTTGGTAGAGATCCACCCAAGGCACATCCCCAATCAAGTTTGAAGTGAATCTGGATTACGGTTTTGGAGAAGTCGAAAATGTGAATTGTGGACGACAGACAGACGATGGACGGATGACTAGTCATAACATTAACTCAGCTGACTGACAAGTCAGCTGAGATAAAAATCATAATAAAAATGATGAAAAATGCAACAGTTTGCGTTCACGTTCATCGGGTGTGCCTAACAGAGACATGAATTCAATTGTAATGACAATTCCAACTACAATAGGGTTAATGCTACTCAACCTTTTATTTATATTAGCGTAATTAAAACGCAACGTTTTAAATTTTCTTATGCCCAAATAATTATATTTAAATGCTACACCTTTTCGTACTATCCGTTGGAAGCATGAACAGCAAAATTGAGCGTACAAGGCATCTCTGTCTGCAACAATTTGTGAAGACACATTCAACTATAATTGCCTCGAATCTGCATACTTTTTTCTACACCAGATGTACAATTTCACTACTCCATCAATTGTCATGCAACGTTTGTTCCTTGTTGTTATAGTGGCCGAGAAAAGCTCCGAGCAAAGTTAGGGCATAATGTTCAGAGAAAGAGAGTGTGACTGAGAGAGAGAGAGAGAAAGAAAGAAAGAAAGAAAGAAAGAAAGAAAGAAAGAAAGAAAGAAAGAAAGAAAAAAAGAAAGAAAGAAAGAAAGAAAGAAAACCTTTCGAAAAAAACATTTAAACATATATTTGTATTTGCACACAGATATAACATACAACTCAGCTGCCCTTTGAAACCTCACCCTCTGCACTTTTATTGACATAACGTGAAATTCAGCTTTCACATGAAATCTGTTTGTGAGGCAATTCCCTGTTCCGGTAAGTGTTTCTATCACCAAACCTTTCTTGACCTGAATACGACCAAGTCAATAGCTTTCTTTGGCGCGGGTTGGGCGCCGCGCCCAACAAAGCTGTTGATCTGGTGCAAACCACTATGATGCATCTTCAGTTTGTTCCCAGAAACATATTTAAAATCAACATAAAGAGCAACTAACGAGGTTAAAGCAGACGACTTTACACATCCGGTCATTTTGGTTCAATGAGGGGCAAAGGATTAAAATGTATTCAGCTATTTTAGTCAGTTTCCAGAACACTTTTAAAGGAATTTTGCATTGCATTTCTCATTATGTTCGCACCTCTTACGAGATCCCATAGCAGTAAGATAATCCCCTAAGGGTATTTCAAGAAAGGCTTTATTCTTTCCCTCTCTGTCACTCTGTCTGTCTGTTTCTATGCCTTTATTTGGTATTT
Source organism: Hermodice carunculata (assembly GCA_964020975.1). NCBI lineage: Eukaryota > Metazoa > Annelida > Polychaeta > Eunicida > Amphinomidae > Hermodice > Hermodice carunculata. The sequence goes on from OZ026619.1 coordinate 78,761,662, forward strand.
ATTCAACTCCATTTATTTCTCATCGCCCTATTATGCGATGGTTCAAAATTCGTGGTCGTCAAAGATATAAAGAAATAACATAGGCTCTTTCACCATTTCCCGCCCATGTCTACCCACTTCCTGGGGGGATTTCGCAATGACAGACAAAGCACCTGTTCAATTTTTATGTCTGTACATGGTCCTGTGCTAACGAACAATGTCTCAATATCTTGATGGCATTGTATTTTTAAACGAGACAGACATGCATGACTTTTTTGTGTATACATCTGTAAATATTCAATAAATCTTTTACTTTTGTACGTTATAGTTTGGATGTAACTCTGTAAACCTGAGCCCGCAAAGGTATCAAAGGACTTACAGATATCAAATGTTTTAAGTCTTAGCTCGGTACAGCTTAGTGGTCGTATGCTTGTCGAAATGGGAAATCTTTCACTTGCTTCCATAATAAAAATGATGGTCTTGGAAATGATCAGGGCACTGCTACCTCCGAAAAATTTCGATTTGAACATTTGATGCGCTAACACAGAAATCAATTTTTGTCAGCCTATCATGCGTAGTAATTTAATAATACTGTACCTTAATGGGCTGAATGATGACAACCGATTCTGCAAACGACAGGAACATTGACAACAACCACCCACGGGACTTCTGGGGGCCCCATTGTAGACTGTAAAATATACATATAAAGCTGCTCACGGCCACAGAAAGAAATGCAAGTAAATATCCGATCAAAATACACCACCACGGAAGTAGGCAGGTCTTACTTGCAGCAGCTGAGTAACCATGACATTTGTCTCGGAATCTCGCATAACCGTTTCTGTCTGATGTGCGTCTTGAGTTTTCACCCGATTTACGAAACAATGTTACCATTAGTAAAGTTGGTGGAATTATAATGGCTGCCCCCATGACACTGGCAAAAAGCGCTTGATAAGTTAGCCGAAACGAACCAATGGTAATCCCGGAACTGACGTTTTCTGGTGAAGCTTGGTACCACATAGCATTAGCGACCATGGCAAGGAAAAGAACAGCAAGGCAACATGTCAGGCGCTGGATCCTGGAAAATAGGCTGCTGTTGGGCCGCTTGAATACCGAGAACCAAACGTGGTCATCATACATGTTAAGAACTGCATGCTGTGACATAAGGTGGTTGAATGACTTCAATGTCTCATCATTAGCCACATTCAGATACCTGTATGATTTTCCGTCTTCTCGTTTTTGCGACAGCCATTTTTCACACAGAAATATGGATCTACAAGATAAGAATACTTCAGATGCATTCTTCTGTTACCGTTATGGTTTGGTGGAACTTGATGGAAAACTATCTGGGTCCGCGTAAGCTTTTGGGGATAGCTCCCCTTTTCAAGGTTGTGAGTTTACAACTTTAGGCTAAAATGTTTGTTCACGCTAATGCGTTTTGAACTGATATCATCCGTGTTTAAAAGTTTAAAAACAAACGCCAAAGAAATGACTAACATTTCCAACAAATTGTTGAACCAGACATTCACCCGAACAAAGAGACTTGTGGTTACGTTCCAATAATTTCGTCAATATGATGAATTGGATCCTAGGTTCGCAATCTGGATTCCTTTTACATTCTTAGGCAGCCAGATATTCGTGGATTTAAGTAGTGCTAATTTGATTTTTCGAATCGTTAGGGGTAACGAAATTGTATATTTTATGACGTTAAAACGAGCTTTTTGAAATATTCGAAGGTAACGCTACCAAAATGTGACATAGACCTGAAACCCTATTGTTGTAAGTTGTCCCACCACCGGGAGCAATGTCTTAACCGATGTGAACCCGTGAAATAATTCCCTTTTTGGCCACCTAAATTAAATCGTAGTATATTGCTCATGCTTAACATAAATCGAGAAATCGGCAACAAGATTTCAACTTGTGCAGTATGCGAGCAGGTAAACACTTCTTGTGTACACAATGACAAACTGGCATGTACAGCAAGAAATGCTGCTCACAGTTATGCGCAGTTTACACAGATGTGTTGTCAACGTGAATAAACCATACACTGAGGCTCATGTCGCCCATGGGATTGCCAATACAACCGGAAGATGTCTTTCTCCCTTTCGCATATCTTCGTATCATAGAGATCAGCAAGTCGCCATGTCCAGGCAAATTCGTGCTACCCCATTAATGTGTGTGCTTCATCATTCTCCAAAATGAACAAATACAGATATTCTAACGCAAAGAATTTAAACAGTTATTCAGTATGATCAGATTCAACCTTTCTCTGTTGGAATATAGCGGCTTTTGGTTTTCCTGGCTATCAGGATCAAATAGTTCATACTCTAAGTAACAGGCTTTGACAAAGCAGACTGGGTTTGGAATGAGGATTATTTAGCGACTTACCAAATAATATTAAAAAGCAAGCCCCGGCAATGCTTAAACATACAGAACCTCATATAATTTGATTGTTCAAGTTATATGCTATAATTATACACTGATACTGGACACACGCACTGCCTGTCTTGTTGCACGTCATAAATGACGACCTTCCTCAAGAACCAATCAGGTTTCTTGCCGCCACAGTCGGTCCATAAAAGCATACTTTCCAAGCATCCCAGCGGTTCTCTTGTTGTCAGGATGAAATTGTTCAAAAACCCTCTTTGCAGCACCTTCAATATAACAAACAACACGTGAACGAAAGTATTGCAGTGAAACCTCATGCTGACACCATCTGTCCCTTGCAAAATGTATCAGGTATCTGGATATTGTAGATAAATGAGCAAAGAAACTTAACTTTCAGTCCCCCAAAAGTTGGTCATTTAATGAATATGTCAGACATCCAAGTGTCGTTATGATGAAGTTTCGCTGCGATATAAATTTCATTACTTTGAACAATATCCAGGTGTTGACACCCAAATTTACTTATTCAATAGAACAAAGCAGCATTCGAATTCATAAGGTGGGAAATATGAATCGTGGAAGCAGCACAAGAAAAGCCCCGTGTTTGTACCTGTACAGACCGCTTGACCAGAATTACGGATATGCCCCGTTACCAAGACTGATATGACAGCTCACAACGTAAACGTCTGTACCTTCATCTAATACGATTTGCCAGACAGGGTATTTGGAAATTGCCACAACGCTGATGATAAAGGAAGTATTCTTTTACAGAGTGATTGAACTATGGAACGTGGCATATGATATATAATATTCGTAAGCATCCTAAGGATTTAAACAACAAGCTCCGGAAATCAGCGCACATTGTAGTCTCGCGACAAGAGATATGTAATGCATCATCCTGCAATATGCAGAAACAGTACTTCACAAAATATTCGTATTCAAACCACAAAGGGTGGGCTCGTGGCGAGCAAGGTTAACTGTTTGAAACTCCTTACTACTCGCTGCCCATCCATGAGCACCCTGGGCTCTGTCTTCCCTTTATCTCCGCCGAGAGTAAAAAAGACATTGGCTGTGGTGCCCGCATGACGACGGCTACCAGTAAACACGCTGAGCAGGTAATAGAAGCTGTCTGAGGGATGGTTATCCACCAAATGGAGAAATTCCCACTGTAATATACAGTAAGGCGGTTCAATACCTTATATCAATGTCCAGCCCTATCTCATGCTGTTACTGGACAAAATCTGCGCAACGGAAGACCCACTGAGAGCAAGAGGAGTAAAAAGGAGGAAAATAAGAAACAAAGACAGAAAACCAAACAATAAATCGTCACAATCGTGTATTTGTGCTGGTACACTCATAAAATATTTAAGTCTCAATGTCCCTTCGTCAAAAACTGTACTAACAAAACATTGAAAAGCTTATGCGTGTTCAACATCTTTTTAATCCGCCTGCTGAATAAAATGGAAGCCCCGTCAACAACGGTCTACCATTTTCTGTGATCGTTACTAAGATAGACTGTTTTGGTGAATGAGATCTGCTTTTTAATGCGCCTTGTCGCTTCCAGGAGAGTGCCCTTCAATACAACTTGTGTCAATGCATTCTGTGAGGAATGACTGCTCCAAATCAAGTTAATGAGAACGGCCACATAACGTAGTAGACTTGCCAATTTATCTATGTATATTCTGCGGTTTTTATAGCATGTAACAGGACGCAAAAAGGTTAAATATTTAAGACGTCAAATCGAATGGTCATGTTCCCTTGTTTGGAGAGGAACTCTTTATAAGCGGGACACTAAAATCAGCTTCAGATAGAAAGGTAATAAAAAGTTTATAGGAGTAACATGGTGAACACAGTTTTAATGTATAATATAAAATGTTTTACTTTTATCACAGTCATCATATTACATCAATCACGAGCGTGTTTGTTTAACCTACCGCCACAAGGTCACGTTGGTCTTGTCGCCTTGATATAACTGCCAGTGGCACATACAGCAAAATGAGACTGCACACCGTCGCCAGCACCTGCCAGCTCTCCTTTAGTAGTCTTGAAAAGTTGGGGAGAATGTAACCAAAGTCTATCCGATTTGGGGGTACAAATATTCCCGCAGTAAACGTGCCGAGAAAATTACTCTTGAAAACTACTGTTGTTGGCTCTGATGCATTGGACACCTATTGAATGCATGGGAAATGTGTTTTTACGCGTACCTGGCAATTGCATATTGGATATCCTTTATACATACATACACACGCACACACACACACACACACACATATACATATATGTACACACACACATATATATATATATACACACACACACACACATATATATATATATATATATATATATATATATATGTAAGAAATAACAGTAGTGTCAATACCTTCTTTAATCTACATTATATGTAACTTTTGTGTCTTTATAGACTAAATACCCCGTGTTTCTTTTTTGCGGATGTTGTCGATTATTTTCCCCTTGGACTTCATTTTGATTGTGCATGGTAAGGTACATCGGATGTTTTAGACATCCACGATTGTGCTCAGCACGAGCGACTGGTGACAACACATGAGCCAGTCTTGTGCAGTCTCCTATGTTGACAGTATATAACAAATGAATGTTCATGATGACAAGGTCCTCCGAGGGCATTCTAAACACAACATAGAATGCCATATATATATATATATATATATATATATATATATATATAATAGTAATCCCATCTGTATATAGGTTAGACAGGGGCAGGTTAGCTTATGAAGAGTAAAGGGTAATGACTACCAGGCAGTGGTTCTGGGCAAAAAGACACAAATGCAATATATATATAAATATATACATAAAATCTGGCGAAAAGTTAATAAAACGTTTAATCATGCCACGAATATGGTTTTGATTGAATGGGAAGGGTAAAAGCCCATTTGTTTTGGAAAAGCTTAGAAACACACTTTATAGCGCTTTAAACACTTTGAACATCATAAACAACGGGTTAGTAAATACTAAACGATGTATACTTATATGTATTGTCACATGAGGACAGAACGAGTCATCATGAGAACTTTTACATGCACGCGATCGAATGCAGACCTATCGAGATCCAGTTGCTGATTCTTGTCTCTAGGGTCGCGCAATGATACTGTACGGTACTCTGAAGCTGACAAGGTGGCAGGGGAGTGGGTGGTCATCTGACATAGATTTGTGAATGGGACTATGACGATCATCATATACATGTTCGAAACTGCTGTATTTTAACAACAACTGGAGGTCGGGACATGTATGTGTTCAATTTAAGGTAACAGGCTGTTCTGCAGAAACATGGAGAATTTATGAATTATAAAAATGTCCATGAGTTGTGGGGTTTGTTTCCATATCTCCCCCCCCCCCACATACACGTATTTTGAACTCTACCGTGCAGTCAAGGTCCCACACCCCTGCATAACTTGACTTGACCAACAAAAACAAAGCACACGCCAACTATGAAATTGGTCATATGCCTAATTGTCGCGCTGAGGTGAACAGAGTCGGTGACTGGTATTGGAAGAGTCCATACTATCCACCTAGGAAATAAAATCTAGCTGTTCCTTCTGTGGAAGTTCTTTCCCGCTAAGCACACGGTTTCCCGTGTGTCCTTTATGGGAAAATCCTTGCATCACTAGGACTTAATTCCTAAATTTTGCAAATATGTCGTTTTGATCAGGAAAATTTAAGAGACACAATAACATTAAACGGAGTTGCTGCGCCATGAATAAACCATGAACTGTATTAGCCTTTCCTGTTAATATGCATGCAACAACCACGACATATATTCAAATCACTGTAGAAGTACAATTGGCTGGCTCACCGTCAGACTGTCATGCGGCTTCCATGCTTTAGCTTTGTTATCCCACTTGCGAATTTGGTACACCATGGACTCTGCTGTATATGTTGCGTTCGCTTTTTCTTTAGCGAGACTAAGCAGTCGGCGAGAGGTTTTTACTGGCTTGGATGTACTATTAACTGAACCGCACACAAAGGCATTCGTTTCATGTTAATTAGAATTAAAACATGAAAATTTCAAATAAAAGTGCACTATTGACGATAATTTTAAACTAGTATATGAATAACATTAAAAAGGCACATTTAAGTATATAAACGTAACTCAGTCCATTACATTGGTATAAAATCATTTATAAAAGTCCCGCGTTTGACAACCAAATAAATGAAGAAATAAACATGAAGCTAAGGTCAAAAGTAGCATAATTATGATAATGGGACTAGAAAAGGAAATTATATAGTTATCCGACACATATACAGCGACGTAAAATCTTATGTATTCAGGTATAAGTGTTCAATTTTATCAAAACCTTCTGTGGCCCAGCTTAAACATGAAGAACTTATAACAAGTTGATAGAGTGTTTTAAGCATCATCGCAATATCGATGACCCGAATCGTTATCATATACCTGAAGCAGACGTGGCCACCAAGACAAAAAGTTCTCCCCTGGAAATTGTGACAGAGGAAGCAGGGATGAACAAAGAGAATTCCTGCCCGTCATATTTGTACAGAATATTTGAGTCTCCTCTTTGCTCCACTCCGTTGTTGGAAATCGTGAGCCAGAACGCGTTGTCCTCCTCACTGGGCTTCTTTGAGAACTGACCGAGCACATCATACTCTATCTCAGAGTCATTAAAACCATACGTCAGCTGGAAAGCCAAATTGTCCTCCGTGATCTTATACTGGTGGTACACGCCGGTTTGGTTGCCTAGAGTATTGGCCGTTGTAACCACTATTGGTTTTAACGCCTTAGATAGACCAGTCTCAATAGAGAGAGAGATGGGGTTGCCATCGGTATTTATGACCATTGGCCGCTCTCCAAGCTCACTGCTGATATCCGTTCGGACCACGGGGACGTTTGTCTCTTCTGCCCCTTGTCCATACATGTAGGGATTTTTCCGGTAACTCCATACCTGAAAAAAGTGGTCAAGTGCAGTGAAACTCGAACATTCAACTTCCTTGTTCTCGCATCTATAGCACTCTATCTTTGTGTGAAGAGGCATATATTAATCTGTTTAAGTACAAAGCTTTATATATATATATATATATATATATATATATATATATATTTACACCGTTGTTTTCAAATTAAACACATAGATATAAACCAGTTAGACAATAAGCTCACCTTTACTCCGACTGCTCGCCCTGATCCAGTGACTCTGGCCGTGTGTGGTAAGGTGATATTGGCTAGAGGCGCAGTTAATATATTATTGGATAAATCATTGGACTTTAGTTTATGCACGCTCACTGAGATTTCCTCAGTATTGATTAATACATGTTTTTCATCGACTGCCATCTTCTTTAACATATCCGTAGTCAGACGGTCAACAAGTTTTTCCGAATTTTTGATGACTCGCTCACTCTGTCAAGTAAACCATAAGCAATGCAAACAACAAAGAAAACGTATTATTGTGGAATAAATCCAAATTTCTACTTTTGTTGTCATTCATAAGACTTAATATTTAAAACACTAAAAGGCGATGACTCACACGTCATGCTGCACTATGATGGGATTACATATGTGACACCCGGACGATCTCCTTGTGAAGGTTATGAAAGGAATATTGCTCCTCTAAAATTGACATCACTCAGTTGCATACTTCTAATTTTCGAATAAATATCCAGAACTAAATGTATAAATTACGCACCCCTTCCTAGTCATTCATTTCCTGCTTTTATAAAAAGTAACGAAGTACGATCGGGTCCAATTCATTCTTCATTCATTCATTCATTCATTCATTCATTCATTCATTCATTCATTCAGTCAGTCAGTCAGTCAGTCAGTCAGTCAGTCAGTCATTTATTCATTCATTGGATGGTTCTCAGGTAAGGTAATAAACTGGTTTCACCAAACATGCCTCACTAAAATAACTATTTTTCCAAACTAAAATGTGCAAAGGAATATAGTATCTTACTTGTACGAGTTTTGTTGTCGGAGTCTCCTTAGTAATGGCTTCTTGTGTCTTGTATTCATCCGATATGTCAACCTTTTGGTATCCAATCAAACCACTTGATGTTGTTTGGGATCCGATCAGATTACTTGGCGTTTTGGCAATAGCTGCAATATTGATATTGAAAACAACATATCACGTGTACTTTTTCAATTTGAATATCATTTCAAGGAAAAATTGAATGCTTCAACAAATCAAAACCATGTTATCTTTAAATTCCAGAATCGCTTTAAAGTGATACTGGTTTCGCCATGCTTTGTATTGCACCCATGTCACTTTTACCTGGGCGATACTTGGGAAAAGTTGCACGAAAAAAACAGTATCCATGCATAGGCAAATTGTAAACGAATCGCATTATGTATTATTCAGTCCTGAAGACAAACAATGAGTTTTTGATTTACCAAAATTCCAGGTTGATGAGAAACACATTATTGAGCATCTGTTTCCAATTTGATTTTGTATGTGTCTATAGATTTTAGATAACATGCTGCTTCCTGTAACATCCTTCATGGCTTTGGTCTTCCACTGTGCGAACTGTCCGTTTATTTGACCCAAACACACATGGTGTTTTTTGCACTTTATCACATTGGGATAATGTTACAACAGCATTATTGCATTTAGATGTATGTGCACTCTGATCTATGGGTAAAATGGATATTGACAGCTCGCTTGGCCATCGAACAATGTCATAAGGATTCAACCAAATATTTAACTGACGGGCATTAAATAAATTACCATTAGCAAGAATTGTAAGCTCCTGCAGTGTCCCAATCTTACGCGCTATAGCCGCTTTCTTGTAGACGTCCTCTACTGCAACTAAACTCTTCTCCTGGATATACAACAGAACACAATTTACAGTATATTTTAGGCGAATATGATAAATCAGACGCTTATTCTGACTAAGAAAGCTGAGGGCAAGTTGTATTGTTATTTAACACTGATGGAAGTTACAAGCGTCCAGTTCACCACGTGCAGTAGTATGCCCCATACGTGTTCTTTAGACGACATACGACAACAGGATATACATATATATAACTCGGAATATAAACACAACCCATAAGAAATATGTGACAACGTGTCTCCGTATGCCGGTGAGCGTGTTTGCGCATATATTGCCCTATTGAAACATGAAGGGTACCCACCTTTCTGTTCTGCAATATTACTAAAAACATAAAACAAATTAAAACTGATTGACAGATGGAAATTTTGATTGATGTATAGATAAGGTAATCGATTAAAAAATCAATCAAACAAACAAACAAATAACTAAAACAAAAATAAAATAATGACCAAATGATGAAACTCCAACGGCAGATCCAAATCCGGTCTCTCAAAATAAGTGGTTTTCCACAAGTTGTACAATAACTAACGCTGGTACCACAAACCTGCCAAGTATGAACCCTTTGAGCAGGTGCACAATCACATACATCACATCGGGTTTCTTTATGTTTATTTGTAATAAACCAATCACAGCAGAGTATAATATGACTGGTGAATGTGTTTTTCGAGAACAGGTCCACTGGAATCTGTTGAAGGAATGTGTCAATGCGCCTGGTCTGGCACACAAATGTTTTGGTCTAGAACAGCTCATCAATCCTCCTAGAATATAGCGTCGGTAATATTTGAAATAAATCATTCTTTGCGTTCTATCTATTCTTCTAAACATATATGAAACATTAATTGGCCTTTTTACGGGTATTGCATAACAAGCAAGCACCTGGATATTTATAACTTTAAGTGCAATTCAATACCATTTCTGTTTTTCTATAACCCTCAATTTTTCATGCGGGTTATCTGGCTCAAATGTGAAGTTTAGTCAAGGAACCTTTACCAGAGATATACGTCAGGTTATCCCTTTTTGGCAGAAATTCTGTTTTATAAGACTAGTTAAGAATTATCAACTACTCGGCGTATTATTCCTAATAACTGGCGCACATGCTGCATTACCGGTTGCAGGGCTACGATGCAGCGCTATCTAGCGGCAGAAAAGTATAATACGTAAAGGCCAAAATTTTCAGACTTGTATCGGCCCGAGATAGTATCGCCCTAAAATGTATAGTACCACATGTGTCAAAAATAGAATAAAGCGGTGTCTTAGCCCTAATTGCATGAGTGTCTAAGATAGATGGCCCCACAGGTGAGAGATAAGCTGCAATAATAATAATAATAATAATAATAATAATAATAATAATAATAATAATAATAATAGTAATAATAATAATAGTAATAATAATAATAATAATAATAATAATAATAATAATAATAATAACAATGATACTAATAATAATTATAATAATAATAATAATAATAATGATGATGATGATGATGATGATGATAATAATAATAACAATAACAATAATAATAATAATAATAATAATAATAATAATAATAATAATAATCATCATCATCATCATCATAATGAGGAGGAGGAGGAGGAGGAGGAGGAGGAGGAGGAGGAGGAGGAGGAGGAGGAGAAATAAAATGGACGGATTAAACTGGAAAACTGCATAATTGATATGGGGTGATGTACACAGGACAACCAAGTAAGCATCAATACGTTATCCCATGGCCGCAGAGACGGCCAGATAAATGTTGACTTCTAGGACTATCTGCGAGTTCTTAGTCTTGATATTTCGAATTAGCTAGAGTCACTGCAGACACATATCTCCACATTCAAATTTCATATATTTAACAGGCTATAAGCTTACAGTGCCCAAAAATTATATTCCCTTTGCGTTGAGTAAACAAGTTGGTTCACTAATTCACGTATATTACAAACCCTCAAGATTTGCCATTTTTTAGTGTGGGTGATTTGACTTTTTGAGAACTTGTAAGCCCTTTATTTCTCCCCATGGAATAATCATTTCAAACATTTCTGCGTTAAAGGATAAGGCCAGTTTCAATCAGCAGCGACAAAATGTGCAACAGTCAGCAAAGAGCCGGTGCAAGCAAAAATGGTTCTGTTTAGTAACTGTTGCAGTTACTCCAATCCCTGTGGACACTGATAATCGGACTCTGGCTTTACTCAGTTCCACTTATTCTAGGCCTCCCCTTTCCCCTTCATCCGTTAAAAACATCTCGTCCACGCTATTCATTCCACACCTCACACGCTTGTGCTACAACTGCGACATTTTCCTATATTTATCAGGCACAATTTTTAAGGATACTGTCATTATTATCACCCCGTTTAACCACAGAATAGGCACTCCACTGTCCCATTCCATAATACATGTCTTCCGTGTCAAACAGTTGACGCTTAGCTAGGATACACACTCTGAAACTTAGAAGTGACGCCATTTTCTTTAGCCTGGCTTCTTATTATGACCGTGTTACCTGAATCGCCTTTCACAAGAATACTGCGCACAACTCTTAGTTTGTCCCTCTTACGGGAAAAGACATAAAAGTGGATTATGAGTGCCAAAATATAACAATATAAGTTTGGGTTTTCTTGCAAAAGCAGAATTAAAATAAAACCGCCGGCGGTGTCAGTCTGACTTTCAAAACTATCTTTGCAATGGCCTAATGATATTGGCACTCACGGTAAGGCCTTAACAATGGTAGTCTGACGGGTCAGGCTGTCAGCCTTAGTGGTTTTATCATTATGTTTCACACACAGAGTTAAAAGAAAAAAATACTGGTTGAAATGCAAATAGTTGCCGGGCATCATTGTGACCTATATGCCTAAACTGATTGCCTATTTTTCCTTTGCCTATTTATATACCTGTTAGTTCTAATCAGTGAGTCTGAGGTTCCATGGAAGAAAAAAGAACAGAAAAGTTATAACCACACATAAGTAGTTCATGGATATACTGCAGAGATCCAGACATCTGACCAGAGATCCCGAATGATCAGCACATTTTCCTTGTGGGCAACATCGATTAAGAGAATGAGATGTACAATACCAGGCATACATATTAGTTTCTGCATACCTGGCTGTTTTAGAACTAAAGTGTCGCCTAGCACGATACGGGCTGTTGCCTCTACAAGCAAGCGGCACATTACATTTATTTTGGAAATAAAGAAAATTTAGTGCAAACAGATAGATATTTATTCTCATCTCCAATTTATGAAGCACTAAATGAATGTAACTTTGGCATCAATCTGTACTAAAGGACAGTAATACTATGACAAAGGGGTGTCTAGCCCTGTCTGTGAAAGTGATACGCCCGGTGTGTCATCCTTGATTGATAGGTGTAAACCCCATGCTTTCTGGCAGGAAATTAATACGCATGTCTCGTATTAATTCGTAGCCTACGTAAGGGGCCACCACCGTGTGCAATATCAAAATTCGAGTTCAAATAGTTGTCAAGAATTTTCCTAAGTTATTTTGAAGCATTGTACTATGACCTCAGGAATTAAATTTAAGATGATCCATCATAGCTTACTGAACTTACGGCTTCTAAACATTGTACCTCTTAACTTGACAGCAATTGTAAAATCATTTTGATTAACATCCGTGATTTTGCTCCACACGTATGGAAAACTTCATTCAAATCTAACATACAACCTCCCACGAGAATCTTGGTGTTGATCAGAAACATTGTTTTCCGTGTAAAATGGTCTCTTCAACATGGAATTCTACTCATAATCATTTCAATCATACCAACCTTTGTGTTTTCTTGAAGCTCAGACGGAACGTTTGTTACGTTGGTCACAATATTGGCCATGTTAATATAATCAACGAGGCGTGCGCTAGTTGTCTTGTTGTTTATTAAGATGACTGTATCAAGAATATCCCCGCGAACCTGAAAAGAGGCACACGTATATGGAATAAGCACATGACACCGTTGCAGTACATATGTTTACACTAAATTCATTAGACATTTATTGACGTTAGCTCAACATTAAAAGATAACATGATCTTTCTAGCAATCATTTCTTCAAATGCTTATCGGAAATCCACCAAACAACATTGGTGTCTAAGGTCAAACCTTTCAATGTTCAACTTCTCAAAAGCTGCTAACAAACTACAATTGGTGGATATACGTATTCATTTTGCATTTCAATCATCTTATTCGAGGGACGATTCTTCTGTCAAAAAGCCATTGGTACAGTTGGATGTTCATTTGTCATAAGTTTCTTTAACAACCAAATTTAGGTACTTGGTCAAGATACAATATTACTCGGTGGTGTTACAAGTGTAGAATTATACAATATTTTCGAATCATTCTGTCCTACATTTCACATTATATGCATACAATTTCAATTCAATTCAGGTCTGAATGCATCATAAATGTATGCTCACACCAAACCATTGGGCGTGTGTTCATGTACGTCAACATTCAGTTTTTACATTCAGACTTACAAACACAATTCTCACCTTACTACGACTGTTTTTTCCTTCTGTTGTGTGCACAGGCTGAAAATGCAGCGTAAACGGAACATCAATTTTGGTTTTGTATTCTGTTGGCATTATAATTTATTTGTCTTGTTATCTGGATGATGCCCGGGTATTCTTATTTAGTGAGTCTTTTTTGTTATACTTGTATGAATCTATGGCTTTCAGAAAGCAGACACGTTGACAAATTCACATGATGCGGATCCAGTTAATTCACAATACTATCTTGTGCATATTCCTACAGATATCGATATTTTTTCATCTGCAGCAAAAAGGTTGTGCAGTGATGATAATATCTATGCATGTTCTCTGGCGTTCACAAAACGTTATCTCAAGAGCATTTGGCTTACTCTGTGAGAGAAGTACATGTACCCTATGACCGCGGGAATTACGTCTTCCAGTTTATCCATGTACACTCTATATCTAGTCTTGCTGCTAGTCCTAGCCTTGAAATACTTGAGTTGTTACGTAGATTGTAAAATTACGTAAATTGGTCCGGTGATATTGGGAATGAGATCAAAGTCACCCACGTTAAGTCACAAGCTATACGTTTTAGAGGACAATCGTCGTAATGTCAAAGTGCGTGCTCAAATGATTTTTGAGATATTATAAGAGAACTACATTTACTGACGTAGTTCTATGACATTAGAAATTAAGTCAGGTCTCAGCTCAACAAGGTTTCAAGCAGCACGACAGGGGATCTGGGTACAGCTGCAATTGCACCGATTAAAAAAAAATTGTAAAACTGAATATATGATCATTTTTCAAATACTTACGAGAATGCAAGATGCGAAAGCGCCAACTGTCATATTTCATTAGAATTACGTAAATAAGTTCATTGTAAGCAACCAAATCAATAAAAGAGAACAACTACATGCTCCACTTTTACCGTATGTGAATGTGTGGAGTCTGTAAGGTTTCTCTCATGCAAAACCACGTTAACAAAAGAGAAAAACCTTATGCTTCTCTTTTACCGTATGTGAAGATGTAAAGTCAAACCTCTAGGATTTCTCTGATGCAATTTCGACCTCTGTAAGAGTATTGTAAAAACTGCGAGTCAATGTGCTACCAATCCATGAGTTAAACCCTGTAAACTGGCCATCAGTCTCTTGTCACCAAACTATCTAGTAGACTTGCTAAGAGAATATACAATGCATTTCACATTTCAGGTGTCCACTTGGGACAGGTTTTCCTTGCGGCAAAATAAAAAATAAAATCCAAAGAGACACTCTGTCTCTGTGCTCAAAATCATCTAATTAGCAAATGTTATGATAATTAGCACCCGAAAGAAATAAATGCATAACTTTCTAACAAGAGAACAGAAGAAAAGGTGTGAGTAGTCGCAACTGGCAAATTTGAAGGCCGAAAATCCATTTTGGGGGTTAATTTGTCAATTGAGGACCATTTTGGCCTTCAAAGCAAGACGCCTCCTAGATATTTTCTTTTTCTCTGGCACAGTGCACCACTTTAAACATGTATGAGCTAGAAACGTGCATTATACAACAATTGCTACTACTTTTGGGAGTGGTGGACTCAGCTCTGGCATTGCTTTGGTGATAAAATGGTATTAATGGTACTCCCAGTCCTCTAATTAGCATAGATTATGCTAATTAGCTCCTGAAAGAAGGTACATGTAGTACATAAGTTGTTAACTTTGAGACAGAAGGGAGTGTGTGAATAGTTGTAACTGGCTAATTCGAGGGTCAGGAATCCAGTTCGGGGGAGGGGTTATTTAGACAATTGGCATCCATTTGGACGCCTTAAAGCCAAGGTGGCCACTTTACATTTTCCTTTCTTTAGATATCAAGTTCCAATAATAATAATATACTTTATTTTTTAACGACAATTGAAGTCTGGTGTTAATTTCCCTGCTCAGAGTGTACTACTTTAGACATGTATAAGCTAGAAACATGTATTATACAACAATTTGTACAAAATTGGGGACGGGGGACCCAGATGGCACATAAATCATGGGAAGCATGGTTTCTTTGAAACGTATTGCTGGTGCTACACATGCAACAGGGGATGATTTTTGGTGTAAAGTCAGGAAAACGCTAGATGAAATAAATCCATTAATACTGATCGCATGTTACTCAACTTTCACATCATAAATGATACATGTGACAGGTGATATATAACACCATATTAAACACAAATCAGTAACAAACAAAGTTTACTTTTCCGTGCATACACTGGCAAATAGTGAAACCAAAATTGGCACTGGCATTGTATGATAATTAAGATTGGGGAATATGGTTCATATTAAATTTTAGGTCAACTAGATCCTATTTGTAAAACCTAACAGTCATGTTGTGGCAATTCACATCATAGTCCTGTTACAGCACACTTGGCAAACGAATCATCACAAATGGCTACTTTATCAAAATGCCCATAAATGATATTTACAAATACTCCTAACATATGCTCCTCATCTGATTTAAAGAAAGGTCTCACATTTTGAGAATTATGATGTAATAACAATTGTCAACTGTTCCAGCTGAGGACATTGGCATTGTTTCTGGACAGGTTGTGTCCAGATTGTTAAGCACAACTGGGTTTGCGAGGTGCAAGCCCCTGCATAAGAAATGACGGAAGCTACTAGGAAATTGTTCTACATGAATGGCGTGGCTGGAAGATATTGTCCTACAGCTGGACAGGAGTGGAAAATCGAGGCATTAATATGGTAGACTAGGGCTGTAGACTTATTCAGGGTTAAGAAATCTGTTGTATGCAGACTGTTGAAAAACACTGGAGACTTCTATATCAAAATTCACGAGGGAGCCAGCAGCCATCTTGTTTGTGGATTTTTATGTAAAAGTAATTCACACCCTCAAATTTGTCACTCCAAATGAATCACACGTTCCATGCTAAATGATTGAAATGTTGGAATGTGTTTCTTTTCGGCACTTATCAGCATAATTTATGCTAATTAAGGCAATTTAAAGGTTCATGTATTTATTCAGAAATGAAAATTATTAATAGTTTGCCATAATGGAACGTCAAAGGTTCAGTTCTGACATCAGGGAACACGGAGAACACACATCAGGGTGGCTTTAACCATCAACGTTCGTAACTTAACAGCAATTCAGATTTTCTTTCACCTGTCACCTTCAAATCACCTTCAATCACAAATGCAGTGCCAGTAATGAGTTCCTCACTCCCAAAATAGTATAAATTGGTGGATTACACATAGCCCTTGCTCAAACGGTTCTAAAGTTACACAAAATGCCTGAAGAAAAAGAAAGTAACCAGCAGACATCTTGAGTTTTGAAGGTCAAAATGGCCACTGAGTATCAAATTGACCTCAAAAATGTATTCCTTACCCTTAACTTACTTAGTTGCAAGTATTCACATATATATTTTTTGGCAATCGGTTGCAAAGCTGGGCGGTCCTTTCAATCAAGTGTTAATGTGCATAGCTTATGCTAATCAGATGACTTTAAGAATACAGACAGAATGGTTCTTTGGGTCCTTGGCACTTTGAAATGCAGTGATCACTATTTTTTCCCCTTTAACAAGTCCACTGAACTCACACCAAGCCAATCGGGTATCGTTAGTTGAGAATCAAACTGTTTGTCACTATCACAACTCGTCACCTAGACATTTCATAACCAATAACAAGTCACCTCGTCACCAAGCTGTTCTATTCAATGACGTGACATATGAACCAGATATACACAGGTACACTTACAGAAGAGAGAAAGATAATGTTACCCCAGGTATTTGTATAGTTGTTTTTGTTGTTTTTCTATAATATAAATAAATAAATAAATAAATAAATAAATAAATAAATAAATAAGTAAATAAATAAAATAAAAATAAATAAATAAATAAATAAATAAATAAATAAATAAATAAATAAATAAATAAATAAATACCAGGCTTGCATAGCATCTTCATGTATAAATACAGAATACAGAAGTACATATACTTATAATGACATACATAGGTAAAACGTCTTTAGATGGACAATTTTGAGATTTATTAATCCCATTTGGAACAGGTTCTTAAGAATCAAACAAACATGTTCAATTTTATCAGTCTATATTAAAATTTTTTTGCGTTTTAGAGTTTCCTTAGCAGATTTTGTATGTTTGGCTACCCTTAAACCTACGTTAAGCTGTTAACATCCACCCACATAGTATGATTCCTCCAAGGGCCTGGTACATCAACATCGGGGCAATATAGATGGCAAATGATCGGAAATACATGTAGAATATACGTTATCGGAAATGACTTTGAAGATTAATTCTAACGTCGTAATATGCACTTAGTAAAAGTACACGTAATCTGTGCGTAACTACAAAGGGAACTGAAGTTTCAAATGTTTTGCTGTTTGTCGTCATTTGGAAATTATGGAGCTTTCAAGCAACACCTTGTAAAGTTCATGCCTGTTTTTCTGTCCGCTCAACAGAGAAATCAGTCATAAAATTTGTTTTTATGTAATAGTGTAAGGAAAGACAATCTGTGGTTAACAATGAGGGTTAACAATGTGTAGGTATAATATACACGACTAGCAAGTACACATATATAACTAGCAAGCATCCATTCAACACAATAAACAACTGAGCAATGGATAAGATTACACACTGATAAAGTTGGCGCAGGTCCAACAAGTACGACTGGTAAACAGAAAAACAAGTACAACTGGTAAACAGAAAAACAAGTAGGACTGGTAAACAGAAAAACAAGTAAGACTGGTAAACAGAACTAGTTTATCAGACCATTATCCTATCATGAGTCATGTTGCTGATGCTGCATTGCAAAACAATATGTCAAAATGTGATGGATAGGAAGGTGACTAAGATCATAGGTTTTGAGAAAGGATAACTTGAATTATATATAAAATAGGGCAAAACAAGGCACGGCATTAGAATGCTTATTTGGTACAGATTCTGGTGAATATAATTATTCCATTGAAGCTGTTGATTTTGTCATAAAGGTTAATCAAGTACAACAGGAAGTTATAAACAGGAAGTTTAAAAGCATAAAAAGGGTTATAAAATTACAGCTAGATGGCGCTAGCTAATGGTAACATTTAGAAATGGGATTTCCATAATGTTTGCAAATATTTAGATTGGACTAGTTTTATCTAGGTCAAACTAGTGCTAACTGCTTATATCTAGATAGGAGCAATTTACACTTGCACAAACAAGTGGAAAACAACTATTTTGGGGTTAGGGAAGTACAGAATAAGAATATAAAAGGGGCTGTCTACAGCCTATGAACAACAGTTGGGGACAGACTGAGCTAAAGAGCATAGCTAAGCAGAGCAGTCATGGTAAGCAAGACTGGCTTACTTATGTATGGGACAGTGCTGATGATAGAGATTTAACTGGACAACAATAAACCTATTGCTATAACAGCCAAGCAAAGGTGTTACGTCTGATCTCTACAGGTCCTCATGGAGATTGTCGGACAACAGACAACAACACGAACCTGAGTATGAAAAACAAGCCTATTCAACATTTATAAAACCTTGTGTAACATCTACTCCATTAAGAAGAAATCCTTTGCGTATATAGAGTTTTGGAGTGGGGTTTTACAACCTTTTGCTGTGGTAGAATCACGGGTACTATGCTTTTAGCACTGAATTAAAAGAAAACGAAGATAAACAAATGACCTCTTACCGAAAAAATTCCTGCACATCTGACTAGAGCTTGTGAAGGCAGGAAAGAGGCAAATGAAGTCAGATTCTGCACTGCGCCTGTTAGGCTATCAATGTATTTGAAAACAGCTGCACATCAATGGGACCAAATTATGCTGTCAAGTGCTTCCTTTGAAGGGAGCAAAAGTCGCACCAAAAATTATAGCTCTCTCCTCCGCCCTATGAAACGCCAAAATGTCTTATCAGATCGAATGTTTCACGTCGCGCAAGCGTAACATTGATAAATACTTAGGCCCATATGGTGTACATATCAGTATATCACTGACCCCAAGCAACTTTTATTTTGTATTTCAGCAAGAGACAACACAAAGACTCCTGAATATCATGTACACTAGAGAGTGAAACCGTACCCATAACAAGCTGATGTCATCCCATACCGACAAGATTTGCATGTAAGGCAGTGTTCAGGGGAAATTGTTAGACTGGTTGACTACTTAAAAGACTCTTCAGAATGCAGTCCTTGCGCACAGAATTACTGAAGCATCAATCTATATGGACATTTCTTAAGGTAAACGCCAGGGCATCTGAAAGGGTTTTGGTAGTGGATCTATACTTACGTCGATGTCCGACATAACGTTTAATTTATCAGCAGCAGTTGAGACTTTTGAGACCATGTCAGGAACCGACCAACTATTGCTTTCCACGGTCTTCTGTATGTTTTGCAGCTCTGCACTGATACCCTTGGTGTCCGCTGAAATGCAATGCACACCTTATTGCCTTTTTAGTGTCCCAGAAACCAGGCTAATGCAGTGCTGTCAACCTTGCCCATTGGGTACCAGATTTACATATTTCTTGGCCTGTCTACGTATTTCATCTGACCAGAAACGAAAATTAAATAATTAAAATCTCTACTTGTATAGAAGGTATATGTTTCATTTTCACACTGATATATAATATTGATCGAGAATTTAGGAAAACATATCAACTTTGCTTTACCTTTCACAGGTTCGTATTTGTGAGGGGGGGGGGGGGGGGAGAGGCAACATTCCTATTTTTGCCATGATTTCCCACACTATGCTCATTTTCCCGTTCAATGTTGGTAACCCCACTATTACACGTGTACAAATGAGTAGCCCGATTAAAATTTCGATGGATTGTAAGGTTGCGTCATACATGTGGAACCATAGTTTGTCAACCATCAGAGCTGCCCAATTTTCAGCCCAGTTGAGACATGTAAAATAGATTGCCTCAAATCAAAATAGTATTTGTTGTTTGGTTGCATATTTATTTTGCCTGTATTTGTAACATACCTCTTTTGAACCGCCATCTGCTAACAATATATCATATACAGCAACATGTCACAACTGGTACTTTACTTAAAGCCTATGATACGCTAACCGCTCATTAATTTCCACGGGAAAGATGTTCATCGATAAACTAGCAAAAAAAAAAAAAAAAGTCGACAGCAAACCTCTGCACCTTGAAAAGTATCAACATTTAAGTCGTTAAAACTTGTGTTCAATGATATTTAAATTACAATTTGTCTACCCCCTTCATCTATAATAATAAATATTTTGAAATGATCACACTTTAAATATTATTGCTGTGCATAATTAGCATACATTAAGCTTCCACCAGTTTCATTTTCACGATGCGCCAATAGCACAAACCTACGATGTGACAGTAGATAAGCACCCTTTGTAAATAAATGCAAAGATATCCCAGTTTTAAATATTCTAAGTGTTCTTCTTTACCATACATTGAAATTTACATGTCATTTCATTGAATGTGCCCATGGCAAAATCTTCTGCAATGATGTTGGATTAACACTTCTGTCTATATTGATTTGGAAGTGTTTGACATATGGTAAATTTCTACACTTTCTATTTCAACTCACTGAATGCAAAACCTTACGTACTGCATTTGGACTGACATGTCCACATGAAATACCTGCTCAGGTATTCAACATTTCAGTTTTCCAAATGTTCCTAATTTACACAAATCAAACTTTCTTTATTTCATTGGATGCGCCGCCAATAGCACATATCTGTAAATTGAAGTTGGATCAACACTTTTTTGTATAACACTTTTAAGACATTGAACACTTAAATTATCTGATTGTGCCCAATCGGCATGAATCAAATTTCTTCAACTTCCATTTCCATTTCATTAAATACACCTATAGCACAGACCCATGAATTGAAGTTGGAAATCCGAAAATATATCCTTAATTTAGATTAAAATGCATTAAATATCAAACATGAGGATGCATAACATGGCAAATTAGAAATTGGATATCTCGAGTGGGAATGTAATTTAATATATATATATATATATATATATATATATATATATATATATATATATATATATATATATATATATATATATATATATATATATATATATATATATATATATATATATATATATATATGTTTGTATGAAGAGGACTATTGTTACACTTGTGTGGACATTTTTCCCTTCTTTCTTTCTCTGTCTCTATTTTCACTGCGCGTTTGTCTGGAACTTTGTCAGAGAGACCAATGCTTTCGTCGTGGAGATTGGGATATCAAGGGTTTTAAAAGGTCGAAGGCCACTCATATTGTATTGGTTTTAAGTATCTTTTACCCTTTCATAGACCGAGCAACGAGCTCAAGTGTTACCTATGTATTTATTAGGACAAAGCAGCAGCTTTATGCAGCAACTGCTAGCGTCGTATCCCTTATAATTATGCTGGTTAGGAGGATATTTAATTAGTTATCTCTAAGAGATTTACGTCTAACAAAAAGAGTCGTAAAACATATAATTATGCTAATACGGTGAATTGTAAATTTAGACGATCATGGTTAGACATGTAATTTCAACTGCTTCTTCTAAATCTGATACTATGGGAAATTAAATTAAAGACAGTTTTGTATGATTCGAAAATATGGTAATTATCAGTGAAACAATAATATTAAAAACTTCAACTCTAATTAAAAACGTATTGTTTCTAACATGTTTCTGACCATGATGCATCTAAAGAAAAATACTCAAACTAACATTTTCCACGAAATACGGTCCTTCCAAATTTTAAAACTTTGATGTCAAGACAGAGATGCAATTATTTTTATAAATTGTCCAACTAGGACTCCAAGCCAACAATGGACCGCATTTCAACAAACACAAACACAACTAGAAAAAAATTGCTTTAACCCAAATCTGTCTGTGTGTCTTCAAAAGTTGTAAATATTAATTTTACAACTGTTATCCTGTGGTACCTCACATTCCATTTAGCTGATGGCTGGATGAAAATTTTAAAGGCCAAATGACCTTGATCATTGACATTTAGAGGTCATATGTGAATTACAAACATATACACTGTTGCAATACCAACAATTTAAGCCCAACATGAACCAAATCAGATAAAAGTTGACCAAGATACGGCTAGATGAAACTTTCAAAGGTCCAAATGACACTAACCTTTGACCTTTAGAGGTAACATGTTATCACTAAAACATACAATGTTGAAATACCTAAAAGTTGAGTCCAACTTGATTAAAATTGGATAAAATTGACTGGGTAATGGCTGGAAGAAACTTTCAAAGGTCCAAATGACCTTCACCTTTGACCTTTGGAGGTCACATGTTATAAAAAACATGTGCAGTGTTACTATAGCTACAATTTGAGCCCAATAATTTCAAAATTGGATACAAATTGACCAAGTTATGGCTAGATGAAAATTCCAAAGGTCCGAATGATCTTGACGCTTTATCTTTGGAGGTCACATGTAATGTATAGAAATATGCAGTGTTACAAAGGCTACAATTTAAGCCCAGATGCCCATGATCAAAATTCAATAAAAATTGATGAAGTTATGATTAGATGAAACTTCCTGAGGTCCCAATGACTTTGGCATTTGCCCTTTAGAGATCACATGTTCATTATAAAAAAAATGTGCAGTGATACCATAACTACAATTTAAGTCCATGATCAAAATTGGATACAAATTGATCGAGTTATGGCTAATTGAGAATTTCAAAGGTCCAAATGACCTTGATGTTTGAACTTCAGAGGTCACATGTAAATCACAAAAATATGTATTGTTACAATAGCTACAATTTGAGCCCATCATTATAAAAATGGATAAATTTGACAGAACTATGGCTACATGAACATTTCAAAGATCCAAATGACCTTCTCCTTTGACCCTGAGTAGTTACACGTACATTACAAAAATATGCAGTGTTGCAATACCTACATTTTGGGTCCAGCATGGTTAAAATTGGATGCAAATTGGCAGTTATGCTGATTAAATTTTGAAAGGTCCAAATGACCTTGAACTTTGCCCTTTAGAGGTCACATGTAAATTGCAGAAATATGCAGCGTTACAAACATGTAAATTGCGGTTGGTTTGGTTTCCTGTACCTGTAATAGTTATATGGAGATATTTGAGATTTAAATTTTCAAATGACCCTAATACCCATAATTTTTAAACCATTGAACCTCTCTACAAAAAACTCAAGACTTCATGTATGGAAGACTAATCATGCCAAGTTTGGAGTTTCTACGTAAAATAGTTTTTAAATGAAATGTCGGACAAATTTGCCTGTAAAGAAAGAAGAAAACGGAAGAAAATAGAAAGAAAGGGGAGGGAAAGAAGAAAGAAAACAAAGAAGGAAAGAAAGAGAGAAAGAAAGAAAGAAATAAGGAAAGAAATAATTCCTAGAAAAACAATATGTCTGTGTGGGTTCACAGACATAAATATATAAAAAAGCAGAAAATGTGTTTTGTGACAATTGCTTATTAACAGCAGTTAAAATTCGAATACAGGGGCCTATCTTAAAGTACGAAAAACAAAACACAAAAGACAAAAACAGAAACAAACAAATACAAAAACATACACACAGGGGAAGGCGAATGCTATTGAGTATTGCTTGTCTCCTGAATTGTTGCTATCTCTCTCACTTCCACGCAGTCCAAGATTAACAGTTAAATAAACCTTAAATTCCGCATAAAATGTCAAGTTGCGAAACTGTGTTGAAAAACTTTGGATCGTTGCTCCATAAAATATTTACGACTGTGGTTTTCATTCCATACAACAAAGAAACTTCAATTCCTAATTTCTAAATAAATGTCAAGACTTACGTGTTTCACATGATCTACCAACGTATCCCGTGCCCGAACAGTTGCAGGCTGCGTTCAAGTATATGGGATCAGTATGGCAGATACCACCATTCTTGCATAGTAAAGTCTGTTCATTTTATTTAGATCACGCTATATGTGAAGCCTGCGAATTGCACAGGTAAATTTGGCCACATTTCTGTTCGGTATATGGAAAACAAAGCCCCCACAATTCTTTTGGTCTGCACGATAAGGTTCATAATGGTCCATTGATGTAAAAAAAGCGACTTTTGCTTATGTATATGGCAAATCCAGTAGTGAACGTTATGGTGCTATGTTTGATACCATTGTTGGTAGGTGAACCGGAGAACATGTACCAGGCTTTCTTTGTTATGTACATGTTGCACTGGCCCCATTCAATGTACAGTCACGTGAGTACCATGAATAAAAACGCAGCTTACAAGTTGTTAATTTAATTGGGGGGGGGGGGGGGAGGGACGGGCATTCCGATCTGTATGTGGGTACTGCAAGATTAGAAATGAAACCAAAGGAACTGTGCTAATAAAATGGCAAAGGAAATACTCCATGTGTGTGTAATTATGTGATTTAGTTTTTACAAACATGATACATGCATATTTTCAAGTGCCCCCTCCCCTGGTACCTTCAGCACAGTGAATCATGCCACGAAAGGACCCATTGATAAATGGAGAATAGCAGAGAATATATAATTTATACAATTTCTTTGAGAAGGAACTGCAACAAAAGAGAAATATTGTTGCCCCACACAAGTTGAACCAGCGGGTAGCAGCAGCTTTGAAAGTATTCGTGCCAAGCGTAGTTCGTGTTCGCGCTGAAGCAGCCAGATGTGGTGGAAACTTCAGGCACCGTGTACAGAGACCTGATAGGGACAGGCGTAAGTCATATGATAGTTTTGACGTGTCTGTCATCAGGAGAAGAGTGCATAAATTTTATGCAGATAAAGAATTGCCGACATTTCACAAACTTGTAGCTGCACTTAAAGATGAAGTGCCTGAATTTACTCTGAAGCGCACAACTGTTTGGAAGATCTTAAAGTCCATTGGATTTAAATATAAAGCTAGTATTGGTGACAATCGCAAGGCCGTGTATGAGCGCCCTGATATTGTAGCTCAGAGACATAGTTCCTAAGAGAAATTCGTAAATATCGTGCAGTAGGTTATGATGTTGTGTACGTAGACGAGACTTGGGTACATTAAAATCATATCAGAAATGGGAGATGGAGAGACACAACTTTTTGCGGATTTGGCTATGAGTGCAAAGATTGTGGTTTTAATTGCAACTGGAAAATCCTGACAACAAAGGTCGCAGGTTAATCATATTGCATGCTGGCTCTGCTGCTGTTGGATGTATACCTGGCTGCGAATTGGTTTTTGAAGCTAAAAATGATAGTGGCGATTACCATGGTGAGATGAACAGTAAAACATTCATGGATTGGTTCCAAAACAGACTTCTACCTGCCCTTACATGCCCCTCTGTGATTGTTGTGGACAATGCGTCTTATCATAACATAAAGACACCAGACAGTATTATACCTACAATGGCTTCTCGCACCCAACAAATGGCAGATTGGCTCACAAAAAAACAATACCATTTGATTCTACCATGTGTAAGGCTGAGTTGTATCAACTCATAACAGTTCATCGCCCTCCAATCACGTACATCATTGACCAAGTGGCAGGCATGCGCAGTCATGTGATATTGAGAACCCCAGTGAAACACTGCGAACAGAACGCCATAGAACTTGTATGGGCATTTTGTAAAAACTATGTAGCCGCGCTTCATAAACAATTTAAGCTCAATCATGTCAAAGAGCTGTTCAAGGAGAGTTTGCAAAAGGGTGATAGGAACTTGTGGCAAAGGGCCGTGCAACACGTCCAAAAAGTCGAAAATGAAATGTGGAAAATCGATGGGTTGCTTGAACATGAAGTTCCCAAAATGGTAATTCATCTTGGTAGTGACGACAGCTCCTCTAGTGATCATGACAGCTCCTCTAACTGAGTATGTGAACTGTCCAATGCCTCTCAAAAATAGTACAACAAGCATAAATGGGAGTAAAGATGTTCGCGAATATTCAAAAGGTTAAGTATCGCAATCTTGTTAAAACATGCAACGTGGGCATATTATGTTGCGTCATAACAGTTTTCAGTGACTGTCAATAAAGTTTTGTTATGCAGTCGTTTTCTCATTATTTGTATAGCTGCGCAACACAGATTTCGTAAATAAAACCAGGAAACTTATAGGGGCCTACCAGTTGCTTTTATGGGCAACCTTAGGTACAAGTGCACATAACTGAAACAACCCAACACGCTTGGCTAATCAGTTACACAATTTTCACTCAACAGTTTTTTTCCTTTTACCCCTCTTTACAATGGGACTATTCCGTGGCAAAGTGACCTTATTTCTTGCAATCTGGCTCATAATTTTAGTTTTTAGGTAAACGTGATATGTCAAATCCATTTTCTTTACATGTTAATCATTAACAGATAACAAGCTATCGGTGTATACATCATCTGGCTTCGTGAAACCAGTTATTTCTCTTGTATTCGTGAAATTCTATGCAAGTAGGCTTCAAACGCAATTACCATTGCATTACATTGGCAAAATATTAAAAGTCCAATATGCTCATTAATGAGTAAGTATTACAAGCCATTTTTCACACAAGGTATATTGTGGGCTATCCGTTTTCACTTTTCTAGCAAATATTGCTTATCAAAATGTATTTGGTTTGCAATAACCCACGTTATGTCGTGATCTAAATAAAATGAACAGACTTTACAACGTGGCTGGAACAGGCGTCTTTGGTATAATCTAATTATACCATCAAATGAAGTAGAGAGTAATATTAAAATAAGATACCTTTTCGTTCATTTGATCTGTTTTCACTTTGGGTGGATCTTTCTTTTTGAGAGTCAATAATTTGTAATGTGAAACGCCTATGCCGACCTGGCTGCTGCACATACGGTTTCTCAAAAAAGGGGAAGATAAGAATGAATGTCATGGTGAATACGATTAACTGCACATGGGGTAGTATATGGGACAAAACATTGCATTTCGCAGAACCAGGAGCTTAAGTCCACCAGCATTCCGGGTATACCGAAAATGTAGTTATGATCTGAGCACGGAACAGCCGGATCCCTATTAATATAAACACAATTGCTATGTACACACTCATCTTTCCCGCCGACATAAGTGGGTTTAAATTCGGAGGAAATTTTTCCTTTGTTTCGGGGACACGATACAGTCGATTATTATTCGTTTTTGCAGATATGACGCCCATTGCTTTGAAACCCCTTGCATGTGGGGGTTTTCTTTGTTTTCAACTTCAAATTCTCTTATCTTAAAATTGCTAACGATATATAAAAATATTTGGTATTTGTGTATACTAATTCATGACACATTTGCAGCCGACACAATTTAATGGCGCCTTTGTCTCCTTATGCCAAAAAGTAACGAGATTCAGTAACCGGTATCAAACGTAACTCATTTATCACAGCAAGAGGGCTGTTGTGTGAAGATAGACATATGCATTTAAATAAAGGTCCCAACTCAGCTTCCGCTTTAGTGCAGTTTGAACGGAACTACAAACAGAGCAAAACTGGGTTGAGAAAGCTGAATTTCCAGCCGATTTGATGTGGGTATGCATGGCGCAGTTTCACTATGACATATGTTTTAGATTTTAGACTTGATACATGTATGTTTAAGATTTTGTAAATAGTCAGAGGAAAAATGGTATACGTCAAACGCATATGGTCAAAAGATATCACTGTTCCATTTACTTAACCCAGACGTAGCTATGTTTGAGAAACAAAATATAAAATACTCATGTGAAACCAAATAAAAACAATGGAACATCACAGGCCAGGGATGAATAGATCGTGTATAAATAACCGTGACTCACACATGACCCAGTGACCCGATTTACGGCATGAAATATATTTTAAGCGCCTGACATTTGTCCATGTGAGGTTTCTTGACATAAATAAAAATTGTAGTAAGTAAAATTTTAGTCTAGGAATGAATAGTATACGAATGTACCACTGTCAACGATCTGCTTAGTAACTTGGTTTTAATTCATGGCTTGTATTTTAATCATGGTTGTGCCTGTGTGAGGTTTTTTAAAACAACAACAACAACAACAACAACAACAACAACAACAACAACAACAACAACAACAACAAATAAAATCAAAATATATAAATAAATAAATAAATGAATAAAATAAAATAAGAATTAAGGCAGAGTTGCCGTTTATTCTAATTGAGTGGATCTGACCCAGGTTTGGATGAAAACGCTCAAATATGCAGGCATACTAGTGTTCTTGTGTATACCATATTAATATGTTCCATTATGGACAATCAAGTTATTTGAAATGTTTCCAAAATGCAATGCTACCGAAGTCTACGGAAACGCAGACGGAAGATAAATGTATAATAAACCCCAAAAATATAATCTATCCTACATCTGAAAATACAGTTCGTTACTAATTATCTTCAACCTTTTTTTCCCAAAGTTAATAGCAGAAGCTGCGTTACACGCTAGTATACAGGGAATTATTCAAAAAGGAAAGGGATACAGAGTACATTTGTTTTAGAGGGAATGCACTAGCAAATGGCATCTGCAATTTCATATCTAATCTGTGCCTTAGAAAAGGATTTGTACTATAGCTAACAGAGATGTACCGATGCAAGATTTTTTCTACAAATATCGTACTGAACTGTATTTTGTATCGACTATATATATGACTGTTTACGCTTGAAACCAACATAAACTCTGTAATCATATTTTCAAAGTAGAGGCGCAAGACTACAAATATGATTATCCAGAGTAAAAGTGATATAAAAAATAATAGCACTTCAAATTGATAAAGATACAATACAAATGTATCACAGGGACTATAGCAAAAATAAAAATATATCTTAGATAATCAATAGATAGACGGGACATACCCGAGTGTACACGTGACAATGGTGACAAAGCAGCACAAGAATTTTGAGATGTTGTTTATAAATGCGCGACAGCTAGTAGGGACACAGGCAAAATTCATGTTCACACTGTTTCAAACTTTGATTCGTGTCAAAATAGATGGCAGCGTATCTTAGATACACAGGACAGTAAATTGCTATGGAAGGCAATAAATTGGAAGGGAGAATTTGATGAAAACGTGAGAGACAAACCTTCGGATGACTCTTTCAAAGAGCATTTAGAGGAATTGCTTAATCCGCCAATTACAGACAGCCTTGATATTGAGAGTCTTACAATGGATGGGACAACTATTCCTGTCTTAGACAATCCTATAGAATACAGAGAGGCTGCTGAGGTTATTCAATATCAGTTAAAGCCAAATAAAAGTTGCGTTCCAGATGGAGTTAGCCCGGGCATCTTTAAGCTATTACCAGCGGGATGGACACTCTTTCTCACAGCTTTATTGAACATTATATTTGTGTCTTCGTATCCAGTTACCTTGACACACGCGCGTCTTACTATGTTGTTTTAGAAAGGTAACAAAGCTGCGTGCGATAACTATCGCGGTATTAGCATTCTGAACAGCATAGCAAAGATATATGACTATGTTTTGTATAACAGATTCACTAAACGGTTCACTCCCGACCAGGAGCAAGCTGGGGCATTGCCGAGACGGGGCTGCGTGGAGCATATTGTTACACTGAGGCTTTTAATAGACCTATGTGTTAAGAAAAAGACAAAGCTTTTTGTAGTATTTATTGACTTTTCGAAAGCATATGACAGAGTACCAAGGCAGGCACTATTGAGGGTCCTAAAGCGCTTGGGTTGTGGTATAGTCATGTTGTGCGCACTTGCGTCACTGTTTAAAATATCAAAGAGTATCCTTGGTTTAGCCATTTTTACTGCTACGGTTGGGGTCCGACAAGGTTCTCCAATGTCATGCTTCTTGTTTACGGTGTTCGTAAACGATTTAATACGTAGCTTTAAAGAGAAATGTGGCCTGGACAGTTTACTAAGGTTTTTTCAATAATTTGCACATTGAAATGTGTCCTAGTTTTCAAAAATCTCTAGCTTTTACTCCTTTTTTCCGAAGTGTGGTTTGGTGGTCAGCAATTGTGAAATTCTGTTCTCTATCAGTTAACCAAACATACTGAAGTCCACACTTTTGACATGATAGTAAATAAAGCACATTTAGAGATTTGTAACTTACAATATTAATGGAACCTGGACAAAATGCATGGTACTTTGGTGAACGATCAGGAAAGTTTTTGGATTTCATTTTCAAAATTGGACAGGTCTGGAATCTGCGTCTGCCCCAAGTTTGAATTCTTCTTTTCCTTTGCCTGGTGTTACTATGAAAGTGCCAATATTTGGTGTAGCATTAACGTCCACAAGATTAAAGCATCATATGTTCAGTATGATCCAGGGATGACGTTCCTCCGACCCAAATTAAAAACACAATCCCAAGTGCACTTATTGTTGAAGTACACAAATTGTTCCATCTATGTCAGTCACACGAACCTAAATGTAAGTCCAGGTTGTACATCAGAGAAGGTCTCAAAGAAGTTCATTTAATTGTACTAGCTATGAAAGCCTTTTTGCTATGCAACTCTTTTAAAGGCAGAAAACTATACTCGCATGGAAAGCAGTAACATTATTTTCTATGTGCACCACAAGTATTTCTTGCCAAGTCACGACTTATGTTGGTACAATGTCATTGCATTTGATAAGATGGGACATTAATGGTGAAAGACTGAAGAAATCTCAAAGGCAACTGGCTTTGGCCATGGGGTGGTGTGTTCACATGTAAACTTTTGCTTGAAGTTCGATGTGATTGTACACTTTATTTGTAAAAGCCCTGACACTTATGCAATTAAAGATGGCACTCTAGAACATGGATTTCTAAAGAGGTGACATAAGAAAAACTAATCTGACATTCTTTCTTTTACTTTCTTTTCCTTTCCCCATCATTTCTGTCATGAACTTTCACGTTAAACCCATTCCTATATTCCTTGTGCTGAAAGTGGTTTGCAATATCAGTTATTTTTTCAAAGTATCGAAAATAAGACCAGTGACAGTGTTGAGCCGTTAATGCCTTTAAGCCAGCATAGCTAGTGCAATTATTCGAAGCAAGTGCTTGATTTATATTTGGCAATTTCAAAGGTAAGTACCTAAAATGTCATTCGAGCGAAATGGCACTGATTTTATACACATAAAACTCACTACCAGACCTTTTATATTATTCTTCAATATTTATGTTTGTATCCAAGTTTATTTAAGTGTACATTTATTATTGTCTTTTGTATGTGTATAGAGAACAGTTATGCATATTTTTACAGAGACCAATCTGGAAGAAATCTATTTATCTATCTATCTATCTATCTATCTATCTATCTATCTATCTATCTATCTATCTATCTATCTATCTATCTATCTATCTATCTATCTATCTATCTATCTATCTATCTATCTAATCTATCTATCTATCTATCTATCTATCTATCTATCTATCTATCTGTCCATCCATATATCTATCTGTCCATCTATCTTTTTGTCTATCTATCATCTATCTGTTTGTCTCTTTGTCTGTCTGTCTGTTGGTCTGTCTATCTATTTACTTATCTGCTGATGTATCAATCAAGCTATATATCTATCTCTCAGTCTGCATGTGTGCCTGTATATCTATCTATCTATCTATCTATCTATCTATCTATCTATCTATCTATCTATCTATCTATCTATCTATCTGTGGGTCTCTTTGTCTATTTGTATATCTATCTGTCTGTCTATGGGCACTGGGTATTTAATGTAGCCATGGCTACAATTATAGTATACAGAATTAAGTTTTTTAAGAACTTTCATCTTAATTATCTCCACCTACTTCAATACAAACTAACTAAATGGGAGACGCACCGTTTACTGTTACTTATATGATAGCGGCAATTACGCATTAAATAAATGAGTTGTATAATTTGTATGACGTAAAATAAAACTAATTTGGGCAATTTGTAATTTTAAATGTATGTTGTGACAATTGGGGCAAAAAGATAGAAAGACAAAGTTGTGTCATTTAAGGTACCAGGATGGTTTGGTCTTTGACGGCTGTGCCGAAAAATTAACAAAATGACTTTTGTTTTATATCTGGAAGATAAACACATAAAGTATGTGGTCACCAAATATTGTTTGAAAAAAATCTACATTTATATGAGAAAATCGATGAAAAACAATGACAAGTTTCAGGTGACCACTGCACGTGTATCTGCTGTTTACTTTGCCACGGTAATGGTCCACAATGTTTTAACAGCCATCACCCCGTGCTGACTGGTCCCTGACAACAAGAGTCACATGACAACAGGGGAAAAAATGGTGGCACGTTTGATTGGATTGCTTGCAAATATCAGTCGAAGAGAGACACAACAAAGGAACTGGTCCGCTAGAACAACTATTTCTTTTTGCCGTTACAGTGACTTCTGACATTATTGGTGAGCTAGAGGTATTTACACGATGTGATTCATCTAAATGGAGCGTGAACTGCGTCACAGCAGCCGGTCAACCTGATAAGGTCCCATCGTTCCGACTTCAAAGCTTGTCAAAACTTAATAGGATTAAACACCTTGTGTCTCTGAACAACAGGCATTATTACGGTGTTTGCTAATGAATTTAATGTTTTCCATTGTGAGCCATCTATTTGATAATGTTCACTGGGATATATATATGTGTTTTCATCCATATGGCTTACCAAGGAGGCTGCTTGAAAGGAGACTCTGCTCTTTTTTTTTCGCCAGGTCGATTAATAAACCCGTGCATGTGTATTGGGCGGTCCGGCCGCTTAGGAATTTAAATATCGCGCATAGTCACGCAAACAATATGCCAGCTTTGAAACCTGGGGAACATATTTCAATTTAATTTTAAATGAACCAGTGGTTGTAAACCAGTTCATTCGAACATGCTTTGAACATCATCGTTTGCGAGTGTATTCGACTGCAGCTAAAGCCAACATTCATCAGCTCAACGTTCACCTGTATTGTCTATTTACCTGCGAGCGTGTACTTCTTATTGTAGACAAACTTCAATATTTTGCGGCTGGTTATTTGCATTTTGTGTTTAAAAAAATTATTTCCCTCTCACACGGATACAAATCTATCAACCGCCCGTTTTTGTCGCAATTTGAATGACCAAGTCCGAAATTGACAGAAAAACCAAGGTAACTTTTTCCGTTTGCAGCCTCAATGTTTTTGATCGACCTCCATGATATTTTTTACACTGCTGGAAAGCTCAGCAGTCTGTCTCTTTGCGGAACAAGCTCTCCAATCGGGTAAAAATAAATAATTCATGGGATCTATCTAAAAACAGCGTAAAATGCCACAGTGTTTTAGTCTAGGGAGGTTTCTAGGCCTCTCATTAGTAAATTTAGTCACGTGACACGCACCATCCAATAAAATGCGTTTTATCCCATATGCTCCCTGCATATCCCCAATTCAAGGGATGAACACGACGCATGTACAAATAACTGGCCGGGGACCTAGTTTCAATGAACTAAAGTTGATAGTTTCGTTAATGAGTTCAAATGGAACAAGTCTGTAACACAGAACCAGATATGAGTAAACTCTATGACGCATGACAGAAAAAAATACAAGATGTTACGGTGGATCATACCCATGATCATGCAGACGTTTGTATTCTGCCACCCATGTTGTTTTGAAACACTGTAACCGCACTAAAGTCTAGATATTTTACATTTCCAAGGGTACCTAAACTTTGAGTAAACTGACCTGGAAACTGCACAGCAATATTAATCATATAATTTGTGATACACTTTTGGTGGTCAGTTTCAGTGAAACTTGAATCTTGATACAAAAAAGCTCTTGCACGTTCAATCCTACACGTTGCTCGTTGCGCAAATAATAAAACAATTGCCTTGTGGAGCCTCCTTGGACTAAGACTACAGCGCTAGCTGACAGTATAGAGCCTGGCCCAGATGGAACGATATCAGTGTATAACGCCTGCCACCCAGGTAAACATTGCAAAACAAACTGTCAAACCACACGTGTGTTGTCAGGACCATGGTCAGGTGACCGTGTAATTGCTTTACGTCTTCCCTTTGATCCTTGGAAGCGGCATGTGGAACCACAGCGCTAAAACAAACATTGTGCCTGGCTTTCCAAAATTTGAGATGAAAACTTTATTTTTATACCAAAAACAACAATGTATCTTTGCACGAGTACATCGAAGTTGAAGGTTCTTATTCATTCCATCCGTACTTAAAAGGTCGATTGAAGGGAATGAGTTATTTTTGCACGACGATCCGTTCTTTGTAAAAATCAGAGCATTGACCTTTGAAAGCGATTTTCTCGGAAATCAATTTAAATTTTAAACTGACGTCAATCACACACTGATAGATTGTCATCTCAAAATAAACAGGCAAAGCAAGATAGATGTCTAACTTAGGAACCATGTTTCCTTATTTGGCATTTCAACTCTTCCTTCTGTGACTTTTGGAGCTCCAAAAATAAAGAAACTGTATAAAATCATGGTACCAACTTCAAAATACTATAAAATTTTATGAAATCAATTTTACCCACAGACAAAAATTTCGTTCCTGGGGAGGGGCGTATATTATCGTTTCAGATAGTTTGCAGATCATAAACTTGAATGGTGTGCGAACGTGCTGAAACAAACACGTGAATCTATACCCACTCACAAAATAGTGTAAAACGTCTAAAAACATTCTCCTAATTGATTCGATGTTCTCTTTCTACAAATTTAGACATCCATACGATTATGAAAATACATTGTTTTATGGGTGAAACCATCAATTTATATGAGCTGGACAGGCTCATAGTCGCCAGAGTCTGCAACGCGCCAGACACAATCCTGGCAGCTTAAAGTTATTCTAATTAAGATCATTTTCCGTTTTCAATATATTAAAAACTGTTCAAAAGGTTTATAAAGTGTCTATGGATCACACTTATTTAAAACATGACTGTGACGTAAACCAAGGAAAATGCTGAGAACATTAAGATGTGGCACTGTTTTAACTACAGTCATTTCATTTTGCGAACACAAATTTAACTTGGAATATATCAAACTGTCTTAAGATGCAAAGTAAGACAAGATGGTTAGTGCTTGTGTGTTTTGGTCGCCAGCTGCATTCCTGCTGTTTCAGTGAATTCAACTTTCACAAATATAAATTAAATGAATTTAAAATTTTGCAAGAATAGTTGACATGAATAAATGTTGCCTAATAAGCTTTACTCTTTTTAAATATTTTTTTGGGGGTCGTACAAAAAACATTCCCGACTTAATTATTGTATGATAGTTTCACTGCAATGAGGTTTTATTGTTTTACTTTAAAATAATCATCAAGACTTACGTATTTCACAGGTTTTACCACCAAATCCCGTGCCCGTACAGTTGCAGGTAGCATTTAAGAATACGGGGTCAGTCCTGCAAATGCCGCCATTTTTGCATGGCACAACCTGGCTGGAACACGCATCCTTTGTGTTACCTAATCATAACATAACATGATGCAGGACGGTATATTAAGATAAGATGCGATATAATTCAGGTAAGTTGCCTTTACTTCGGGACGACATTTTATTTGAGATTATAAGACTGAGACTAGTAAGCGATAAATACAGTACCTACTATTAAAAATTTTCTGACTGAGTGAACTTACCTATTAGGGAGGAATGGATGGATAGATACAGACTGATTGACTGAATAGATGTGTAAATCAAACTAATGGATCGATGAATAAATCACTCAAGATGTTGGTGTTGTATGAACAACGAAAAAAAAAACAATGAAGGTAGAAAACCTTGATAATAATATTATCTCCTTGTTTGCCTTGTGCCAATTTGTGTTGACTTCCAAGCACATCAGTGTCACTCATCCAATCAGTATCAAGTATGTAAACAACGGCACAATTATCAATGACAAACACATCTATTCACTAATCTAACGCTGTAGATTCTAGTATGCATTTGCACTCAATACTTTTTTACTATATGACATTGTTACAATATCAAATGGTGCTTTAATTAAATCTGCTGTATCAAAGAGTTCTATCTTGTATCAGCCATTTTTTTCTCCCGAAAGCCAATTTTGCTGCTAAAGACTGTAATATTGATGCCACAGGATAAATGAAAATGTTCAAATAAAAGAAACAGACACATGTACCAAAAATGTACCAGTTGCAAACAATCCTCATTGGCAAAATATAGAGACATGAAAGGTAGTAAGAATAACCGTTTTGGGATTCTCAGTGGCTGTAGGAGCACTAAAATTGCTTAAGCTATACGTTTCGTAAATTTTTTATGCAGGTATGGCTAATTGGCATTTAAGATAAGGGTGTCTTTTTCTCCTAATACTAAAGCGTAATAGGATTCTGTTACCTCTATCAAATGTTAAAACATTATCACAAGAATAGGGATGCTGTGTGAAGATAAATACATATATTTATCTAAATATCAGTCTTATCGAACGCTGATCTTGGCTGAGCTGTGCAGAGCTGAGCGTTTACTTCAGCTACAGGAAGACGGGCTCAGTAGAACAAAGCCGAGAAGAATAAGCTCAATTTCAATTGACTGGGTATGGATATGAGTTGCATGGTTCATTGGGATTTGCATGTTAGATTTGATGCCTGTGTGTACAGTTTTGTAAATAATAAACGAAACGGGGATACCTTGAAAAAAACCCACACATGGTTGATGGATTTCTCTGTCATATATACTTAGTCTATGGCCATAATATTGGGTATATAAAAATACACCTAGAAAACAAAATCGAAACACTGGTACTTTTATTATTAATTGCCCTCACAGTGCTCCGATGCTTTTTGTGAGATATCAAAGATATTTCATATTGTACTTTTCATAGTATTAAAGAAAATGTGAAAGCACAAACAAAGCATTCCAATTTTATCAGCAAATCATCTTAAATATAACACGAAACGAATATTTTACACAACTGTTAATGAAAACCAAAATGTAAAAGGGAGGTCAGCAGTAATATAACTGTGCAGTGATAACTGATTGCATTAAATACTGTAATGCAAAACTGAAACTAATTGTTACTTATCAAATTATAATCAAGTAAATAATAAGAAACTATCCTTAGCAATAATCTTCCAGAAATAGTGGAAAGAAGAGTAGGAATACCTAGAGTCTGTAGGAAGTAAACACATCATGTTTATTATATCTAGTATATGATATCAACATTCTGTAGTTAATCAAATTTAGTAATGATTGAGTTTATTTTTTTGGGGACTCACGCTGTTGACAGCTCGTTCCTGCATATCCTGTCTTGCAAGTACAGTTATAATTGCCGCCACGGCTGGCCCTGCATACACCTCCATTTTGGCATGGTCGCGAGGCACATGGATCCACTGTCAGTAAAATATAAATTGAAGAATTAAGATGCCTATTGTATTAGTGACAAAACATCATATGTTCAGGATCAGGAGGGATGAGGTTCCACATGTTTAATGGGTTTCTCTGATCCATATATTTAATCAATGACCATAATTTGTGAGAGTATATCAAAATAAACTTGCAAAAGGAAATCAAAGCACTAGGACGTACTGGTCCCCATAAGAATTGTTCAAGTCCAAATTTGTGTGACAGAAATGTATGGCGAAGTGACCAGGTCTACCTCACAAAATGAATGTTAAAGTTGTTTTACATCCATGTCAGGTTTTTGGATACACTGTTAAGAAACAGAGCTATATTAGCGTAAACATATAAGTATATGTCATTTATTGACCCATTAAGTTACTATTAATTCGTAGCTTTTATTTCAGTCCATACAGGTACCTATTTGAGGATTCTGTGACAACTCAAAATAGAAAGAGGTTGCTTAGTGCAGCATTACTTTTTTTATTAATTACATCTCACAGCACTCAGACGTTTTCTACTGCGATTTCAAAGATATTTCATATTCTGCTTTTCATATCATGAAAAACAATGGGAAGATATAAAACTAAACATTGCAATTTTATCAGCAAATCGTCTGAAATATAACATGAGACATAGATTATATACAACTGTTTATACAAATAAAAATGTGAAAAGGAGGTCAGGAATAACATAACTCTGCAAAGGTATCTGATGGCATAAAATAATGTAATGCAAAACTAAAGACTAATTGTTTTTATGACATTATGATGAAATACATATCATTAACTATCCTTAGAAATAATCTTCTATAAGTACTGGAAATAAAAGAGTAGAAATACGTACTATGTAGGAAGTAAATATAATGGTGATTAAGTCTGGTATATGATTTTAACATTGTGTAGTTAATAAAATTTTCGAATCAGTGGGCTCATTTTTGACTCATGTTGTTGACAGTTGTTTCCTACATATCCTTTCTTACAGGTACAATTATAATTGCGGCTATGGCTGGCCGTGTATAAACCTCCATTCTGCAATGGTCGACTGGCACATGTACTAGCTTTAAGTAAATAATACATTGAAGCCTGTAGTATGAGTGATATATATTAGTGAGACCAGTACATGTCAATATGGTAGTCGAAAATCAGTCCAAATCTAAAACTGTCCAAATCTTGACAAATCTATCAACATGAACATTACCAGACACAACAGCAAGACTAGCATAGCTCTCAAACAATGCATTTTAAGTTGTCATATGAAATAATGACTCATAAGCAAGTGGATAACAGTTTCAACTATGTTAGAAATGCGGCGCGGAAAATCCGGGTGAACAAAAACTAGTAATGATCAAAAACCTTCTTTCATCAAACAAGCTAGGTCAAAATCCATAAGTTCAAGGTGGACATACCAACAACTTTATGATATTATCTCGTCAGGCAATGAATGAGAAATGAAATATGAAGGAAAAATCTCTTTCCTGACTTGAGACTGGTACCAACAAAAGGAAATAGTAGATTAAATCGATTTGACGCTAGCAACTCTCAACTGCTAGAAATATCTTGCCTCATACGCGCATTGCATTAAAATATCAGTTACAATTGTTGTTAGGTTTAAATATTTGTTACAAATTGATATAACATCTCAAGTCCAGTGTGTATCAAAAGTAGATTTTCATTTTAAACAGAGAATTCATAAAAGATTGTTCTATTTATTTTCGAATATCCCTGTGGCACGAGTTTCTGAAAAAGTAGTTAATTATGGGAGTCAAAGCAGTCAAAATCAGTCCATATTCTAGCAAAAGCAATTAACCTTGATACATTGACACTATCACCTGGCTCGAGAGGGAGTATAACATCCAGGGGCGCGGGGAGGGGGGGGGGTAATTTTCCATGAAAAATTCAATATCTTCACGTTTGTCACATAATAAAAAAAAATTCGTTTCACTATTATCGTTACACATCATTATGTCTAAAAATGAGCATTCCATGTCATTTTATGTAGTTTCTTTGAATAAAACATGATCAGGGTAAATCTTTGAAAATTATTTTCAAAAAAGTTTATTATTCATGGTAAATACTTAGGCAATCAATATACCTAAATGTCAAATCAAACATTTAAAATGAAATTTCTTCTTTTATGACAGCTTTACAAGAAACTTATATTCATAATAAAATAAGTATTAACTGGCCAAAAGAGGTTCACAATAATTGCTTACCATTGGAATACCAATTGTCTCTCTGAAGATGGAATCTCCAAAATTGATATCTGTTATCAATCAAATAGTTCAACAGCTCGACAAAATGATCGTATTCAAAAGTTGACTGGCCATCTTCCTATCAATAACTACAGGTAAGAAAAGTCTGTTGTTGTGTAACAAGCTCTCCAATTGGTTCAAAATAAAGAATTCCTGGGATATCCCTAAAAGGAGCGTAAAATGCCACAGTGTTTTAGTCGAGGGAAGTTTTTAGGCCTGTCATTGGTAAATTTAGTCATGTGACATGCACCATCCAATCAAATGCGTCTAATCCCATGTGCTCCCACCATGTCCCCAATTATAAGGATGAACACGACGCCTGCACCAAGAAACAACTGGCCTAGTTTCTTGTACGTTGTTGTTTCACAAAAAGACTTGAATTGAGGAAATTGTGAACACAGAGTAAGACTCGGGTTAAACGTTGTGACGAAAAGCAAAAAAGAAAATACGTAGATTCGTAACAAACACAATGACGACTGTGCTGTTATCGTTCTGGGTGATCGCTACCTGTCGACATGACCCATTAATATTGGAACAATGAACTAAAGTTGATAGTTTCATTATAAAGTTCAAATGGAACAAGTCTGTTACACAGAACCAGATATGAGTAAAATCCATGACGCATGACAGAAAACAATACGGGATGTTATGGTGAATCATACCCATGATCATGCAGACGTTTGTATTCTGCCACCCTTGTTGTTTCGAAAAAGTGTAACCGCACTAAAGGCCAGGTAGTTTACATCTCTAAGGGTACCTAAACTTTGGGTAAACTGACCTGGAAACTGCACAGCAATATTCATCATGTAATTTGTGACAACATTTTTGGTGGTCCCTTTCATTGAAACTTGAATTTGATTCAAAAAAAGGTTCTTGTACGTTCAATCCTACATGTTGCTTGTTGTGCAAATAATTAAACAATTGTCTTGTGGGGCCTCCTTGGGCTAAGACTACAGTGCTAGCTGACAGTATAGAGCCTGGACCATATGGAACGATCCCAGAGTATAAAGCCTGCCACCCAGGCAAACATTGCAAAACAAACTGTCAAACCACACGTTGACCCAATTGCCGGCTGCCATTTTGAAACAGGGTATTGTCAGGGCCATGGTCAGGTGACTGTGCAATCGCTTTACGTCTTTCCTTTGATCCTTGGAAGTGGCATGTGAAACCACAGCCCTAATACCGACATTGTGCTTGGCTTTACAAAATTTGAAATGAAAACTTGATTTTTATACTACAAAACAATAATGTGTCTTTGCAAGAATACATCAAAGTTGAAGGTTCTCATTCACCCCACTCATACTGAAAAGTTCGATCGGAGGGAATGAGGTATGTTTGTACGATGGTCTGTTCTTTGTAGAATCAGAGCCATGACCTTTAAAAGCAATTTTCTCGGAAGTCAATTTTCACAAGATCAATCAAAATTTTAAAATGATGTCAATCAAACGCGGATAGATATATCATCTCATAATATACGGGCAAAGCAAGATAAATGTCTAACTTAGGAACGTTCTTCTTTATTTGGCCTTCCAACCCTTCCTTCAATGACTTTCGGAGATAAAAAAATGAAGAAACATATAACATCATAGTACCAACTTCAAAATGCTGTAAAATTTAATTAAATCAATTTTACACATAGACAAAAATTTCGTTCCTTGGGAGCGGCCTATATTACTGTTTCAAATACTTTGCAGATCTTAAACTTGAGTATTGTGCGAAGCAGCTAAAATAAACAAGTGAACCTATACCCACTCACAAAATAGCGTAAAACGTCTAAAAAATCTCTAAATTGATTCGGTGTTCTGTTTTTACAAATCAAAACATCCATACAATTATGAAAACATCTTGTCTTTTGGGTGAAACGATTAATTTATATGAGCTGGAAGGGGTCAATGTCGACGGAGTCTGCAACGCATCTGCAACCATCCTGGCACCTTAAGCTTATTCTAATTAACACCATTGCCCGTTTTTTAATATATTCAAAACTGTAAAAAAGGTATATTTAGTCAATATGGATCCCCCTTGTTTAAAACATGACCATGACGTAAACCAAAGATAAATGCTGAAAACATGAGCATGTGGCACTGTTTTAACTACAGTCATTT
This sequence comes from Hermodice carunculata, assembly GCA_964020975.1. Classification (NCBI taxonomy): domain Eukaryota; kingdom Metazoa; phylum Annelida; class Polychaeta; order Eunicida; family Amphinomidae; genus Hermodice; species Hermodice carunculata. Next base: position 78,803,812 of record OZ026619.1, read on the forward strand.
CCAGCTCATATCATAAAAATCCCACATTAAAAATTTCAATACGGTTAATCTAAAACATCCTGAAGTTTTTTTTTTTAAAAGTCAAAGAACTTTAAGAAAGATTTGTAATCACTCTCATAGATAAGGCACGGAACAATTTTGGGATCATCTGCGAAAAATATTATCTGGATGTTTTGAAAAGAGAACTTGGTATAAACAATATTTCAGACATAAGAGGAAATGACGTATATAAATTACACAAAAAATCCATTGATAATTTGATAGATACACATAAAGCTGTGATAAAAAGGAATTTTAATATCAAAATTTCTGAAATGGACTCCTCTATATCAATTTTGTACTGGATACCCAAATTACATAAAAACCCTATTCAATCTAGATTCATAGCCGGTGCTGCAAAATGAACAACAGAACAATTATAAAAAAAAGAAGTAACATTGTGTTTGACTGGAATTAGGAATCATTGTCGTAAATACTGTAATTCAATTTCTACAAATTGTGAAATAAATAGTTTTTGGAGTATTAGCGATTCTTCCGAGTTTGTATCTAAAATCAAAGATGTAAAAGCAAAAATTATCATTTTTTTTTACTTTTCAACACTCTACACAAATCTGCACATAGATGAAGTCAAAAGTTCAATTTCAGGATTAATAAGGAAAATGTTTAAACATAATGGTAAACTATACATAAATATTAATTCATATACAAAGAAAGCATATTGGTCACACAATAAATATTCAAAAAGTAACGTTAAATCGTATACTGTTGAAACTTTGATAGATGCTCTAAAATTTCTCTTGGATAAAACTTTTGTTCAATGCGGACCATTGGTTTTTCAATAAATAAAAGGCATTCAAATGGGTAGCAACTGCTCCCCTTTACTGGCATATTTGTATTTAACCTGGCTTGAATTTAAGTGTATGGATAAATTGATGAAAAAGGACTTTCAAATGGCTACAAACTTTTCAAACAGCGCAAGATAAATTTATTGCATTGCTTGTATAAATGTACAAAATTTCAGTGAAATTGCTAAATAAATTTACCCAAAAGATATCCTTTTGGAGGGTAACAATTCAGATGGTTTCAGAGATGTGTTTTTGGACTTGGATATTCAGGTCACTAATGACAGGTTTTGTATTAAAGTCTATCACAAAATAGATGAGTTTAACTTTGAAGTAGTTAATTATCCTTTCCCGGACAGTAATATTTCGGAAATTGTTTGATATAATACGTTTTGTCACAGATTTTGAGATTTGGTCGTATTTGTTCTAAATTTCAGGGCTTTGCATCTAGAACCAAATCTCTTTACAATAAACTTGAATCAAGAGGATTCAAAGATGTACTTTTGATCAAATATTTCTACAAATTTTGTTGTAAATATCCTGAGATGGTTAGAAAGTTTACCTTCAAGAATTACAGAGATTTTAGACTTGCCTGTTTTGCTACTTAATTTTATCTTTTGGCATCATTCTGTTTTAATGTTCACATTTCAGACATTTTAGGCAAGCTTGTTTTCTGTTATGTTAAACCCCCAGGGGTTATCAGTAGCAAGTCGCAGCCTACGACAGTTACAAACTTGCCTAATTGTACTTGATGTTTGGTCAGTTTTTTTATTGCATTTTCTTGTCTTTAATACAAATGACTTTCATACTTTCCTGACTTGCCCTATAATTTTATTGTTAATATCCAAAGACTATTAGAAAGACTGGCCACAATAATTTACAGTTTTTAGACTTGTCTGTTTACTACTTAACTTTATCTTTTGGCGTCTTACTGTTTTAATATTCTCTTTCAGACATTTTAGGCTTACAGGTTTTCTATCAGGTTAAACCCCCCTGAAGCCATCGGTAGCAAACAGCGGCCTACGACAGTTACATGTTTGCCTAATTGTACTTAAAATCCTGTTAAGAAAAACTGTTTTGATAACATGTTTTTGACATAAATACTAATGACTTACATTCTTTTCTGACATGCTTAAATGCACATTACCTCAATATTAAAAAAAATACTCAAAATTGACAGTATTTTTACTCAAATGTAGCAAACCTTACACATTACAGTGATCCATTGACTTAGGGTTGGCAGTGAAATATAGCTTAATCGTTTGAGGAGTAGGTGTCATCATGGAGTTCATTTTACATCTCTTGTGCAGGATGTACATTGCTGCAGTCTTTGTTAGGATTTCCCTTGGTTTATACAGGTGGTCCAGCTGCAACTGTTTATTTTACAGTCACTAGGACTGAATATAATGCCCCAGCTTGTTTCCACTTCAGTTAAACACTAACGGATGGTTTAACTGAGATAAGCAGTCCAGTTAAAAAGGGTACATATTGGTTCAGGGGTAAGTCAAATTGATCTTATCTGAACCTGTACTATACAAATTTAGTAATTATGCTTTGTTTGACAGGCATTCTTCTTTCATAATGAAGCTCTGCATTTACAAGCCAAACTTCACATATTTAGCTAATTCATCATTTGCCACGTTCATATTTATTCCTGATTATGTGGGTTGTCTTTGCTGAATATTTAACTTAGACAAGGAGCCGCTACTCAGAGAGACATGTACGGGTAATAGGCTCCGAAACATGTTGAACAGTTACCTGCTTAAGACCCTTTAATTAATTTGGGCTAATACAGCCTATGGCAAAATTTTACACAGGTAGGTGTGCAATTTTGACAATAGTACTTCTAAATGTAGAAAGGTTAGACAGGGACAGGTGAGCTTATGGAGAGTGAAGAGGTCGGACTGCGGAATATGGTAATGACTACTAGGAAGTGGTTTTCGACAAAAAGGCACAAATACAATTTCATTTCGTGAAGACCAATTTAACTTGGAATATATGAAACTGTCTTGCGATGCCAAAAAGACGAGCACGTTAGTGCTATTGTGTTTTGGTTGCGTGCTGCATTCCTGCTGTTTCGATGAATTCCACTTTCACAAACATAAATTGACTTAAAATTTTGCAAAAATTGTTGACATGAATAAGTGTTGCCTAATAAGCTTTACTCTTTTTAAATATTTGTTTGGTTTTTTTTTTGTTCAAAAATGAAACATCTATATAATTGTACGATAGTTTTACTGCAATAAGTTTTTTATTGATTTACTTTAAAATAATCCCAAAAACTTACGTATTTCACAGGTTTTACCAACAAATCCCGTGCCCGTACAGTTGCAGGTAGCATTTAAGAACACCGGATCAGTCCTGCAAATGCCGCCATTTTTGCATGGTACAACCTGGCTGGAACATGCATCCGTTGTGTTACCTAATCATAACATGAAATTATGCAGAATGGTACATTAAAATAAGATGCGATTTAAATCAGATAAGTTGCCTTTATTCGGGAGGACATTTTTATTTGAGATTGTAAGACTGAGACTAGTAAGCGATAAATACAGTACCTAGTGTTAAATATTCTTTGACTGAGTGATCTTATTTATAAGGGATGAATGGATGGATAGATACTGACAGATTGACTGACTGGATGTGTAAATCAAAATCAAAATCAAATATGTGGATCGATGAATCAATCACTGAAAATGTTGGTATTGTCCGAACAACGGAAAGAAAACAATAATAAAGGTACAAAACCCCTATAATGATATTATCTGTTTTTTCGCCTAAAGCCAATTTGTGTGTATACTTCCAAGCACGTCAGTATCACCCATCCAATCAATATCAAAAATGTAAAGAAAGGCACAATTATCAATGACAAACACATGTATTCACTAATCGAAAGCTGTATACTTTAGTATTTATTTGCACTCAATATTTGTTACTATAAGACATTCTTACAATGTCAAATGGTATTCTAATTAAACTTGCTGTATCCAAGAGTTCTATTTCGTATCAGCCATTTCTTTTGTCCGGAGAGCAAATTTTGCTGGTATATACTGTAATATTGATGCTACAGAATAAATGAAAATGTTCAAACAAACAAGAATAAAGGGTACCTTAAAAACACAGATGGTTAGTGGATTTTACTTTACCATATACTTGATCTATGGCCATAATTGTGAGTATATAAAAATAATAATGGGAAAAATCAAAGCACTGGTACTTTTATTACTAATTGCCCTCGCAGTTATCAGACGCTTTCCTGTTTTATATCAAAGATATTTCATATTCAGCTTTTTGTGTAATGAAAGAAAATGTGAAAGCAGAAACTAAACATTGCAATGTTATCAGCATTTCTTCTTAACTATAACATGAAACATACATTATGCAGAACTGTTAATGAAAATCAAAATGTAAAAGGGAGGTCAGCAGTAATATAACTCTTCAGTGATAACTGATTGCATTAAATACTGTAATGCAAAATTGAAGACTAATTGTTACTTATCAAATTATAATCAAGTAAATATTAGGAACTGTCCCTAGCAATAATCTTCCAGAAATAGTGGAAAGAAGAGTAGGAATACATCGAGTCTGTAGGAAGTGAACACATAATGTTGATTATATCTAGTATATGATATGAAGATTCTACAGTTCATCAAATTTACTGATGATTTAGTTTATTTCTGACTCACGGTGTTGACATCTCTTTCCTACATATCCGGTCTTGCAAGTACAGGTATAATTGCCGCCATGGCTGGCCGTGCATACACCTCCATTTTGGCATGGTCGGAAGGCACATGTATCCTCTATCAGTAAAATATATATTGAAAAATTAAGATGCCTATTGTACTAGTGACAAAACATCATATGTTCAGGATAAGGAGGGATGAGGTTCCACATGGTAAATGGGTTTCTCTGATCCATATATTTAATCAATGACCATAATTTTGTGAGAGTATATCAAAATAAACCTGCAAAAGGAAATCAAAGCACTAGGACGTATAAGTCCCCAGAAGAATTGTTCATGTCCAAATTAGAGCGACAGAAATGTATGGCGAAGTGACCAGGTCTACTTCACAAAATGAATGTTAAGCCTGTCTTTCGTCCATGTCAAGTTTTTGGATACACTCTTAAGACACAGAGCTATATTAACGTAAAAAGTACAAGCATATGTCATTTATTGACCCATTAAGCTACCATTAATTCCTGGCGTGTATTTCTAGCCATACCGATCGCTATGAGGATTGTGTGACGACTCAAAATAGACAGAGGTTACTTAGTGCAGTATTACTTTTGTCACTAGTTACATCTCACAGCACTCAGGAGTTTTCTTCTGCGATTTCAAAGATATTTCATATATTTCTTTTCATATTATGAAAGAAAATGTGAAGGCACAAAACTAAACTTTGCAATTTTATCACCAAATCGTCTTAAATATAACACGAGACATAGATTATGAACAACTATATACATATTATGATGAAATTAATATTAGGAACTATCCTTAGAAATAATCTTCCCTAAATACTGAAAAGAAAAGAGTAGGAATACATACTCTGTAGGAAGTATTATCACTATCATCATTACACATCCTTATGTCTAAAATGAGCATTCCATGTCATTTTATGTAGTTTCTTTTAATAAAAAATGATCAGGGTAAATCTACGAAAAGTATTCTCAAAAAAGTTTATTATTGATGCTAAATAGGCAATCAATATACCTAAATGTCAAATCAAAACATTGAAAATGAAAATTTCTTGTCTTATGACAGCTTTACAAGAAACTTATAGTCATAATAAAATAAGTATAAACTGGCCAAAAGAGGTTCACAATAATTGCTTTCCATTCGAATACCTATTGTCACTCTGAAGATGGAATCTCCAAAATTGATATCTTTTATCAATCATATAATTCAACAGCTCAACAAAATGATCGTATTCAAAAGTTGACTTGCCATCTTTCGTATAATTACTAAAAAAGCATCTTTATAAAATATGACCATTCTTTGAAAGTTATTTTTCTCATATATTTCATTTAAGAGATACTGGAAGATTCTTCTATCTGACCACAGTAATTAAACCAAAATTCGTGTACTTTCTTCAAGCTTTTAGACAACAAAACTGATAATTATTTACCAGAGTAAAATTGGAACCTGCTACGAATTGGAACTTATAAGGATTTTTATGCAGGTTTGAAAGTGTGCAAATGTTGTGTAAATGGACATGCACATTGGATAATTTGAGGTCAAATGAAGATGAAAATCGTTGATGTTTGTTCAAAATAATATCCAAAGATTCATTTCCTTTTCATATGTGGGAGAACTTGATTTGGTCAATAGGCCTTATTCATCATTAGGACATTTTAATAAACCTATCTACATTTGACAACAATATTGTCGGATGCTTTATTAGCAGGTGCAACTTATGGATTTGTTAGAACAATATATAGTGATTGTTTGGTTGTTTTCTGCAATGTTTGTATCCTGTTTGTAACTACATGCCTTATTTTACTTATCCATTCATACAAGACAGAAATACCCTCCCACCCCTCCGAAAAAAAAATCCGTATCCTTCTTTTTTGAAAGGTTGAGAGGACCAGTTTAAAACCAGTGCTTGCCTTTTATGGGTGACTGCCTGGGTCAAGTCAGGAGTGAATTTTGTTTCTCACAGTGTCATTAGAAGATAAATGATCATGTTTTGGTAACTCTTGAATCTCTTCGCTGCTGTTGTTGGCTTGAAATTTATGAATATGGTTATGGTTTTTCTGAACTATTTGATAATTGCTTTATTTGCTTGATATGAAAAAAATAAGGTAAATTCTGACATGGGCATGGGTATTTGTTTTCTTTTAGTCATTTAGATTAAATTTTTTAACAACTTTGGTGTGGTTAAATATCTTGGAAGCAATATGTATCGGATGTTTACATGAAACTTTAGGGACAGTATTATCAATGTAAGCCGGTTTCCTTGCATGCACTTCTTCATTATGTTATACACTGGACACATTTATGTAATCAACAACCCTATCATAACATATTAATTAGATGAAATCATTCTTTGGGGCCTTCCTATCAATAACTACAGGTTAGAAAAGTCTGTGAAAAGTAATTTCATTACAAATATGCTATAATAAATTGTCCAAGTCTTTTCTCAGATATAAGTTGTTGATAATTTGTGTAAATTTGTTTAAAACAACTCATAGTGGTATGGAACAAAGCACAGATCTAACTATATGGAGACCACTTGGGTTATTAAATTTTCTAGTAGTTTTCTATGATGTTTCTGTCTCTCCTTGGATTGTTATGATTTTTCCAATAATTTGCACATTGAAATGTGCCCTGCTTTTGAAAAAATGCACCTTGTCCTCCTTCTTTTTTTCTGAATTGTGATTTGGTGACCAGGAATTCTGAGATTGAGTTCTCTATCAGTTTATCAAACACACTGAAGTCAACACTTTTGACATGACAGTAAATAAAGCACATTTGTAGATTTGCAATTTAAAATATTAACGGGACCTGGACTAAATACGTGATACTTTGTAAGTGAAGGATCAGGAAAGTTTTTGGTTTTCGTTTTAGAAATTTCGGCAGGTCTGGAATCTGTGTCTACCACACGTTTGAATTTTTCTTTGACTTTGTATAATTTCAGCCATTCAATTTATAGATGAACAGTACATTGCTTGAGATTGAACTTGCTATGTTAATGTGGCCACTGGTCAATAGTAATGATAAGTCGTTCTAAACGAACTGTGCCTGGTGTTACTATGATATTGTCAGTATTTGGTGTAGCATTAACGTCCACAAGATTAAAGCATCATATGTTCCAGGGATGAAGTTCTTCCCAAGTTCAAAATTGACACACAGCCAAGGTAACTTTGTCCGTTTGCGGCCTCAATGTTTCTGTTCGACCTCCATGATATTTTATACCGCTGGAAAGCTCAGGAGTTTGTCTCTTTGTGTAACAAGCTCTCCAATTGGTTCAAAATAAAGAATTCCTGGGACATCCCTAAAAGCAGCGTAAAATGCCACAGTGTTTTAGTCGAGGGAAGTTTCTAAGCTTGTCATTTGTACATTAAGTCATGTGACACGCACCATCCAATCAAATGCGTCTAATTCCATGTGCTCCCAGCATGTCCCCAATTATGAGGATGAACACGACGCCTGCACGTACAAATAAATGGCCTAGGACCTAGTTTCTTGTACGCTGTAGTTTCACAAAAAGACTCGAATTGATAAAATTGTGAACACAGAGTAAAACACGGGTGAAACGTTGTGACCAAAACCAAAAAGGAAAAAGAAAAATACGTAGATTCGTCACCACACAGTAACAAACACAATGACGACTGTGCTGTTATCGTTCTGGGTGATCGCTACATGTCGACATGACCAATTAATAGGAACAATGAACTAAAGTTGATAGTTTCATTATAAAGTTCAAATGAAACAAGTCTGTAACACAGAACCAGATATGAATAAAATCCATGACGCATGACAGAAAAAAATACGGGATGTTACCGTGAATTATACCCATGATCATGCAGACGTTTCTATTCTGCCATGCTTGTTGTTTAAAAAAACTGTAACCGCACTAAAGGCCAGATCGTTTCCATCTCCAAGGGTACCTAAACTTTGGGTAAACTGACCTGGAAACTGCACAGCAATATTAATCATGTAATTTGTGACAAAATTGTTGGTGGTCACTTTCATTGAAACGTGAATCTTGATTCAAAAAAAGCCTCTTGTATGTTCAATCCTACATGTTGCTTGTTGCGCAAATAATTAAACAATTGCCTTGTGGGGCCTCCTTGGGCTAAGGCTACAACGCACGCTGACAGTATAGAGCCTGGCCCAGATGGAACGATCCCAGAGTATAAAGCCTGCCACCCAGGCAAACATTGCAAAACAAACTGTCAAACCACACGTTGACCCAATTGCCGGCTGCCATTTTGAAACAGGGTATTGTCAGGGCCATGGTCAGGTGACCGTGCAATCGCTTTACGTCTTTCCTTTGACCCTTGGAAGCGGCATGTGAAACCACAGCACTAAAACCAACATTTTGCTTGGCTTTACAAAATTTGAAATGAAAACTTGATTTTTGTACTACAAAACAATAAGAATATTGCAAGAATACATCAAAGTTGAAGGTTCTTGTTCACTCCACTCGTACTGAAAAGTTCGATTGGAGAGAATGAGGTATGTTTGTACGATGGTCTGTTCTTTGTAAAATCAGAGCCATGACCTTAAAAAGCAATTTTCTCGGAAGTCAATTTTCACAAGATCAATCAAAATCTTAAAATGACGTCAATCAAACACGGATAGATATATCATCTCAGAATAAACGGGCAAAGCAAGATAAATGTCTAACTTAGGAACCGTTCTTCTTTATTTGCCGCTTCATCTCTTCCTTCGGTGACTTTTGGAGATAAAAAAATGAAGAAACTATATAACATCATAGTACCAACTTCAAAATGCTGTAAAATTTTATAAAATCAATTTTACACATAGACAAAAATTCTGTTGCTTGGGAGCGGCCTTTATTATTGTTTCAGATAGTTTGCAGATCTTAAACTTGAGTATTGTGCAAACCAGCTAAAATAAACACGTGAACCTATACCCACTCACAAAATAGCGTAAAACGTCTAGAAAATCTCTAAATTGATTCGGTGTTCTGTTTTTACAAATCAAAACATCCATACCATTATAAAAATATCTTGTCTTTTGGGCGAAACGATCAATTTATATGAGCTGGAAGGGGTCAATGTCGACAGAGTCTGCAACGCACCTGCAACCATCCTGGCACCTTAAGCTTATTCTAACATAGACCATTTCCCGCTTTTTATATATTCAAATCTGTAACAAAGGTATATTTAGTGTATATGGATCCCCCTTGTTTAAAATATGACCGTGACGTAAACCAAGCAAAATTGCTGAAAACATTAATTTGTGGCACTGTTTTAACTACAGTCATTTCCAGCTCATATCGTTACAAATCCCACATTAAGAATTTCAATAAGGTTAATCTAAAACATCCTGAAGTTTTTTTTTTCAAAAAGTAAAAGAACTACAAGAAATATTTGTAATCACTATCATAGATAAGGCATGAAACAATTTTGGGGTCATCTGCAAAAAACATTATCTGGATGTTTTGAAAAAAGTACTTGATATAGACAATATTTCAGACATAAGAGGAAATGACGTATATAAATTACACAAAAATTCATTGATAATTTGATAGATACACATAAACATGAGATAAAAAGGAATTTTAATATCAAAATTTCTGGAATGGACTCTCTATATCACTTTTGTTCTGGATACCCAAATTACATAAAAACCCTATTCAATCTAGATTCATAGCCGGTGCTGCAAAATGAACAACAGAACAATTATAAAAAAAGAAGTAACATTGTGTTTGACTGGAATTAGGAATCATTGTCGTAAATACTGTAATTCAATTTCTACAAATTGTGAAATAAATATCTAAAATCAAAGATGTAAAAGCAAAAATTATCAAATGTTTTGATTTTTCTACACTGTACACAAATCTACACATTGATGAAGTCAAAACTTCAATTTCAGAATTCATAAGCAAAATGTTTAAACATAATGGTAAACTATACATAAATATTAATTCATATACAGAGAAAGCATATTGGTCACACAATAAATATTCAAAAAGTAACGCTAAATCTTTGATAGATGCTCTAAAATTTCTCTTGGATAAAACTTTTGTTCAATGCAGACCATTGGTTTTTCAAGAAATAAAAGGCATTCAAATGGGTAGCAACTGCTCCCCTTTACTGGCATATTTGTATTAACCTGGCTTGAATTTAAGTATATGAATAAATTGATATAAAAGGACTTTCAAATGACTACAAAATTTTCAAACAACGCAAGATAAATTGATGCGTTGCTTGTGTAAATGTACAAACTTTCAGTGAAATTGCTAAACAAATTTACCCAAAAGATATCCCTTTGGAGGGTAACAATTCAGATGGTTTCAGAGATGTGTTTTTTGACTTAGATATTCAGGTCACTAATGACAGGTTTTGTATTAAAGTCCTTCACAAAATAGATGAGTTTAACTTTGAAGTAGTTAATTATCCTTTCCCGGACAGTAAGATTTCGGAAACTTTTTGATATAATACGTTTTGTCACCGAGTTTGAGATTTGGTCATATTTGTTCTAGATTTCAGAGCTTTGCATTTAGAACCAAATCTGTTTACAATAAACTTGAATCAAGAGGATTCAAAGATGTAATTTTGATCACATATTTTTATAAATTTTGTTGTAAATATCCTGAGATGGTAAGAAAGTTTAGCTTCAAGAATTACAGAGATTTTAGACTTGCCTGTTTTGCTACTTAATTTTATCTTTTGGCATCATTCTGTTTTAATGTTTACATTTCAGACATTTTAGGCTAGCTTGTTTTCTGTGATGTTAAACCCCTAGGGGCTATCAGTAGGAAGTCGCAGCCTACGACAGTTACAAACTTGTCTAATTGTGCTTGAAATTTGGTCAGTTTTTTATTGCATTATCTTGTCTTTAATACAAATGACTTTCATTCTTTTCTGACTTGCCCTATAATTTTATTGTTAATATCCAAAGACTATTTGAAAGATAGGCCACAATAATTTACAATTTTTAGACTTGTCTGTTTTGCTACTTAACTTTATCTTTTGGCGTCTTACTGTTTTAATATTCACTTTCAGATATTTTAGGCTTACAGGTTTTCTGTCAGGTTAAACCCCCCTGAAGCTATCGGTAGGAAGCAGCGGCCTATTACAGTTACATGATTGCCTAATTGTACTTAAAATCCTGTTAAGAAAAACTGTTTTGATAACATGTTTTGACATAAATGCTAATGACTTACATTCTTTTCTGACGTGCTTAAATGCACCTTATCTCAATATAAAAAAATTACTCAAAATTGACAGTATTTTTCTCAAATGTAGCAAACCCGACACATTATATTGATACATTGACTTAGGGTGTGCAGTGAAATATAGCTTAATTGTTTGAGGAGTAGGTGTCAGTATGGAGTTTATTTTACAATTCTGGTGCAGGATGTATATTGTTGCAGTCCTTGTTAGGATTTCCCTTGATTTATACAGGTGGTCCAGCTGCAACTGTTTATTTTACAATCACTAGGACTGAATATAATGCCCCAGCTTGTTTCCACTTCAGTTAAACACTGACGGATGGTTTAACTGAGACAAGCTGTCCAGTTAAAAAGGGTACATATTGGTTCAGGGGTTAGTCAAATTGATCTTATCTGAACCTGTACTATACAAATTTAGTAATTATGCTTTGTTTGACAGTTATTCTTCTTTCATAATGAAGCTCTGCATTTACAAGCAAAACTTCACATATTTAGCTAATTCATCATTTGCCACGTTCATATTTATTCCTTATTATGTGGGTTGTCTTTGCTGAACATTTAGCATAGACAAGGAGCCGCTACTCAGAGAGACATGTACGGATAAAAGGCTCCAAAACATGTTGAGTAGTTACTTGCTGAAGAGCCTTTAATTTATTTGGGCTAATACAGCCTATGTCAAAAATTTGCAGAGGTACGTGTGCAATATTGACAATAGTACTTCTATATGTATATAGGTTAGACAGGGGCAGGTGAGCTTATGGAGAGTGAAGGGTTCGGACTGCGGAATATGGTATTGACTACTAGGAGGTGGTTTTGGACAAAAAGACCCAAATACAATTTCATTTCGTGAAGACCAGTATAACTTGGAATATATGAAACTGTCTTACGATGCAAAGTTAGACGAGCACGTTAGTGCTGTTGTGTTATGGTTGCGTGCTGCATTCCTGCTGTTTCGATGAATTCCACTTTCACAAACATAAATTAACTTAAAATTTTGCAACAATTGTTGACATAAATAAGTGTTGCCTAATAAGCTTTACTCTTTTGAAATATTTGTTGGTTTTTTTTGTTCAAAAATGGAACATCTATATAATTGTACGATATTTTCACCGCAATAGGTTTTTTATTGTTTTACTTTAAAATAATCCCAAAGACTTACGTATTTCACAGGTTTTACCAACAAATCCCGTGCCCGTACAGTTGCAGGTAGCATTTAAGAACACCGGATCAGTCCTGCAAATGCCGCCATTTTTGCATGGTACAACCTGGCTGGAACACGCATCCGTTGTGTTACCTAATCATAACATGAAATTATGCAGAATGGTACATTAAGATAAGATGTGATTTAAATCAGATATGTTGCCTTTACTTCGGGGGGACATTTTTATTTGAGATTGTAAGACTAAGACTAGCAAGCGATAAATACAGTACCTAGTGTTAAATATTCTTTGACTGAGTGATCTTATTTATAAGGGAGGAATGGATCGACAGATACTGACAGATTGACTGACTGGATGTGTTAATCAAAGAAGTAGATCGATGAATCAATCACTGAAAATGTTCATGTTGTACGAACAGTGGGAAAAAAACAATGAAGGTACAAAACCCCTATAATGATATTATCTGTTTTTTTTTTATGCCAATTTGTGTATACTTCCAAGCACGTCAGTATCATACATCCAATCAATATCAAATATGTAAAGAACGGCACAATTATCAATGGCATACACATCTATACGCTAATGTAAAGCTGTATACTTTAGTATTTATTTGCACTCAATATTTTTTACTATGAAGCATTCTTACAATGTCAAATGGTACTTTAATTAAACTTGCTGTATCAAGGAGTTCTATCTCGTATCAGCCATTTCTTTTTTCCGGAGAGCAAATTTTGCTGGTATTTTCTGTAACATCGATGATACAGGATAAATGAAAATGTTCAAACAAAAGAAACAGACACATGTACCAAAAATGTACCAGTTGCAAATAAACCTCATTGGCAAAATATACAGACATGAAAGGTAGTGAGAAGAAACGTTTGGGAATCTCAATGGTTATAGGAGCACTAAAATTGCTTAAACTGTATGTTTCTAAAATATTTTTATGCACACATGGCTAATTGGCATTTAAGAAAACTTTAAGGGTGTCTTTTTCTCCTAATGCCAAAGCGTAATAGGATTCTGTTACCTCTATCACATGGAAAAACATTATCACAAGCATAGGGCTGTTGTGTGAAGATACATACATATATTTATCTAAATATGAGTCTTATTGAACGCTGATCTGGGCTGAGCTTTGCTGAGCTGAGCTTTTGCTTCAACTACAGGAAAACTGAGCTAAGTAGAGCAAAGCCGAGAAAAACAACCTGAACTTCAATTGACTCGGTATGGATATGAGTTGCATAGTTCATTAGGAAATGCATGTTAGATTTGATACCTGTGTGGGCAAGTTTTGTAAATATTCAAAGAATAAAGGGTACCTTAAAAACACAGATGGTTAGTGGATTTTACTTTTCCATATACTTAATCTATGGCCATAATTTTGGGTATATAAAAATAATAGTGGCAAAAATCAAAGCACTGGTACTTTTATTACTAATTGCCCTCGCAGTTATCAGACGTTTTCCTGTTTTATATCAAAGATATTTCATATTCAGCTTTTTGTGTAATGAAAGAAAATGTGAAAGCACAAATTAAACATTGCAATGTTAGCAGCACTTCTTCTTAACTATAACATGAAACATACATTATGCAGAACTGTTAATGAAAATCAAAATGTAAAAAGGAAGGTCAGCAGTAATTTAACTCTTCAGTGATAACTGATTGCATTAAATACTGTAATGCAAAATTGAAGACTAATTGTAACTTATCAAATTATAATCAAGTAAATATTAGGAACTGTCCTTAGCAATAATCTTCCAGAAATAGTGGAAAGAAGAGTAGGAATACATCGAGTCTGTAAGAAGTGAACACATAATGTTGATTATATCTAGTATATGATATGAATATTCTACAGTTCATCAAATTTACTAATGATTTATTTCTGACTCACGGTGTTGACAGCTCTTTCCTATATATCCGGTCTTGCAAGTACAGTTATAATTGCCGCCATGGCTGGCCGTGCATACACCTCCATTTTGGCATGGTCGGAAGGCACATGTATCCTCTGTCAGTAAAATATATATTGAAGAATTAAGGTGCATATTGTACTAGTGACAAAACAGCATATGCTCAGGATAAGGAGGAATGAGGTTTCACATGGTCAATGGGTTTCTCTGATCCATATACTTAATCAATGACCATAATTTTGTGAGAGTATATCAAAATAAACCTGCAAAAGGAAACAAAGCACTAGGACGTATTGGTCCTCAGAAGAATTGTTCATGTCCAAATTAGTATGACAGAAATGTATGGCGAAGTGACCAGGTCTACCTCACAAAATGAATGTTAAGTCCATGTCAAGTTTTTGGATACACTGTTAAGACACAGAGCTATATTAGCGTAAAAATATAAGCACATGTCATTTATTGAGCCATTAAGCTACCATTAATCCCTTGGTTTGTATTTAGTCCATACCGGTCTATATGAGGATTCTGTGACAACTCCAAATAGACAGGGGTTACTAAGTGCAGTATTACTTTTGTCACTAATTGCGTCTCACAGCACTCAAGAGTTTTCTTCTGTGATTTCAAAGATATTTCATATTCTGCTTTACATATTATGAAAGAAAATGTGAAGGCACAAAACCAAACTTTGTAATTTTATCAGCAAATCGTCTAAATTATAACACGAGACATAGATTATGCACAACTATCCATACAAATACAAATGTGAAACACAGGTCAGGAATAATACAACTCTGCAGAGGTCTCTGATCATAATAAATACTGTAACGCAAAACTGAAAACTAATTGTTTTTACGAAATTATGATGAAATAAATATTAGGAACTATCCTTAGAAATAATCTTCCAGAAATACTGAAAAGAAAAGAGTAGGAATACATACTCTGTACGAAGAAAACATATACTGTTGATAAAGTCTGGTATATGATTTCAACATTGTGTAGTTAATAAAATTTTAGTATCAATGGGATCATTTTTGAATCTTCTTGTTAACAGTTGTTTCCTACATATTCCTACTTTTTACAAGTGTTGTTATAATTGTGGCTATGGCTGGCCGTGCATCGACCTCCATTTTGGCATGGTCGACTGGCACATGTACTTGCTGTAAGTAAATATCATATTGAAGCCTGTAGTATGAGTGCAAAATAGTAGTGAGACCATTTCATGTCAATATTGTAGTCTAAGATCAGTCCAAAGCTAAAACCGTTCAAATCTTGACAAGTCTATCAACATGCACATCACCTGACACAACAGCAAGACTAGCATAGCTCTCAAGCAATACATTTAAGATGTCATATGGACAAGTTGAAATAATGACTCATAAAATAAGTGTACAAATGTTTCAACAATCTGAGATAAGCTGCAAAGAAAATCCGTGTGAACGTAAAATATTAATGATCAAAAACCTTCAATCATCAAAACAAGCCAAGTCAAAATCCAGACGTTCAAGGTGGACATACCAACAATTTTATGATTTAATCGTGTCAGGCAATGAATGAGAAATGAGAAATGAAGGAAAACATATCTTTCCTGACTTGAGAGAAGTACCAACAAAATGAAGTAGTAGATTAAATGGATTTGACGGTAGCATCTCTCAACTCTCAGAAGTATCTTGCCTCATGCACGCACTGCATAAAATATAAGTTATGATTGTTGTTAGGTTTACATAATTTATTACAAAATTGATATACCATCTCAAGTCCAGTGCGTGTCATAAGTAAATTTTTATTTTAAACAGAGAATTCATAAAAGATTGTTTTTATTTCATTGTCGAATATCCCTGTTGCACACGTTTTTTAAAAAAAGGCAGTAAATAACGTGAGTCAAAGTTGTCAAAATCGGTCCATAAACTAGCAAAGCCAATTAACCTTGATACATTGACACTATCAGCTGACTCGAGAAGAATAAAACTATGGGGAGGGGGTGTCACTTTCCATTTTAATTTCAATATCATCATGTTTGTCATATAATAATAATAAAAACTTCGATTCACTATTATCGTTACACATCATTATGTCTAAAAATGAACATTCCACGTCATTTTATGTAGTTTCTTTTAATAAAACATTATCAGGGTATACCTGTGAAAAATATTCTCGAAAAAGTTTATTATTGATGCTTAAAAGGTCATCAATATACGTAAATGTCAACTCAAAACATTTATCATGAAAATTTCATCTCTTTTGATAGCTTTACAAGACACTTATATTCATAATAAGATAAGTATAAACTGCCCAAAGGAGGTGCACAAAGATTGCTTCCCATTGGAATACCAATTGTCTCTCTGAAGATGGAATCTCCAAAATTGATATCTGTTATCAATCAAATATTTCAACAGCTCAACAAAATGATCGTATTCATATGAAGACTGGCCATCCTTCATATAATCACTAAAATAAGCACCTTTATAAGATATGACCATTCTTTGAAAGTTATTTTTCTCATATATTTTATTTATGACATACTGGAAGATGCTTCTATGTGATCAAAGTAATTAAACCAAAATTATTGTACTTTCTTCAAGCTTTTAGACAACAACAATGATAATTATTTACTAGAGCACAACTGGAACCTGCTACGACTTGGAACTTATAAGGATTTTTATGCAGGTTTGAAAGTGTACAAATGTTGTGTATATGGAGTGTATATCAGAAAATTTGAGGCCAAATGAAGATGAGATAGTTGATGTTTGTTCAAAATGATATCCAAAGATTCATTTTCTTTTTCATATAATGGAGAACTTGATTTGGTCAACAGGCTTAATTCATCAGTAGAACATTATAATAAACCTATCTACATATGACAATAATATTATTGGATGCTTTATTGGCAAGAACAACTTTTGGGTTTGTTAGAACAATATACGGTGATTGTTTGGTTGTTTTCTGTAATGTTTGTATTCCGTTTGTAACTATGTGCCTTATTTACTTATTCATTCATACAAGACGGAAATACCCCCCACCCCCAGCCCCACCCCCCAAAAACGTACCTTTTTTGAAACACTAGTCTGTAGCTAATAAAGAATATTTCCAAGGTTGAGAGGACCAGTTTAAAACTAGTGGTTGCTTTTAATGGGTGACTGCCTGGCTCAAGTCAGGAGTGAAATTTGTCTCTCACATTGGTTTTCGTAGATAAATGTTTATGTTTTGCAACTCTTGAATCTCTTCGCTGCCGTTGTTGGCTTGAAATTTATGAATATTGGTATTGTTTCTTTGAACTATTATGATAAAGGCTGCATTTGCTGCGTTTGAAAATATAACGCAAATTCTGACATGGGCATGGGTATTTGTTTTCTTTATAGTCATCTAGATTAAATTCTTTAACAACTTTTGTGTAGTTAAATATCTTGCAGGCAATAGGTTTCGAATATTTACATGAAACTTTAGGGACAGCATTATCAATGTAAGCTGGTGTGCATGACTGCACTTTCCTATTTTGTAATACATTGGACAGATTTATGTAATCAGCCCCCCTATCATAACATTTGAATTATGTGAAATCATTTTTGGGTTCTACAGGCTAAAAGAGTCAGTGAAAAGCTATGTCATTAAAAATATGCTATAATAATTTGTCCACTTCTTTTCTCAGAAATAAGTTGTTGATAATTTGTGTTATTTTGCTAAAATAGCTGATAGTGGTATGGAACAAAGAACAGATCTAACTATATGGAGACAACTTGGATTATTGAATTTCCTAGTAAAGATTGTGGTGTTACATACGAAAGGTGAGACTGATTAGGATGTGTATGATGTCCACGCGGATGTCCTCACCTTGCCTGAGTATTAATCAACTGTGATAAGTAGCCAATCTGAGAATAGTTTAACAGACATCCCCTTCCCCTTTTACTTGATCATAGAGCCCAAACGGTAGCTAATTGTTTTTGCTAAAATAATTCATCATTTTGTCCACAATTTCGTAATATGTTTCTGTCCCCCGTTTGGATTGGTATGGTTTTTTCAACAATTCCCAGAATGTAGAATTGCAACTTAAAATATTAATGGGACCTGGACTAAATATGTGGTACCTTGTTAGTGAAGGATAAAGACAATTTTTGGATTGCGTTTTCAGATCTGGGATCTGCATCTACCACAAGATTGAATTTTTCCTTTCCTTTGTATAATTTAAGGCATGCAATTTGTAGATGAACAGTACATTGCTTGAGATTGAACTTGCTTTGTTAATGTGGTCACTGGTCTCTGGTAATGTTAAGTCGTTCTTAACGAACTGTGCCTGGTGTTCCTATGATAGTGTCAATATTTTGTAAAGCATTAACGTCCATAAAGCATCATATGTTCAGTATGATCCAGAGATGAAGTTCCTGCCACCAAAATTAAATATACAATCCCAAGTGCACCTATTGTTCAAGTACAAAAATAATTACAGCTATTTTAGTCACATGCAACTAAATGTACGTCCAGGTTGTACATCAGAGAAGGTCTCAAAGAAGTTCATTTAATTGTACTACCTATGAAAACCCTACTGCTATGCAACTCTTTTACAGGCAGAAAAATATACTCACATGGAAAGCAATAACATTGTTTTCTATGTGCACTGCAAGTATTTCTTGCCAAGTCACGACTTATGTTAGTATAATGTCATTGCATTTGATAAGATGGGACATTAATGGTGAAAGCCTGAAGAAAGATCAAAGGCAACTGGCTTTGGGCATGGGATGGTGTGATCTAGTGCAAACTTTTGCTTGAAAGTCGATATGTTTGCATACTTTATTGTAAAATCCCTGACACTTACGGGATAAAAAATGGCAACCTAGAACGGATTTCTTAAGAGGTGACATGAGATAAAATAATCTGACATTCTTTCTTTTACTTTCTTTTCCCTTCCCCATCATTTCTGTCAGGAACTCTCTCGTAAAACCCATTCCCATATTCCTTGTGCGGAAAGTGTTTTGCAATATCAAGTATTTTTAAAATATCGAATATAAGACCAGTGACAGTTTTGAGCCTTTAATGTCTTTAAACCAGCATAGCTAGTGCAATTATTTGAAGCAAATGCTTCCTATATATTTGACAATTTCAAAAGTAAGTACCTAATATGTCATTTGAGCGAACTGTGCATTGATTTTATACACATAAAACTCATTACCAGACCTTTTATATTATTCTTCAATATTTACGTTTGTATCCAAGTTTATTTAGGTGTACATTTATTATCGTCTTTTGTATGAGTATAGAGAACACTTATGCATATTTTACGGAGACCCCTCTGCAAGAAAACTATCTATCTATTTATCTATCTATCCTCTATCTGTTTGTCTCTTTTCCTATCTGTCTGTTGATCTGTTGATCTACAGTTACGCTCGCGTTCAAGTTAACAAACGCCAAACGCACCAACGTTTCCCAAACGTTTCCCAAACACTTTCAGTGAAAGTCAAACGTTTTGCAAACACGTAGCAAACACTTTGAAAACACTTTCCAAACGCTTTACAAACACTTTGCCACACGCTTTCAAACACTTTTCTAAACGCTTTCAAACACTTTGCCGAACGCGTTTGATGAAAGCCGAACGTTTTCAAACGCTTTCAAACACTTTACACTTTGCGCCAAACGTATGTGATACATGTACATGTACACTTGGTAATCTAATTCTAATGAAAGGAATATTTTTTAACAACTGTTTAAAAAGCTTATCGGCACCTAAAAATCCCAACAACATCTGCAGAAAATTATCAAAGACAGATCCTCTCATATGCGTTTTCCTGGCATTTGCCACTGCATTTTCATACGGACTATTTGCATTTTCAGGGATGCAAACTTCACTAATCTGGGCTCCACAAATCAAATTTCGCTTTACATCTGATTCAAATTAACATGAAATGAAGAAAAGAAAAAATGTGTCAGTGACAAATAATCCCGGAAATATGGATTTGTCACCTTCACCTGCTAATATTCATATTGTTACTGGTAATCAACAATATTATGATATGGTCATGCCTAATTAAGGAAGACAATAAGTATAGGTAGAAGAAAACAAATAATGTGCCTACATTAACAGGTTTAACACTTCATTTATTATAAAGTTACAGATCTTCAGTAGCCAAGCAATAGAATTAGCTCCAGTGGAGTAAGCCAGGCGATACTCCATTGGTCCTTGGAGTAATTATATATATTTTAATTGAAAATTAGGAACTATTTCGGAGTAAATTTATAGGCGGTATCAAGATGAGATCATGAATCATGATCTGATCGTGATATTCCCTATGGATTTACTCCAAAACAGTTTTTGAAAGATGAAGTATCCATGACATCTTCAATGAAGAATTAAGTCTTTAACTAATTTTAGTTGAATTAGACACTTGGGTAAACGTATTTGGATCGTGTTTTATATAAATATATACAACCCAGAATGCTGGATAAGTGCACATTTACATGTACGCACGTCATATATTGCTGGACCTGTTGAAAATACGTTTGGAGATTCTTCATCATTTAAATGGAAGTGTTTGAAATGCACAATGTTTGAATGCGTTTGTGAAAGTGTTTGAAATCGTTCGGGTAATTGTTCAACGCGTTTGGAAAGTGCTTGAACGCGTTTGGACAAGTGTTCGGTAGCTTTGTGAAAGTGTTCGAACGTTTTGTAAAAGTGTTTGAGATTTTTCCCAGACGCTTTCCAAACGCTTTCCAAACACATTCCGAACACTTTCCAAACACATTCCAAACGTTTTCAAACGTTTCCAAACACAAGCAAAACACCAGCAAAACGCGAAAAAAGCGTTTGGCTGTTAACTTTTAGCCGGGCGTAACTGTGTCTATCTTCTTATCTGCTTATCTATCTATCAACCTATCTATCTATGTATCTGTCAGTATGCCTGTTCGTCTGTATATGTATCTATCTATCTATCTATCTATCTATCTATCTATCTATCTATCTATATATATATATATATATATATATATATATATATATATATATATATATATATATATATATATCTGTGGGTCTGTTTGTCTATTTGTATATCTATCTGTCTGTCTATGGTCACTGGGTATTTAATGTAGCCATGGCTACAACAATAATATTCAGAATTATGTTTGTTCAGATCTTAAATATCAATCATCTCCACCTACTTCAATACAAACTGATTGAAAGGGAGATCCATCGCTTACTGTTACTTATATGATAGCGGCGATTACACATTAAATAAACGAGTTGTATAATTTTTTAAATGTTAAATTCAACTAATTTGGACAATTTTTAATTTTAAAACTGGAAAAGAAAAATCTTATTGACAGAAATTAAATTTTACATTTGTTCTATTTTTGTGACAAAAGGAAGAAAGACAAAAATGTGTCATTTAAGGTGCCAGGATGGTTTGGTCTATCACCGCTGAGCAGAAAAATTCACAAAATGACTTTTGTTCTCTATCTGAAAGATAAACGCCTAACGTATGTGGTCACCAAATATTGTTTTTAAAAAATCAACATTTATATTAGAAAATTGATGAAAAACTATGACAAGTTTCAGCAGACCACTGCACGTGTATCTTGTGTGTACTTTGGTATGGTAGTGGTCCACGATGTTTGAACAGCCATCAGCCGTGCTGACCGGTACCCGACAACGACAGTCACATGACTACAGGGGAAAAATGGCGGCACGCTTGATTGGATTGCATGCACATATCTGTCGAAGAGAGACACAACAAAGAACAAGTGCCACTGGAACAACTATTTCTTTTTGCTGCTACAGTGAATTATAACATTATGGGCGATCTAGAGGTATTTTGCACGATGTGTTTTATCTAAATGGAGCGTGAACTGTGTCACAGCAGCTGGTCAACTTGACAAGGTTCCATCATTCCGACTTCAAAGCTTGTCAAAACTTAATAGGATAAAACACATTGCGTCACTGTCAACGGGCATTATTACAGTGTTTGCTAATAAATTTGATGTTTTCCAAGCTATTGTGAGCCATCTATTTGATAATGTTCACTGGGGTGTGTGTATATGTGATTTCATCCACTTGGCTAACCAAGAAGGCTGCGTGAAAGGAGAGTCCACTCTGGCTTTTTCGCCAGCTCGATCAATAAACCCGTGCATGGGTATTACGCGGTCAGGCTGCTTTGGGCTTTAAATATCGCGCATACTCAAGCAAACTATATTCCAGCTTTGAAACCTTGGGAACATATTTCAGTTTAATTTTTAAATGAATCAGTGGTTGAAATCCTGTAAATTCGAACATGCTTTGAACACCACCATCTGCGAGTGTATTCGACCGAAAGCCAACATTAATCAGCTTACCAATCGCCCGAATTGTCTATTTACCTGCGAGAGTGTACTTTTTATTGTAGAAAAACTTCAATACTTGCAACTGGTTATTTGCAATTTGTGTTTAAAAGGAAAATTACCCTCTCATACGGATAAAAATCTGTCAACCGCCCGTTTTTGTAACAATTTGAATAACCAAGTCCGAAATTGACACAAAAACCAAGGTAACTTTGTCCGTTTGTGCTCTCAATGTTTCTGTTCGACCTCCATGGTATATTCTTCCGCTAGAAAGCTCAGGAGTTTGTCTCTTTGTGTAACAAGCTCTCCAACTGGTTAAAAACAAAGAATTCCTGGGATATCCCTAAACATAGCGTTAAATGCCAGAGTGTTTTAGTCAGGGGAAGTTTCTAGGCCTGTCATTGGTAAATTTAGTCAGGTGACACACATCATCCAATCTATTCCCATATGCTCCCAGCATGTCCCCAATTCAGACGATGAACACGACAGGTGCACGTACAAATAACTGGCATAGGACCTAGTTTCTTGTACGTTGTAGTTGTAGGTGAAAAGTTGTAACGGAAAGCAAAAAACAGAAAAAAAAAGAAAAGAAAAAGAAGAAAAATGCGCATATTCGTGACCACACAGTAACGAACGCAATGACGACTGTGCTGTTATCGTTCTGGGTGATCGTAACATGTCGACATGATCTATTAATATTGGAACAATGAACTTAAATTGATCGTTTCATTATAGAGTTCAAATGGAAGAAGTTTGTAACACAGAACTAGAAATGAGTAAAATCCAGGACGCATGGCAGAAAAAATACGGGATGTTACGGTAAATCATACCCATGATCATGCAGACGCTTGTATTCTGCCACCCATGTTGTTTCGAAAAATTGTAACCGCGTTAAAGGCTAAATATTTTACGTCTCCAAGGGTATTTAAACTGTGGGTAAACTGACCTAGAAACTGCACAGCAATATTAATCATGTAATTTGTGACAAATATTTTGGTGGTCACTTTCAGTGAAACTAGACATCATCGCACAATGACAGTATACAGCCTGGCCCAGATGGAACGACCTCAAATTATAAAGCCTGCCACCGAGGTAAACATTGCAAAACAAACTGTCAAACCACACGTGGACCCAATTGCCGGCTGCCATTTTGAAACAGTGTATTGTCAGAGCCATGGTCGGGTGACAGTATAATCGCTTTGCGTCTTCCCTTTGATCCTTGGAAGCGGCATATGAACCACAGCGCAAACACCAACATTGTGCTTGGCTTTACAAAATTTGAGATGAAAAACTCGATGTTCATACCACAAAACAACAATGTATCTTTGCAAGCATACATCAAAGTTGAAGGGTCTTATTCACTCCACTCGTACTGAAAAGTTCCATCGGAGGGAATGAGATATTTTCGCAGGATGGTTCGTTCTTTGAAAATCAGAGCCATGACCTTTGAAAGCGATTTTTCTCGGAAGTCAATTTTCACAAGATCAATCAAATTTTAAAATGACGTCAATCAAACATGGATAGGTATATCATCTCAAAATAAACGGGTAAAGCAAGAAAAATGTCTAATTTAAGAACCGTTTTTCTTTGCCTTTCAACTCTTCCTTCTGTGACTTTCGGAGCTCACAAAATGAAAAAACTGTATAACATTATGACTCCAACTTCAAAATTCTATAAAATTTTATAAAATCAATTTTACCCCTTGACAAAAATTTCGTTCCCAGGGAGCGGCCTACATATCGTTTCTGATAGTTTGCAGATCTTAAACTTGCATATTATGCAAACGAGCTAAAATAAACACGTGAATCAATACCCACTCACACAATAGCTTAAAACGTCTAAAAAGAATCTCTAAATTGATGCGATGTTCTGTTTTTATCAATTCTATACAGCCATACACTTCTGAAAATATATAGTTTGATGGCTGAAAAGATCAATTTATATGAGCTGGACGGGGTCAAAGTCGACAGAGTCTACAACGCACATGAAACCACCCCGGCATCTTAAACTTTTTCTAAGTAAGGCCATTTTCCGTTTTCAATATATTCAAAACTGTAACAAAGGTATATAAAGTGTCTATGGATTTCCCTTGTTCTAAAACATGAGCTTGACGTAAACCAAGGAATAATGCTGAAAACATTAACGTGTGGCACATTTTAACCACAGTTATTTCATTTTAACTTGTTAACTTGGAATATATGAAACTGTCTTACGATGCAAAGAAAGACAAGCAGGTGAGTGCTATTGTGTTTTGGTTGCGTGCTGCATTCCTGCTGTGTAGATAAATTATACTTTCACAAAAATAAATAAAATGAACTCAAAATTTTGCAAATATAGTTGACATGAATAAGTGTTGCCTCATAAGCTTTACCCTTTTTAAATATATAGGGGTTTTTTTACACAAAAAAAACAACTACAAAAAAACAACAAAAACAAAAAACAAAAAACAAAAAAAAACAAAAAAAAACAAAAAAAAACAAAAAAAAACCAAAACAAAACAAAAAAAAAAAAAAAACAACAACAACAGCAAAAAAACCAAAAAAACAACCGGATTAAATAATTGCACGATATTTTCACTGCAATGAGGTTTTTTTATTTGTTTTACATTGAAATAATCCAAAAGACTTACGTATTTCACAGGTTTTACCAACAAATCCCGTGCCCGTACAGTTGCAGGTAGCATTTAAGAATACGGGATCAGTCCTGCAAATGCCGCCATTTTTGCATGGCACAACCTGGATGGAACACGCATCCGTTGTGTTACCTAATCATAACATGAAATTATGCAGAATGGTATATCAAGATAAGATGCGATATAATTCAGGTACGTTGCCTTTACTTCGGGAGGACATTTTTATTTGAGGTTGTTAGACTGCCACTAGTAACAGATCAATAGAGTACCGAGTATTCAATATTTTTTGACTGAGTAAACTAACTTAAAATGGAGGGATGGATGGATAGATACTGACTGATAGACTAATGTGTCTATCAAATTAGTCGATCGATGGATGAATCACTCAAAATGGTGTTGTACGAACAGTGGAAAGAAAACAACGAAGGTACAAAACCCTATAATAATATTATCTGCTTGTTTGCCTTGTGCCAATTTTTGTTGACTTCCAAACATGTCAGTTTTACCCATCCAATCAGTATCAAGTATGTAACGGCATAGTTATCAATGACAAACATATCTTTTCACTAATTTAAAGCTGTATTTTCTAGTAGGCATTTGCCCTCAATATTTTTTATTATAAGACATTCTTACAATGTCAAATGGTACTTTACTTAAATCTGCTGTATCAAAGAGTTTTATCTCGAATCAGCCATTTCTTTTGTCTGGAAAGCAAATTTTGCTGGTATTTACTGTAATGTTGATGCTACAGGATAAATGAAAATGTTCAAACAAAAGAAACAGACACATGCACCAAAAATGCACCAGTTGCAAATAAACTTCATTTGCAAAATATTCAGACATGAAAGGTAGTGAGAAGAAATTTTTGGGATTCTCAATGGTTATAGGAGCACTAAAATTGCTTATACTGTATGTTTCTTAGATATTTTTTATGCACACATGGCTAATTGGCATTTAAGAAAACTTTAAGGGTGTCTTTTTCTCCTAATGCGAAAGCGTAATAGGATTCTGTTACCTCTATCACATATAAAAACATTATCACAAGCATAGGGCTGTTGTGTGAAGATAAATACATATATTTATCTAAATATGAGGATTATTGAACGCTGATCTGGGCTGAGCTTTGCTGAGCTTTTGCTTCAGCTTCAGGAAAACTGAACTTAGTAGAGCAAAGCCGGGAATGACAAGCTCAACGTCAATTGACTGGGTATGGATATGAGTGGCATATTTTATTAGGAAATGCATGTAGATATGATACCTGTATTGGCAAGTTTTGTAAATATTCAAAGAAAATGGTACCTTGAAAACACAGATGGTGAATGGATTTTTCTATCCCATATACTTAATCTATGGCCATAATTTTGGGAATATAAAAATTAACTTGCCCAAAAAATCAAAGCACTGGTACTTTTATTTCTAATTACCATCGCAGTAATCAGACGTTTTCGTGTTTTATATCAAAGATATTTCATATTCAGCTTTTTATGTTATGAAAGAAAAGGTGAAAGCACCAACTAAACATTGCAATATTACCAGCACTTCTTCTTAACTATAACACGACACATACATTATACAGAACTGTTAATGAAAATCAAAATGTAAAAGAGAGGTCTGCAGTAATATAACTCTGCAGTGATGACTGCTTGCATTAAAGACTGTTATGCAAATCTAAAAACCAATTGTTACTTATCATATTATAATCAAGTAAATATTAGGAACTGTCCTAGCAATAATCTCTCAGAAGTAGTGGAAAGAACAGTAGGAATTCATACAGTCATTGATTATGTCTAGTATATGATATCAAGATTCTATAGGTCATCAAATTTACTAATGATTTAGTTTATATCTGACTCACGGTGTTGGCAGCTCCTTCCTACATATCCTGCCCTGCAAGTACAGTTATGATTGCCACCATGGCTGGCCGTGCATACACCTCCATTTAGGCATGGTCGCGAGTAACATGGATCAACTGTCAGTAAAATATATATTGAAGAATTAAGGTGGCTGTTGTACTAGTGGCAAAACATCATATGTTCAGGATAAGGAGAGATGAGGTTCCACATGGTTAATGTATTTCTCTGATCCATATACTTAATCAATGAGCATAATTTTGGAAAAGTATATCAAAATAAACCTGCAAAAGGAAATCAAAGCACTAGGACGTATTGGTCCCTAGAAGAATAGTTCATGTCGAAATTAGTGTGATACATATGTATGGCCCAGGGACCAGGTGTACCTCACAAAATGAATGTTAAGCCTGCCATACGTCCATGTCAGGTTTTTGGATACAATGTTAAGACAAAGAGATATATTAGCGTAAAAAGTATAAGTATATGTCATTTATTGACCCATTAAGATACCATTAATTCGTGGCTTGTATTTCAGTCCATACAGGTTCCTTTGTGAGTATTGTGGGACAGCTCAAAATAGAAAGAGGTTACTTGGTGCAGCATTACTTTTATTACTGATTACGCCCTCACAGTACTCAGACGTTTTCCTGTGCGATGTCAAAGATATTTCTTATTCTGCTTTTCACATTATGAAAGAAAAATGTGAAGCACAAAAATAAACATTGCAATATTATCAGCAAATTGTCTTAAATTTAACACGAGACATAGATTATGCACAACTATTTACACAAATATAGATGTGAAACGGAGGTCAGGAATAATATACCTCTGTAGAGGTATCTGATTGCATTAATTACCGTAATGCAAAACTGAAGACTAATTCTTTTTATCAAATTACATTTTTTTATCAAATAAATATTAGGAACTATCTTCAGGAATAATCTTTCAGAAATACTGGAAAGAAGAGAGTAGGAATACAAAGAGTCTTTAGGAAGTAAAAACATAATGTTGATTATGTCTAGTATATGATATCAACATTGTGTAGTTCATCAAATATACTGATGATTTAGTTTATTTCTGACTCACTGTGTTGACAGCTCCTTCCTGCAGTTCCTGTGTTGCAGGTACATGCATAAGTGCCGCCATTGTCTATGCATGTTCCTCCATTTTTGCATGGTTGCGGGACACATGGATTCACTGTCAGGAAAATATATATTGAAGAATTAAGGTGCCTGTTGTATGAGTGGCAAAGCATCATATGTTCAACAAAAAAGAGGGATGAAGTTTCTCCTAACCAAATTAAAGATACAATCTGTACTGATTGACAAAATACCAAAAATCACCCCATCTATGTCAGTCACATGCAATCAAATGTAACGCCAGGTCATCGTCGTAAAGGATCTGAGAAAAGTTCATTGAATTGTATAACAAATTAAAAGTGCCTGGTATAAACCCTTTTGCAGGAAAAATATACTCACATGGAAAACAAAAACGTTATTTTACAAGTGCACTGCAAGTCTTCCTTGCCAAGTCACAGCACATGCTAGTATAATGTTGTTATTTCTGATCAGTCAAGACAAACATAACGAAAGCCTGAAGAAAGATTAAAGGCAACATTCTTTGTCCTCGGTATAAAGGGGATCCTGTTTAGAATTTCGTTAAAATTCGATATGGCCAAAGACTTAATTTTGAGAGCCCTGACAACTATTGAATAAATTGTGTACAGTAATCTAGAACATGAGTGGGGACATAGGATCGAATATTATAACATTTGTGTGCAAACATATTGCTTTTTTTTTGTTTCTTTCTTTTTCTTTCGTCTCCCATCTACCCCCAATTTGTCAGGAATTTTTCGTAGAGCCAAAGGCTATAGTCGTGGTGCTGAATGCGTTTTGCAATATCAAGGGTTTCAAAATTATCCAAATTGGAACCATTCACAATTTTTAGTTTCCAATGCCTTTAAACCAGTACAAATAGATCAATAATTCCAAGCAAGTGCTACCTCTATATTTAATAGTTTCAAAACGAAGGCCCTTAAACGTTATTAGAGCCAAATGTATGCCGGGTTAAAATACATTTAACTCCTTAGCAGACGTTTCACATTGTTCTTAAATAGCTATCTCTGTATGAAAGTTTATTTAGGTTTATATTTACCATATTCTTTTACATGTGTCTAGTGGACATATATGTAAATATTTAAGAGACACTCCTCGGAAAAGTTCTTGGATTCAAACGTCTCCATTTTACCAATAATATGTCCCTACATCAAAGATTATTGTCCACCACTAAAAAGATGAAAAAACCCAAGGATTTTTAAAATTTTGAATGTTCAATGTTTGGTCGAGGAGACACATAAGACCTTTGATAGGCGGGTAGCATGCCTGCTACGCAACCACTAAGTGATAATACAAAAGTGATCATGTAGAAGTAAAAGTAATTAACAAGGACTAACTAAGTATGCCATTAGCTTATTTTGAGTTACAAACATAACAATCAGGTATACTGCATGGATCGTCATATTTATCCATAAAATATTCTTAATGTAAAAATAAAATCTCAAATACCTATGTGTTTATACTTTTCCAAATATAGCGTCAAGTGTATATTTATGATAGGCACAAGTTCATGTTTTAAACATTTTTTTGCCAAAAGCGGAATGGCAATTTTTCCTTAAGGCTGGTAAAAGACCATAACTTTGGTTTTCTTAATATTCAAAGACTTTTATACACTTTTTAACAAGCACTAACCTTGTCTAATTCGAAGTATCAGTTGGGAGGCTTCTGCATTAGAGCCAGAAGGATTACGAAGTTCTAATGCTGTGTGTATACAAGGTGGTTCCATCGGCATATATCATAAAATTAAATTTAGGAGAGGCAAACTTCATATATTTTATATAAATTAGGAATATCAGAAGGCTTAAGAACACTAAGGTACACATGTATGAATAGGTAGCAAATCAGATTTGAATTCGTCACAAAACACGTATTAGTATCTGTTTTTCAAGCAGCTCTTAAACAGGTCTAAGGCCAGCCCATAAATGCCATAAAAATTTATTTATGAAAAATAATGTCCTGCCCTAAAGTATCAAAAGCTTTAGAGAGATCCATATAAATATTTAGGGGTATCTCTCCTTTGTCTATGTCTAAAATTATTGTGTCTATAAGCTCCATAGCTGCATGTTCGGTTGAGTGATTATTTCTGAAGCCTTGTTGACTGCAACAGGTTGTGAATTTTGAAGTACTTAAAAATTCGGTTAAATAGAATTGGGTCTGTGATTTTCTGTTAGAAAAGCATCATCCTTTCCATAAATGGGAACCCATTTTGCTACTTTTAATAAATCGGAGAAAATATCCTTCAAAAGAGATTGGTTTATACAATAGTGATAGCTTTGGATGCCTCTATTTTTATATTTTTCTAAATAAGTACATGGATAAATGGTCAAAGCTGACCTTTTTTTATCTTTTAAAGAATCAGTGATTTTAATTGCAATATCTTCATATACAATGCTAAACGATAATTTCTACTGAATTGGGTTTATGAATTAATCCTCATAAGAACGATTTTCAATTGGCATTATTTTAGATGCCAACTTTGGCCCAACCTCTATAAAGAATGAATTTATTTTTTTAAATGTTGTAGTTTTATCACTAACATATTCCTTGTTGATGATAAAGGAGTCAAGGGAAACATTTTTACGTTTTAAGTCTATTCCGAATATAACTTATAATTAATAATGTGTTCTTGCTATCAATTTCATATCTGTTTAAACAAGCCTTATAGAAGTCTTTTTGGCAACTTCAATAGTGTTTTTTAGAATCTTCTCAGAAGTATTTAAGTTCAAGAAACGGATGTTGTACTATTCATTATCGTGTGATTTTTTTTCTAATTTGGTTATGTAACCGATTCCGCGTATATGGAATTTATAATTCCGAAGGTTATCCATGGAGACTTCTCATGTTTGTGTTTACTGTAATCGTCCTCATTGGCACTTGATTTTCTGATGCAGCATATATGGCTGTATTTATGAAGGAGAGAAAGTCATTGAGGGTATTAAGTGTTGTCTGTTCTTGGTTATGCAACTGGGGTCAAACCAGTCTTTTTTATATTGTTTATAGCATCTGGATGTTTATCGCGGACCTGAACATACTTTGGCATAGGGTCACGTTTCCTTTTTAAAACATCAAGACAGATAAATCAAGGGAAGTGATCCGAAATGCCTGATGTGATAATTCCTGAATTTGACATCGAAATATTACTATCAGATAATTTCACCTTTGTGCCTCGTCGACGGTTTTGGGGAGAGTAATTTGATGGAAAACTTTTTTTCACCACATTGAATAGAGAATGCATGGACAGATAATGGCAGATTGACGAAATGGCTATCTAAATCAAATTAGCCAATTGATGAATCAATCAATAAAGATGTTGGAGATGTACGAACGGAGGAAAAAGAACAATGAATTACTCTATAATATTATCTGTTTGTTTGCCTAATGCCAATTAGTGTAGACTCTGTCAAGCCCGTCAGTATCGCATATTCAATCAGTATCAAGTATGTAAAAAAATGCACAACTATAAAAGACAAATACATCAGTTTACACATTTGAAAAGTTTTATCTATTAGTATACATTCTCAACCAATGCACTATATTACAAGACATTGTTTTATAACGTCATATGGTACTTTTATTACATCTGCTCTGTCAAAATTGCTCTTGTATCTTGGTCAAACGTTATTCAGTCACCCGTTCTCTTGTCTGTAGAGCCAGCTTTGCCGGTATCTGCTGCATTATTGCCACCAGAGCATACATAAAAATGTTAAAACTAATATAATAGACGCATAAAAGAACCGTGGTAGTGGCAAGTGGTCCTCATTGGCAAAAGAGGAAATGTTTTGGGGTTCCCGATGGTTAAAACAGCACCTAAATTGCTAAAACCATGTGTTTATTTGATATTTTGTATTCATATTATGGCTGATTGGCAGTCAACGAAACTTGAATGGTACTTTTTTCCTCTAATGCAAAAGGAGAATGGGATTCTGTGACCTCTATCAAATAAAACACCTTTATCATAAGAAGAGGGCTGCTGTGAGAAGATAACAACATATATTTATGCAAATATAAATGCCACCCAACGTTGATCTTGGCTAAACTGTGCTGAGCCAAGCTTTTGCTTCAGCTTCAGATTGCAAAATGAGCGAGATTAGTCATGTAAAGCTGAGAGGAACGAAGTCAACTTCAACTGAGTGGGTATGTGTATGAGTGACATAATTTATTATTAATTTATAGTTTTGTAAATAGTCCAAGGAAAGAAGTATTACCTAGCAAATGCATATGGTTAATGGGCATCACAAGTTTGTGAAGAAAATACAAATACTCCTGCTAAACAAAATCAATGTCCTGGTACGTATTGGTGCCCAGGATGGTTTATGTCCAAATCAGTGTGACACATATGCATGTCCCAGTGACCAGGTCTACCACATGGAACGAATGTTCAGCCTGCCATATGTCCACGTGAGGTTTTTTGATACACTGTTGTAACACAGAACTAATATAGCCTAGAAAATAATAGTGTATCGATATAACACTGTCAGGGATTGACTACGCAAGCTATGTTTAATTCATGGCTTGTATTTTAGTCCTTGTATGTGCCTATATGAGTTTTTTTGGACAAGTGAAAAGAAGAAATGGGTTACTCAGCG
This sequence comes from Hermodice carunculata, assembly GCA_964020975.1. Lineage (NCBI taxonomy): Eukaryota > Metazoa > Annelida > Polychaeta > Eunicida > Amphinomidae > Hermodice > Hermodice carunculata. Next base: position 78,837,073 of record OZ026619.1, read on the forward strand.
TAGCATTACTTTAAGTACTTATTAAGTTCTAGCTGTACGGAGATATTTTCCTAGGTCTTTTCATGGTAAGTAGATGAGCAGTTGAAGAGAACACCTTCACAGATTTTGTCGAAATATTAATCCCGCTCCCCACTACAAAAGATACAAAACTGAATTCAGTATGACACACCATGACGCAAAGGGTGTACTGTGCAAAGCAGCTAGGATCAAGGATGCAAAACGCTTTGTAGTGCACTGCAACCTATATGCCGATCTGAGCGATTGTCTCTGTAGAAGTTGCCACTCTCAAATTCTGGAAATTTGATGCTCTTAGTAGTGTGGGAAATTTGATTTATATTACGAATGAGGGAAATAATACAAAGACACAAGGCCTATCCTAAAATTTGTTAGTTTGTTTAAGAGAATCACCCTCGATGAGCAAAGCCAGCCATTTTGTAATGTATCATTCAATGAAACTATGTTTTAGTGTTAAAAAGCCTGACATGGTCTTTTATGCGTAGCCACATTGGCATTAACATTGTAAACATTCGTTTTACTCCTAAAATAGATATTTCTCAATGTCCACAGCTGATATAGCAAAACACGACGCATTAGAAAGGTCATGATTGCGGCCATTTGACACATTTCTAAAGACTACAGAGGCTAATTGATACAGGTATGTAGACATTACATGCCAAAGATTTGACTCCCAACTACTGATACACTGGGAACTATCTGAACCTGCTGCTATGCAACTCTACAACAGGCAGAAGGATATGCTCAGATGGAAAGTCACAACATTATTTTATATGTACACTGCAAGTCTTCCTGTCCCAAGTCTGCCTGTCTCAATTGAGGAGCGAAATGTATTTCTTCACATTGGTATTTGGAGATGAAGGTTGATGTCTTGGTAATTCTTGAATGTCTGCCATTTGCTATGTTCAACTTTACTTTCATTGTTGAGTTGCAATTTATTACAGTGTGCCCAAGAAGAGTTTGTTTAAACATATTTTATTATATTCATTGAAAAATTAATTACATATTTCTGATGCAGTCCAGGATTAGGAAACAGGGCTTCTTCGTATCTGAATCCTCCTCGCTGGGGTGACAGTAAATACAGCACAAACGAAACACACAATGCAGACATGATCACCCAGAATATGTAAGCATTACTCTTTTGCCATAAGCTTAGCTGACTGACAAATCGGGAGAAGTAATTAATAATAGACCTACCAGGTCTCTTTTCAAGTTTGGCATAAGTAAGGAAATTTATGTTTTGGGTGTTTAGGCCTATACATTTTTGAAACACTAGTGTCTGTAGTAAATGAAGAATATTTTAAAGGTTGAGAGGACCGGTTTAAAACCACCAGTTGCCTTTTACGGCAAAATGTATTTCTTCACATTGCTATTTAAAGAATAAGTCAGGAGTGAAATTTGTTTCTTCACATTGGTATTGGAAGATAAATGTTGATTCTGTGGCAAATCTGGAATCTCTTTGCTGTCATTATTAGGTTTGGAATTTATGAATATGGATGATGTTTTTCTGTACTATTTGATAAATACTTCATTGGCTATGTTGTGCTGTGGGCTTTGTTCTACCTTAGTGGAGGTAGAGTGTGTTTATAATGTTCCAGATTCATAAATATCACAAAAACGATGTAGGCCTACTTTACTCTTTTACCATAAACTTAGCTGAATGACAAGTCGGGAGAACTAAAAAGTGATAGGCCTACCAGGTCTCTTTTCATGTTTGGCAGAAGTAATGAAATTTATGTTTTGGGTGATTAGGCCTATACATGTTGGAAACACTAGTGTCTGTAGTTAATGAAGAATATTTCAAATTTTGAGAGGACCGGTTTATAACACCAGTTGCCTTTTATTGGTGAGTGCCTGTCTCAAGTTTGGAGTGAAATTTGTTTCTTCACATTCGTATTAGAAGATAAATGTTGATTCTTTGGCAAATCTGGAATCTCTTTGCTGTCATTGTTAGGTTTGGAATTTATGAAGATAGATGATGTTTTTATGTACTATTAGCTGGGTGATTACAAGAGTGCCATAAAAAAGGAGCCGACACTCCCTGTTTCAGGACAAACACAACGGTCATAAATGTCGTAATTTATACAGTAAGTTGTCAGGTTCAATTTGTATTAACCTATACTGGATGGCTCTAAACGTTTTCGTTGGTGCTATAAAATCATATACTGTCAAAAAAAATCTTAATATTGTCAGCAAAAGAGCAATTTAAAACCACCACTTGCCATTTATGGCTGTCTCAAAGGAGCATATAATACAAAGTAAAGTAAAGTAAACGGGGCTATCTTTGTGTGATCAATAGCGAGACAAATGGCACAAAAAATGAGAAGATGTTGATTGACTATAGAATCACGCGGTAGGAATCCCGATTGCTCTCCCGGAAAAAAGTTAAACGTATGATTAAATACAATCTTTTCAAGAACTCTGCCTGTGCAACTAAGCAAAGAAGATACAGGTCTGAAGCTATTACACGCTTCGCCTCCTCCTTTTTTATTCTTGGGTTACACTTTTGCGCATTTCCATGCTGAATGATAAGTTTCCGTTGCAAGAGAGACATTGAATAGCCGAGTAAGAGATGGAGCTATGACAGGTGCTGCTTCTTTAAGGCGCTTACTGCTTATGATCATAAAGACCTGGTACAGTGACATCAGATGTGTGGTTGTTGCACTGGTGAAGAAAGAGAGAATTGAAGATCTTCGCTTTGGCTGTGTTGTCAGATATTTGTTTACCGTCCTGGAGAAGCGAAGGAATAGCTTCAGCGTGATTACATTTAGGAAAGTGTTTGACAGTTCTCGCTGGCATTTCGTTTTGCGACAGAGATTAATTAGATCAGCCCTCAACTTATTATTGTGTTCTCTATCAGCTACTTTTGGTTGTTCTTGGGAGTAATTTCGAACTTGACTTTAGGGATTCCATGAATCAGGCTCAAAATGTTGGTCTTTAGATTTAATGTACCAAAAATAAACGCGGCGTTTAAGCAACCAGAAAGAGTTGAGCTCGAAGACCCTGACCTGCATATTTATGAGGACACAATCCATGGGGGGGCGGGGGGTGTTGCCTACATGTAACACAGTGCATGGTCAGCAACAACACTGTTTGACCCACACGATCAAGTAACTCAGGATTAGGCCTGAGTCTGTCACTATCCTTACCTCATTGCTAGAACTTTGAAGAGAAAGCTATTAATTAATTAATTATCGAAATAAACTTACAATTTGTTCTCCTTCGAATACAATTTTGCTGACAAAGGGGCCGATCCAAGACCATGAGCCTCTCCCTCCTTATCATTCTCATCTTCTGAGGTTATACATTTATCAGAAGGGTCAGTGTCACTATCACTGTCATCATCTTAACTGATAATGAGCTCTCTCACGTGCTCTTCTATAAGCCCATTTTTTCTCAGTACTCGGCTTTCAACTTTTTACAATGAGCCACTGCATCGTTCCAGTTCTGTGCGGTACTGAATTTTATTGCTTCTGTACACAATATTTCCATATCAGCCATTTTCCAAGAGGTATTCGCTCTAGAGACATAGTTTTTCATGTTGGCCCGTATCCTTAGGGCGTCCGAATCGGGTAGATCCGTACAGTGAAAACGGGGTTCTGTACGCCGACACTTTCTATAAACATGCCCCCAAAACAGGATGATGCGGTAGGTAAAAGTGGGATTTCTATAGCCTGATATTTTTAACTCAGCTACTTATCAAACGCCAGAAATGTTTAGATAATTTTGAAAAGTACCTTGCAGAAAATGGATTAAGTTCTGGAGTAATTGCCCCTAAATTCTGTAAGTCTGTATAAATCGCAATTGGATTTTTGTTTATAAAACAAAACAAAACAAAAAAACAAAAAACAAAAAAAAACAAAAAAAAAAACATATGTAAGGATGGAGTCAATAATTAGGCGGTATGATAGGCTAATTATCTCATTTTGTCTTTGTTTACGAGAATGACCACTCACTCTTTTGCTTGCGACGTTCAGACAATATTCTTTTTCAAAGCATGGGATATGTCTTGGGGCCTTTTACGAACTAAATTTGAATGAAATTACCGTATTTTCTCTGACCTAATTATGTGATCAATTTTAATAATTCAATTAGATGAATTATTACGTTTTGGAACGATTTGGGACCGAGTCATCATCAGTTCTAAATTTACAAAGAATTTAAAAACCAGCTCCCTGACTTTGCTATGTAAAACCTTCTCACGTTTTGCTCCTGATATTCTCACCGATGGACAATTCAACTGACTCAATTAAGCATACCTTTCTTAACAAGCTGCACTGTGTCTACGATTCCTCAATATGAAATGCTGGGAAAGCTGGCTTGAGATTAAAGGCATATAATATTGCATGTCGTCATGTCACAGATCATGCAAGAAAACATAACTGTATCCAATTATGTTCAGGGAAACACATTTCTTGAGGCACGTGGATGTTCAAACAGAGCCTTTTGTAGCTGAAGAGCGTGTTTTTAAATCATTTCCTTCAGTCCATCGTAAGTTACATTTGCAAATAGCCTGGTCATTTTCATACTACAAGGTTTTTGTACGTGAATTCATTTGAGGCACCTTAGCAAACAAAAGCTTGGAACACTGGTTTCACTGAATAGACCTGTTACAGGATTGCCTTGTACGCTTCACAGATATCATACTATAGCTGCCTATACATAGGGATGTCTTTTCACTTACTTAACTTATGATGCTCCTGATATATGTTGTGTGACCATTTGGACTTTCAAGTATCAAAGACACCCCTGAGAACCTTTTGTCCCTGTCATGTCTGCATCGAATTAAGACAGTGTTATTCAAAGGGTGTAAATCACAGTTAGATGGTTTGTCAAGACATAATTCATTATAATGTGGCAAGTATGTGATAAAACAATATTAAGCTTGTTTGTCGATTAGGGAAACACATGCTAGCTCTATAACTCAAGATCTCCTTCAAGTAGGGGACCACTTAGAACTTTCAAATGAAAATTAAAAGCTGTTTTTTAACCATTTTTTTTTACATGGAATTTCCACCTTACCAAGCAAAAAAACTGGTTTTCATGATAATATGGCCGGGTCATGTGCACCTGTTTATATGAACTAATTTACATAAGTGTCAGCAGTAACAGAGAGCAGATGTCCACATCTGATAGGTTAGTGGAAGATGCGTAGGGTGAATCAAACTGATTGAGACCACTCTCTTGAGCTCAACTCTTTTTGAACAGACCTTAATATGGGTAATGTTTTTCTGACCTATTTTTGGTACTTTTATGTATGCTAATTAGCAGTCAAGAGAAAACAATTTTATCATAAGAAAAGGGCTGCTGAGCAAATATATATACATATATATATATATACATATATATATCCAAATATAAGTTCCCTCCAGAACTTTGTTTACACAAAATTGGTAGAGACCTACTTAAATTAGGGTTTGAAGTGAATGTGGCTCAGGGCACGGGAGGAGTCCAAAATGTAAGTAACCATTGCAATCCCCAGTGACTTATATTGTCATCAATGGGAATGCATATCTTAAATGACAAATTTAAGAATTGAAAAAAAAGTTAAAAATCAGGGATGCAGAGTACAGCCACCTACTGAACAGCTTTGCTTGACACATTGCTGAGACCATTTTTACTAAGTTTCACCATATCAACCAGAAAAACCTTACCAATATTCATGAATTTCAACTTAACAATGGCAGGAAATAGTTCAATAAAACATAACCCATATTCACAAATTTCAATTTATCAATAAGAGCAAACTTAAATACAGACAAAGACATGCAAACAATTTCATAAAAACTATAAAACTTGCAGCACCACCTGTTTAACAAATCATCACCAATTAGTCCGCAGCCATATTTCTATTCCATTTCAAAGCATCTGGCCTAAGCATTTCAGAGAAGGTGCTTTATTCAGATTATCAAAAGACCCATAAAAATTAAGAAATCAATAGGGCGTGATCACAGAGATGCCTACTGTCCCTCATCATCAGGACAATCACTAAAATTTGCTTCAGATTTGACCAACTTACGCTGTGTGTCCCTCATTAAGATTGAGTATTTGCTGCTATATTCTTTGTTAATTACTTTGTGTCCCTGATGGTCTTGACTGCTTGTCCCTGAAATGACACTTTTAATGTTTCCATCCATGTGATCATTTGACCATTACTGGTAGAAGCCCACTCAAGGTGTATTTCCAAAAGGTTTGAAGTGAATCTGGGTGCCGTGTTTAGAGAAGCAGTCTAAAATGTGAATTACCACGGCATCCCGCACTGACTTATATTTTAATCAATTGAAATGCATGTGCTGAAATGCATAGTGAAAAATCAGGCATCCACAGTAATGCCACATAGATAACAAACTTTTCGACCTTTTTACGAGGAAAAGTTTTACCATGGTTCAGCATTATCTAGCAAATGCTTTTTAAGAAATTGAAAATTGTATAACCACACAAATCATTAAAAAATGAAACAAGAAGATCATGACCATCACAAAATTTATTCTGAAATGTAAATTCTCTGTACTCTTGAGAAATACGTTTAAGGTCATTCACACTATACAATATCAAACTTTCACGTGATGTCTGCATATGGGGTACATTTAGTATCATTTCAAAATTGGTAGAGACATTTGAACTCCAGCACATTATTACATTGCACTTAAAATTGGCAAATGGACGTCATTTATGATTTTGCAAATTTAGACACTGCATGACCATGTAATCTTTTCTAAGGTAGCAGAAAATCACAATATCATTATTACTTTTTGCTACATAAGTAAGATTGGGATATCAAGGAAAGCGTACAATTGAATTATGTAGTGGGAAAGGTTAAATTGGCATTATAATATGCTTATGAAACACATTGGCTACATTATTATCTGCATGATATTTGAAAATTGTAAATGTGGTCATTTATAAAATGAACTATTATGTGTGGTTTTGGATTTCAGGTATTCATTGAGACATCTGATCCCTTTTTATGGGCTCTCTTCCTTGTGACTACTGCAAAGTGGTATATTTTGCTCGTTCACATTTTCACGGCGAAACTAAAGAAATTTATATGTATCTACAATACTCTTTGTGTTTATTTCATACTTTTGTGGCAGTGAAATAAAATAAATTTACAGTGCATCATAATTTCGTCGCCACACAAGTTTCCTAATAGCAATCCAGAAGTACATACGTTTGGAATCATAGCCTTGTCAAGACGTACATGAAAACCATTATGAAGAGTGTTTAGGCTCAGACCAAAGGGATTTAATATGTGTTTTCAGCACAAAAAAAAAAAAAAAACAACGTGGTTTCCTATAGTTGTGGAGCTCAATACCAAATATGGGTGTCATGTGGCACAAAGTAAATAATCGCATAGCTACAACACATTGCTTTATTACCAATTACGCATTTTAAATACACCCAATATGGAGATAAGTTGGTCAAATGTGGGGATTCTTTTTGTTTGTTTTTGTTTTTTTCCCTGTTCTTTCTAGGCAACTTCTGTTGGTGTGATAACAACTCATAAAAGAATAAGCCCTAACCGAAATGAAAACAGCCATCATTATGAGTATATACAAGAAAAATAAAAGGTTTATCTGTTACACAAGCTTTTTAACCCAAGGACATCACGATCAAATCGGACATACTGGGATATAGGACAACGGACATACTGGGATATAGGACAACGAGCATAAGATTTATATCATCTTGCTTTGCCCTACATACTGAGACGGAACAAAAAATGCTCAAAATAATCGAACTACATGTAACAGCATGCTATTTTGTGGTGTGTGTGTGGACGAATGCCACACCCCAATGATATTCTGTTGCCAAATAAAACCTATAAACACATTAGCAGATTATAAAGCACATGTGCGTATTACAATGTTAAGAAGCCAATTATTTACAGGTTAAACTTCCAAATGCAAAATGCAATTCTAACAAATAAACAACAAATATAAAGCACTGAAGATAAATATTTGTTTTACCACCAGAAACTTGATGATTGTGTGACAACCGAAAATAAGAGCAATCTTAAAGTTAAAGATACTGCTTTATCTTTATTTTCATTTATTTATTTATCATATTATCTTTTATTATATTTTATTTTAATGTTTTGGTCAATACCGACAGCAGTTCAAGCTAACTTACACGCTACTGTAAAGGAGATAATTGCAAACATGCAAAGGCACAGAGCACACCAGTATTCATTGACGTTCGCCCGACATTCATTGGTTTTATTTACTCGGCACACAATTTTGCGCACAATCTATTTTTTTCCGTGATATTAAAATCTAAAGAACATGGTAAAATTTGTATAAATTTTTTCCAATTACACAACTTGTGCACAACTGCACAAAGCCAGTTGATGTTACTTTGTGGAAATAAATCGGTTTTAGCTATCTCAGTCCTTCGTGAAGTTTTTAATTTCTATCATACGTTATTCTGTCAGCACTTCTTTGATCCACCCTATCCAAAAGGTATGCAACCGTGCATCAATATTGGATACCCCCTTCTAAGGCATTGTTTATGATGTTTCAGACACAATTGCCTCAACCAGTGCCAAATCTTCAGCATCAATTATTAAGAGAGAGCACAAGTAAGATATGTACCAAAGATGGTTATAATATAGAATCGAAACAGAGAAAAAAATGAAAATCTCCAGTTCTAGGGTCAGAATGTATTGTGGACTATCTCTTCTCCTGTGCTCAGCTGACCATGCAGTCACATATATCAAAATATCCGCTGAATTGTGAATATCCTAGTTCAAAAAGCTGTTGGCTCCAGTTTCCAAGTTACCTCTCGGGAGCAAATGCCTGGAAGTGACCATACGGCTTTGAGAGTGAAATCACAGTCACTCATGCAATGTGTAAATCTGGCCCACATAGATGCGCCCCTAGCATCGGAGTTCAAAAAGTTCTACAGTTACCAAGTGAACAGCAAAATTCAGCAAGTGAACTAGTGACCTTGGGTATAAAGTCGAGGTTACCCATGCAAATATGAATTACCCATGGCGATCCGCATTGATGTTCATGCTAATCAATAGAAATGTAAGTACTGCCCTACAACAGTAAAAACTGAACATTTCTTTAAAAGCATGTATGTACACTAACACGATGCTTTAAAGAACTCTTTCACTTTTTCACAAGAAACATTTCCACCCAGTTTCAGCATTATTTGAGAGATGATTTTGCAAAAGTTCAAAATAGTAAATAGTTCCGACAAACATTACCCATTTTTAACAAATTTCCATCCGACAACGACAGCAAAGTTAGTTATTAAGTAACTTTGCTGTCGTTGTCCGGTTGAAGTTTGTCTTTAGCCTTAAAGGCTAAAGGCATTTTGATTCAGGAATTTCCAAACCATCACAATTCATCTTCCAATACCAATGTGAAAAAATAATTTTCACTACTGACTTCAGACAGGTAGTCACCCACAAAAGGAAGCTGGTGTTTCCCAACCGATCCTCTCAACTTTTGCAATATTCTTCAATAACTACACACTTTAATTTTTTTCTTAAACATATATGCCCAACCAATTAAATCCCAAAATTCGTCACTCACGCAAAAGACAAAAAGAGACGTGGCAAGCCTGCTACTGTTTGTTCGTTTGTTTTCTTCTTGACTTCTTAGTCAGCTGAGTTGAGAGCAAAAGTAGAAAGTAGACCTACATTGTTTTCGTGATATTTATGAACCTTGAACATTAGGAAAATTAATTCTCTACTTCTATTATAACAATGCGTCGGACAACACAGCACACAGTTCAACATAACCAATGGAGTATTATCACATAATTCAGAAGAACGTTATCCATATTCATAAATTTCACACACTCCCATGACAGTATTGTAGTGAGACCATTCCATGTCATTATCGTGGTCTAAAATCAATCCAAGTCTAAAACCGCCCAAATCCTGACACGTCTATCAACATGAATATTATCAGATACAACAGGAAAACGTGAATTCCCATCAAGCAATACATTTTTCATTGAACATTTAAAGAGAATAAGATGTCTTATTGACAACCTAGAATTAACGAGTCTCATGAAAAATTGAAGTGTCAAACCAGTTTTCAACATTGTTAGAGAAGGTGCACCGAAAATGAGGATAAACAATAACTATCCATGTTACAAAACATACAATCATCAAACAAGCCCTGCCAAAATCCAGAAGTTCAAGGTTAACAAACCAATAGCTTTATGACATTTTTACATATCAGTCAAAGAAAACAAAATGCAGTGTGAATGGAAACATCTGTCTTGCGACTTGAGACAGGTGCCAAGGAAAGGTAGTGGTAGTTGAAGTCGATTTGATGCTAGCAACTTTCAACTTTAAGAAATATCTTGCCTCTAGGATGGTCTCAGTCCCTTATTCATACCCGGAGTTTCAAGGCAAACCCAGGGTAGAGTTTCAGACTTTGGTGTATTGCCTGCTGTGAGCATAATGCTGATCAATCAGATGAAAACTTTGCAATCCATATGGGGTAATTTACTATGTTAAATTCAAAACCTTTACATTCCTCAAATGAACAAAAAACCAGGGGCACAATCCATGATTTCATTAGTTGTTGAAATATAAGAATGGCTGCATATGCGTTTGTCACCTGCAGCAATAAAGGAGGACACATTTACATCCGGAAGACATACTGTCTAAAACACGATCATACTGCTATTCGATTTCGAATCAGCATAAAGTGTGGAACTGAAGTTATAAATTGGTGCATACGTTTTGGATTGAGGTTTTGTATCACCATGTAACAGGCTGGTTGTTCATGCATAGTTTGAAATGGCTATTTTGTAAATAATGTATGCACTTTGTGCAAGAGTTTGTTGTCTAACTCTCCATAATTTATATTTAAAATATATATCGTAAAACATAAGGCCACATAACATTTGCATAAAGTATTTCCACTTAAAGCAGTTCTCATCCATATTGTTCTTGCCCCATGTAAGCATCTTATCAGGAATTCTGATGCATATATAACAGTTCTGATGGGTTAACTTTAGAAAACTGATCCCAACCCAAATTATTAATGTGTTTAAATGGAAACGATTCTGGCTCCAAAACTATTGTTTCCAAATAGTTTCCTAACTATATATATATATATATATATATATATATATATATCAATCATATATATAAATATATATATATATATATATATATATATATATAAATATATATATATATATGTGTGTGTGTGTGTGTGTGTGTGTGTGTGTATGTGTGTGTGTGTTTAACTCGTACACCTTTCATATCATTGTTTTAATAGGATATCAACTACAAGCATGTAAGGCATAATTTTAAATAAGTAGGTCCACTCAGTTTTATGACACCTCACACAGTAACATTTCAAATACCTATTGTGATAGTTTGTGCCATAGTTGAAGAATCTGTTCAACTATTTTTCCCACTAATATACTTTATGAACGTAATGGAGGCGAGATAATGCTTTGTCCTATTAGGGTCCTGTGCACTCCCATCACACCTTTCTATTCAATGCATTGTAGCAACGAGTTTGTGATTCATTATTAAGCTGTGAACATATCAGTGCATGTGCATCGACATGCGTATGACTAATGCCCAGAAGTATCTGTATATCACACATCTTAAACAGATTCATATATTCTATATACGATGATCTATGCATTTATATGGATATTCCCATAAATACTACGCCAAGTGATGAATGAAATATCCAACATGGGACATGTGTTCATACATGACAGAAAGGAAGTGCTTTATGAATAGATCAGTTGCCATATACTTGTTATACAACGTTGTGTATTCAATCTGGCATTTTATTACATTTTTTCTAAACAGATCTCCTGAAAAGACAGAGCAAAACAAAAGCCCGTATATTTTCTACAGGAACAGGAGTACCAGATCATGAAAAATGTACTCGATGAACATGCGCTGTTTATTTTACCCATTAAGACATACCTGTTGGTGTGTAAGTAGTAGCGCCAAGGTTATTCATTGCAGGTGTGACACGCGTAATTGTAGTATTTGGAGCAGAAGTCAAAACATGTGAGCTTGCATTGTTTGTGCTCCCAGAGGCATTTGTTGTAGCAAAAGTTATCATGGATTTGGAATATGAAACTGCAGCATAGGTTGTTGTTTGTCCAGGGCTCATTCGTGTCGCAGATGTCATGTAGACAGAAGACACATTTTGTGCTGTGGTTACTGACTTTCCAGTAGTCATCGGCCTAGTGTAATAGCTGCCAGTTGACTGTTGGATTATTGTTTGCCCACCAACAGAAGACACATTCTGTGCTGCGGTCACAGACTTTCCAGTAGTTATCTGCCTAGTATAAGACATGCCGGTTGACTGCTGAGGTATTGTTTGCCCGCCAGCAGAAGGCCAGACATTAGGTGTTGTATTATTTGCACCTTGTGCATTGAGTGGGAGAACACCTAAAAGGAGAATAATTTTAACCTGAATGAAATGTTGCATTCATCATGCAAGTATGTTACAATTAGAGCTCAAGTGTAGGTAAACCAGTGCCCGGTGTTTTGGCAAAACCCGCTGAATAAGGTTTAAATTGAATACAATTATAGCACCCTGGATCAAACTTGTACCACATATACCTGCACATATATCCGCTTTCAAAAGTTTTTACAATGCCGAGCAACATCGTTCTTGGAGCATCATCCCCTTGCTTGTACAAAATATTGAAACATGGTTTTAAATACCAATGGCATTTTGTATAAATATCAAATTATATTTTTATAATCCAAGCTTTATTATTATTATTATTATTAATGCTGGCATTAGAGGGTTGCCTGGCTTCCACATCAACAGTAATTCCGCATTCCACATGGGCATTTTGTAGTTTACGCTTAAATATAATACTGGATGACGGGTTCTTTACAAAATTAACGTCAACCATAACATAAAAAGTGCACAAATGATATTTCAAACTATGGGTCGATTCCGCCCCATCCGAACCATACAACCTTTTTGCACACATCAAAACTGTAACACTGAAAATCCGCATAGCATATCTGAAGCAAAAAAAACAATTTGAACTCTCCGCGGTACCACTTACAACACAATTTAGAAAATAACACATTTATGCATGCGTTTGTTTCAACATCAAGTAGAAATGTTGCAGACTGATGGACACATTGTGCCTTATAGTAACAGCAGTAAACAGATACACGTGCGCTGGAAAACATCAATTATCAGACTTGATAAGCGCGGTTACCACAGAGCGCTTATCAAGTCTGATTAATGCTGCCCAACCCCCCCCCCCCCCAAAAAAAAGTGAACCCTTCCAAAATAGGCGTACGGGAACAATTTAGTTATATCACTCACCACAAAGCCACAAGATTGTTGACATCATAAGGACCATCCTACAAATAAAAATGCATGAGTGTTCTCATACTCCTTGAACATCTGCATAGGAGATCAACCATCAATTTGTCAGTGTCAATGAAAATTGCATCCACATATATATCCGACTATTTTGTTGCATTTTGAGTGTACTCATTAGACATTGATCCTATCTTTGGAGATTTGGGCCATCTCACGATATCCTCATCTTTAAACCTCATAGTCTATGTTAAAAGTTACAAAATACTATGTTTATTTTCCAGTGGCACACAAGGAAATGTTTGCAAATTTTGTGAGTCACGTTAAATATTTTATGACACAAATCTGCTAGGAAAATGTCTCTTCACTGTTTCTAAGAATGACTTATACCAGAGATCAGCTCAAATCAAATAATCAAATTTATACAAGTATACATTTCATACCCTTTGTCGGGTTTTATGAAGACGTATTTGTTTTTTCAAAAATAACAAACCTTGAGGTTATATGCATATTTCCACTCATAGTAGTGCCCTTCTTGTCATGCAATACGCCAATAGTTTAGAGACCATAACGATGTAATGCAGCCAAGATGTAACGACCTTTCACATTCTGAAATCCCATCTCTGTGGCTTGCTGGATCCTTATATGAAAATGTTTTATAAATATAAATACATAGATATGCATGGTCAATAAATTATTAAGAACATCTGGTCAATATACCACTGATGCCTAAATATGCTACCATATGTAGAGTAAATATTTAGAGGTTTGTTATTCACGGTAACTTTGGCGATGTTTAACGCCGTACCGTGTATACAATAAGTCATTTCCCCAAGTCCAATTTCAAATCAACAGGATGTGCAAATATACGTCAGCTTGTCGATGTCACATTTTCTCAACACCAAACCAGGACAATTATCTGAAGCTGGGCTCATCAGTTTGTGTATGTTTGCCTCTGAAATATTAGTCTGTTAATACACTGTTCCTGGGTATATACAGCTGCATTATGTACACTAATAACGCGACACAATCAATATTAAAATAGCCAAATACTTGCAGCTGTACCAAAAACAGGGTATGTACATGGTGCACACCAATATGTACAATGAAATCTCTATGTCCGGTTAAACAGTCTGTAAATGGGTAAAATTAATTCGGAGAGAAAATTCCATGTGTTAGACTAAGTATCCACACTCTTGCCTGAGCGTACTTTTAACTTTTACACTAAATATATTGGAATATTGACACAATTGCCCCATTGCCGTTAGCCCCTCGAATAGCTTCGCACAAACCTTGTAGTTTCTTCTGTATGTTCATCATTTCCATAAGTTGTTTAATATTTTTCCGGATAACAATAATAAAGAGGCAGAGCAATATGTTTTATACTTTGTGCTGGCATCTTGATAAATTTTCACATCGGCTTGTTCACAAAATGCCCATGTCTTTAGGCCACAAGTTTCAGCTTTAAATTTTTTTAGTTCAACCTTTGTATTTTGGAATCGGTTTTACCAGTTCATGGGCAAAATTTCCAGGTGGAGAATTTTGAACTTTCGTTTTCATTTTCTCTTTCTTCATCGCTTTCTGTCTAATGAACAATTGTGCATTGAAGTCTCAGACAAAGTCTATCCCGCCTCACCTGGAGTTTCCAGGGCAGAGAAGTACGTCTAGTCAGTTTGAAACCATTATTATATATATATATATATATATATATATATATATATATATATATATATATATATATATATATATATATATATATATATTCTATTTGTGTCTTTTTGTCCAAAACCACTTCCTAATAGTCCTTACCCTATTCCGCAGTCCGAACTCTTTACTCTCCATAAGCTAACCTGTCCCTGTCTAACTTATATGCATAGAAGTACTATTATCCATATTGCACACGTTCCTCTGAAAAATTTTGACATAGGCTGTATTAGCCCAAATAAATTAAAGGGTCTCCAGCGGGTAACTACTCAACATGTTGCGGAGCCTTTTACCCGTAAATGTCTCTCTGAGTAGCGGCTCCTTGTCTAAGCTAAATATTCAGCAAAGACAACCCATATGATAATGAATAAATATGAACGTGGCAGTTGATGAATTTGCTAAATACGTGAAGTTTTGCTCATAAATGCAGAGCTTCATAGAAAAGAAGAATACCTGTCAAACAAATCATAATTACCAAATTTGCATAGTATATATATATAAATTGATCGCCACCAATAGAAATTTCTAAACTACCACATTTGTGCAGGTGACAGTCATCAAAATAATTGTATATCGCTTGACGTGTCATGTCAACCTTTTTTTCCTTTGTTGATAGGTCACGTCATCAGAAGTAAGCAATAAATCTTGAAATTTTTAATTTTTATTTATATAAAATTCTGTGTTATGATGCTGCTAAAAAAACTCAAATAGAAGAAAAGTACATCAGTAGAGATTTATACACTATGCTAAATTTAAAACACTTTTGAAGCATGCATATATTGTTTACCATGTCCCCTATTTGCCACACACATATTTTGATGTCTCTTCAGAAGCTCATATAATCATTTGTTTCCTGTAACTGTCTGCTTTGATATACTCCCAGGCGAATTTTGTGGACTAAACTACAGTAATGCTGAGATATTCCCTGGTGAAATCAACCATGTTAGCTTTAACTGTTATTCATATAACTGTCATGAATCAGTGCGCAACCGGTATGTGTATTTATCCGAGTTTGAAATGACTGGCACAAAGAATTCAGACAAAAAAAATTATATTGTAATTTAAGCACAGCATCCGGATTACTTAATTGCTTATTTTGTAATGTCTTCTTTTGGCGTTTTCACTTTGTCTACAAATTTGCCTTAATTTGTCCAGGACTTCTCGGGCATACTGTATCATTGTTTGTGGTGTGTGCTGTGTATTGCTGATCGGACATAGTACTATTCATTGACGAAGCCTATTCCCATGATACATGCTTGTAATACATCAAGCCACTCAGGTTAACTGCATAAATGAGTCAGCAAAGGCATGCGACATTATAGTGAAATTGAAATTTCTGGAAAGTTATACCTTTCATATGTATGGGCCAAAAATTTTGTCATTACCGTCTTGTGTATAACTTCTGCTACCTTTTGTGATATTGCAATATTCCACGGCGG
Organism: Hermodice carunculata; assembly: GCA_964020975.1. NCBI lineage: Eukaryota > Metazoa > Annelida > Polychaeta > Eunicida > Amphinomidae > Hermodice > Hermodice carunculata. Next base: position 78,853,532 of record OZ026619.1, read on the forward strand.
TGAGATAAAAAAAATAAGTTTAGAAGTCAAAATTGCCCCCTTTCTCCTTTCGTTCCTATCCCCAGTTTCTCTTAATTTTGAAATTGTTTTTGGACATATATTTTTTGCTTCTCTACAGAGCATACATTGTGTTCTTTGCCCAAATACTAAAGTTAAGAAAGGCAGAGCTCTTCTAATTTGGCCTCAAAACATTTGTTGACTGAAAGAATCATTTTGTTCCTGTCAGCAGATTATATCTTGCTAGTATCTGAAAGAAACCTCCGAGTAGTATTAGGTGAGATAATATCACAGAACGTGGGGAATTGTGTTACATCAGTGGAATGAAGTCTTGTTGATATATAATAACATTTAACTGTTTATTTTGTAATCATTGGGATTGAATATATAACCCTAGTTTGTTTCTACCTCAGTTATACACTGACAAGTGGTTGGACTAATGTGTCCCATACAGCTAGAAACGGTACATACTGTTTCAAGTTTAAGTCAGATTATTCTCATCTGAACTTGCTCTATACTATTTAGTAATTATGATTGGTTTCATAGGTATTTGACATTCATATTGAAGCTCTGCATTTATAAGCAAAACCTCACTTATTTAGCTAATTAATCATTTGCCACGTTCATATTTATTCATAATTATGTGGGTTGTCTTTGCTGAAAATTTAGCTAAACAAGTAGTTCCTACTCATAGAGACAAGTATGGGTAAAGGCTCCGAAACATTTTCTGAGTAGTTACGCGCTGAGCACCCTTCAAATTATGCAGTATGGACGATAATATTGAACAATATCTCTATCAAAAACCAAACAAGTAAAAACAACAACAAGGAAACAGACATAGTCTATAGTGTGCATTATATGCATAGCATAGATTGTATTATTATGAAGACAACGCGTCTGTCTATAAGGTGAATTGGGTGGCGACCTGAACACATGCAGACATATCTATACAACATAACAAGGTATCGCTGCCTACTATGTGATGGTGTGACCTTTGTTTGTGGTACTGTAAAACAATGTGCAACAACCGTCCCTTAAAAAGAAAAAAAGTTAACTAGGTTGTCACATAATATCGAATTTCGATGTACAATTTACGTATAATCTACAAATTCTCTGACAGATTATAAGGCGTGAAGAGAGCGAATAACTTACACTTCTGCCATGTGCAGCGATGCAGACGCTTGTATATTATGACAGAAGCAATATTGGCATATGTGTGAAGCATCCCAGCATCCCAGGACAACATAAGCTCGAAACAAATGCCAGCTGATCAATCGGGTCGACTGAGGCATATTTATTTTTAAAAAAATCTTCTATGACACAACCTACCTTCATGCATAAAGACTAATTTACGTATAATGTGGGAGACTAGCTGGTATGTGTGATTATTCTTAATAGATGACTACCTCAGTTAATACCGTTGAAAACGACCCCTGGAAAGCATACTACTTCCATGGCAGTAATCTCATGACGACCTTAATATGTTTGTGTTGATAATAGTGTTTGTACCATCAGTGCATACCTTGTTCCGTTGAGCAGACTATTAGTAAATTAGTGTTGGAAGGAGCATGATTATCGAGTCACGGGTGTGCGCCAGTAGTTTGCTGTCAAAATTAATGTCATGTCGATATTGAAACATGGCTATTGGTGTTTGCAAAAATACATGATTCATTTCATTTCAGGATTACAACAGGACCATGTGCATGTACACAAATTGACATGATCTATGATCACGTCAGCATCCCAATAGGTTCCCGGATGTACACAAATTAACATTCGACACCCTAAAAAGGTTTACTGCTCGAAATGTTTGAAGTAATTTTACATTTTGATTTGTTTCAAATGTTTAAATAAAGCAGAATATGCAAATATATCAAAACCTGATTTGTAAGACACAATAGTCAGTGGTCTCAAATAAATCATTCCAGGCGTTTTTTTTATCATACTTCGTATTAGAATATTTTGGATAAACTGTATGCGCAATTTGTTGTTGGTGCCGCAATGCATCCTAACCACAAAAGATAAACTTGTTTTCCACATCGAAACTCCTCATGGATCTCTCTGTGGTCCTTTTGCATATAGTCATTATAGATAAGGTGGATGTATCCTTGTATGCCATTGCGCTCATTTGTGCCTAAATTCTGCACAGAGAGATTGTTAAATATTTCTATTTCCGATGTTTCTACATCACTCAATGCTCTTGATATTCAACTAAACAACGATCAACATCATTGCGAAATCACGCAGTGGAAATATTGTCTTTTGTTACAATAACCTTGCACTGGTGTTTGACGAGACATGTTACAGCATGGTATGCTGATTCTCTATTTCATATGGCAATATGAAATCACCATAAATATCAACCCAAAGATACACCCAGTCGGTGGAAGTGAGAGCTAGTGGAGGTGATATAATAGAAAACCAGGTTACAAGCATCTGAAAACCTTATGATTCCATTGAAGTTGAAACCAAAGCTGACAGAAAATTTGTATGATCTGGTGCCCAGACTCAGGAAATCATTACAAATGATCTGTTAGATACAAATGACATTGGTAGAGATGTATTCCGTTTGTTTGTGTATACCAGGCTTGTAAATAAGGCTAAAGCCTCCAGTCTCCACCTCGGCAAAAAAACTGGATGGCATTTGTATGCCATGGGAAAGAATAAGAAATTGACAAAATTAAAACAAATTTTAAGGTTGAAAAAAAAACAACTCCCCAACTTGTTGTAACATCACCAGCCTGGAGGGACCACTAGTTTATCAGTTAGGTCATGTCCCATGGGATTTTTGGAAGCCCAAATAGGTGTCCAATAATCAGCGATGACGGCAAACTGTCTTACGTCTTTGGGATGACATTGCTCTATCAACCAAGCCTAAAGCTGATTATAAAATGTATATCCTGATGATATTACCACCAGTAGAATCACGATTGGTGTATCCATCCTGGCACCAGAGCATCATCACAGGGGGACCAGTATGACAATCAATATGGCCCCTAAAGCACAGAAACAAAACAAGCAAATACGTACGGTTTTGGAGGACATTCTTTTAGGAGGGGAATTCAAGTTAGGATAAAAGAATGCTGTTGAAAGATTGATACTGGAACTATTTCCTTTTGCCTGTAAGTTGACTTGACTATGTACCGTTTTCAAGGATATTGGATTGATATGTCCACTGATATAGATGTTCTTGTCTTGCTGAGTCCTTTTATGCAAAATATTGATCCAGATGTATTTTGTTGGACACTTGCCTGGACAATAAACGCCACTTTCAGAAGGTAAAAGATAGTATAAGGAGGTCTATCATGTCTATCATCTGCTATGTTCATGCTGCTTTACATTCGTTTTCTTTTGAAACATTAAAAATGTTGGTGCATTTGAAGAAAAGCCAAACCAACGAAAATTGATCAAAAGTATCAAAGCATGTGCTGATGTACCGGCATTAGAAAACACATTTTACGCACAGGGTTGTTCGGTACCACATCTAACGCCAAAAGCAAAGCATGAAATGAAAGATTGCGAAACAATAGGTCATAAGACCGATTGATATTTTGACTGCTAAGATTCACTGAATTAAGTTTGACTCCAATGATCAATCACATTATACACTGTAAGATATACTACATGGAAGTATGAGTACGTTCGTCCGACCAAATTTTGAATCCAACGATGAACAGCATTGATCAGTGTCTTAAAGGCTAAGTAAGAACAAGTGTGGGTTTGTGGTATTAAATTGACTCAATGATCGACAACATAGAGCAGTGGACTTTTTTCCACATCAATACAAATGAGTGGAAGTGTTCTAAGCCCTTCGATGAGAATAACTGTAGCTCAATACACTCATGGTCTATTCATTTGTTCTAGTGTAAAATAAGATTGAACGTTCATAAGTGTGGCAAAATATTGACAATTCCATGGTAATATGACCAAATTTTTGCATTTAGCTCGGAATACAGACAACCAGGGAAATACAATATTTGTACATAAATACTTCGATGAACATATTTATTTATACGAGCGTAATTTTTGCAGTCTTGTCAAGCCTGTGGTAAACCTTGTAGTATACTACTGGCGGAATTGACATCTCGTGGGCTTTAAAATGCAGTTATCACGTATGTACTTACCTTTTACGTGGAATTGTAAGGGTATTTGCAAGATAAAGCCGATAACGTTCAAGGGGAGGGGGGGTTCTCTTTTATGTAGCATGTAATTTGAACTATTGATACGTGCTGTTTGTGACAAACGTGATGGATTTCTTCATCTAATTATACATGCCTCCTAAAAGGTTGAACATACTGTATCCCAGCAAGTTATAAAATGATGCTTGGAGTGGAATGGAAGCCTACATACCTACTAACCTGCCTACTTACCTACGTACCTACCTACCCCTACGTACCTACCTACCTCACTACCTACCTGCCTACCTACTTACTTACCTACCTACAATCATACATACATACATAGATACATACATACATACATACATACATACATACATACATACATACATACATGGAGAAGAACCATAATCAAAAAGTAAAGTGACAAAAAGAACTTGTTGTGTAAGGTAACTGTTGTTTTAGACTGAAATAAACATCTACAGTCGTCTCTGTGGAATTTGTGAAAATTTAGATACACTTTTTTACTTATGGGGTGTTCTTAACCTTTGTACGTATAAAATACACGACTGGAATAAAATAAATGAATTGGTATCTAAATGTCATTTTTTGGATCCATGATAAATATTTTATACTTATGATATATTAACTGCGGGACATTTCATTACAATTTTGTTATAAACTCTACATTCCGTTTCAACTAATTTGATTAATATTCAATTTTGATAATGATCAGTCATTGGTAAGAACATTTACACATACAAAATATTTTTCAACCGGCTTATTTCTAACTTTGGGCTGAACAACCTAGAAGCAGAAAATTCAACACCCTCTGATATACACAATCTTCATTGCCAGGCTTCGATGCTCATGAAATTAAAATTAAAGGTAGTCGTTTAGATTAACTGAAGATATCTACGAAGGAATAGCTAACTTTCTTGTTTGAATCTTTTAAACAAATGGAATATGAAATTTATGCTGTCATTGCTGACAGTGCATGTCATCTAGCGGTTAGTCAGTGCCTCATGCTAAGTTGTATTATTGGCATATGCCTGCATGAGCATTGTATGAAGCCAACTCATCAGTAACCAAGAAGGTTTAACAAGCTTTCGACACGCTGGTGTCAAGATGGTGAGCCAGGCAAAAATTACATTAAGCTGTTCAAAATTCTTACAAAACTACATCTTATTCTTTATGACGATATAACTAAAATTTAAGTATGCACCGTCAAAACGTATCTATAATTTACAACAATACAGAGATGACATCGCCATTAGTACTTGCATATTTGAAGTTGGTGACAACGGCCTTGGGAGGACAATCGGTGAGCAATGAGCACACTCAATAATATATGCTAATATTTTTTCACCTTCGTCAGCAATCCTAGTTACTATTATAATTCCGATGTGCCTTAGCGTTGCCCTTTCATAAAACTGTTCTCCGTTACTCACTGATTTATATTTAAACTGGCGTGCATTTAGCTACATGGATAGATTGATAAAAAGGGTTTTTATTTAGCTACAAGATTATCAAACAATGAAAGGTATATTGATGACATTGCTTGTGTACATGTGAAAAATTTAAATGAAATTACCAAAGACATTTACCTAAAAGATGTCCTACTAGAAGGTAAAAATTTAGATGATTTCAGATATGTGTTCCTGGATTTGGATATTCGGGTCTCGAACGACAGGTTTGGCAATGAAGTCTTTCACAATATTGATGTGTTTTACATTGAATAATCCTGTCCCTGACAGTAATATTTCAGAAACTATTTTCATCACAAATTTTGAGATTTGGTCCTATTTGTTCTAAATTCCAGGACTTTGCATCCCGAACCAAATTTATTTACAACAAACTTGAGTCAAGCGGATTCAAGAATTTGTTTTTGATCAAATACTACTACCAAGTGTCCTGTAAATACTTTCGAGATTTGGTCGTATTTGTTCTAAATTTCAGGACTTTGCACCCAGAACCAAGTTTATTTACAAAAAAATGAGTCAAGAGGATTCAAGCATGTGTTTGTGATCAAATGCTACTACAAATTGTGCTGTAAATACTTAGAGATTGTTGAAAAAATTTGGTTTCAATAATTTTTAAGATTTTAGACGTGCCTGTTTTGCTACTTAATTTTCCCTTTTTAGCCTCATTCTATTTGAATATTCATGGTTCTGTCATTTTAAGCTAACATGTATATGTAAGTACACATTTATTCAACGTAAAAAATACTGAATTCGGCCGTCCCACACCAGGGTCGGGTGTCAGTCGCAGGCTGTCCTGAATACTTTGCAAGGAATTGACAGGATTGACTCAAGTAATACAAACTAAAACTTCATTTCTTTGAGACTTTCATAGTGAGGAGTAAGTGTCATCATGGAGTGGTTGGCCTAATGTGTCCTGTCCAGCTAGAAAGGGTACATACTACATCAGGGGTAAGTCAATTATTCTTATCTGAAATTGTTCTGTATGCATACTATTTAGTAATTATGTTTGGTTCGATAGGTATTCTGTATTCATATTGAAGTCTCCATTTATAACAAAAATTCACTTATTTAGGATATTTATTATTATGCAGGTTGTCTTTGCTGAGTATTTAGCTTACACATGGAACCGCTACTAGGGCGACATGCACGGGTACATGCTCCGAAACATGTTTTGAGTAGTAACGCACTGAAGACCCTTTTATTTTTTTTTTTGGGGGGGGGGGGGGGGCTAAAAGAGCCTTTGTCAAAATTCTACAGAAGAACGTGACAATAGTACTTCCACGTTTATACAGGTTAGACAGTGACAGGTTAGCTTATGGAGTGTGGAAAGTTTGGACTACGGAATACGGTAATGACCGCCAGAAAATGGTTCTGGACGAAAAGACACAAACACAATGCATTGTATGTACGCGATAATAAAATAATATTATTCTATGTCGGCGAGTTAATTTTTTTTTTGGGGGGGGGGGGAGAGTGAAAACCGAAAACATTATACCAGTCTAGTCACGTGACCAAAAACTGTTACAACTTAATTGTGACCCGCCATCAAAAATGACGTAGTGCATCAACACGTACATGGAAAAACATGTGCGTGGTGATATTCGACTGTACGTCAGATGTAAGGCGGTAGGACTACGGCCAGCGCACACAAAGATAGCACATCCGATCGACGTTAAATGTAGGTCTACAGGGCATACTTTTTGCAGTAAATATCCAGGAAAACAAAGAATAAAAAGAATATCACACAAGTAGGAGTGCAACACGGTGTTCCCTGTCACACTAGAGCACGGTATTTCAACCCACCACTATGAGATCCAATATTTGCTTAATGCTGCTTAATACTGCTCTGGCCAAAATTCTTCTTCACCTCAATTCAGTTGAACGTATCACCCGCTCATCTGTCCCACTATTATTACACACACACACACACGCACATATATATATAAATATATATATATATGTATATATATATATATATATATATATATATATATATATATATACATATATATATATATATATGAAAGAACAAATCAATAAAAAATGAAGTATGTCTCTAAAGTAAGCAGAATACAATACCATTGCAAAGTAGAAAGTGTTCAAAGTGACTTATTCTAATGATTGGCATTGGGGTGTTTTTTTTTTTTTTTTTTTTTTTTTTTTTTTTTTTTTGTTTTTTGTTTTTTGTTTTGTTTTGTTTTTTGTTTTTTGTTTGTTGTTCTTTTGTACCCATAAATTATTATACTCACTAACACGTTTGCATTAATGGAAAGTAAAATATACATAGTAGGCTAGCTAAGCTTTTGTCACACGAACACAAGCAAAATTAGTAAAATCACCATATTTGCAGTTTACATCACAGGACCAAGTCGAGAATCTATAAACTGCTTCCATCGTTTGTGCCAATGTTTTGACCATTTAAATTTCACATGAGCATTTAAACAATGTATCCTCATTTTCGAAGCTAGCAGACAGCTGTTATTTGTACAAGTTTAAACGTGGAGAAACATTTTCCTCTCATATCACTTACCTCAGCAGTTATGAATTTCACCTGGTGCGAATACAGTCATTTGAAAACACATACCGCAATACATCAGAAAAAAATGATGTAGAGAAACACCGTTCGAACTGTCCAAAGTCCAAAGTGTAATATGTATTAGAATCCTGCATCCATGCAAAACCCCGACATGGTCTTCCTCTCCTTTTTAATGTAAAAATGAAACAGGCGTTATCTTCGTGTAATCTGGCTCACTACACTTCGGCCGTGTTCTCACTCAAGCCAAACACGTACATTATACCCATATTGTTGCTGCGATTTCCATTTGATCATGAATCAATTACCTACATCATTTATTCATGCAATAAATGAACAGGGCTCCACAATTTGTAAGGGCCTTTTAAACTGTACATGACGCTCCCGTATCTATTCGTTTACATGTATGGCAACAACTTTCTCCATATAGTCTGACAACCGAATAGTAGTTGCGCATTTACATTTGTATGAATGATGGTGTCTAAATTGCTTTGTACTTTTTATTTTTATTAGTATTATATTATGGGTTGTGCTCTCGGCCAGTCCCATGTGAAGGTGCTCTGCAAAGGATTAAGAAATGAACGTCGTTGTTTGATGCCACGGGATGGATGCAAACGCTTGGTTCACTGGCATATTATGGCCGCCGCAATGTTTATTGAACATACAAGTAACCCCATCGTTTTCATTCACTCCCTGGAAAGCAGGAAGACGACATCCAACACTTACACTTAAACGTTTGCAACATATTCTGCACATCTAATAATCAAAGTTGGTCAATTTAGGACCATTTGAAGTGCACACTTCTGCAGTGTAGGAGAAATGTTCTTATATGGACATTTCAGCCTTGATCCATGTCGTCAGATGCAGCCATTATACAAGCACAACACAATGCAGATGCAGTGTGGTCAACAACTCACTAACTTGGCTATTTTGGCATAAATAACTTTCAGTGGGCCTCGGTTCGGTCCCCGGATGTCCCACGTGGCCACATAAGCACCATGGCCAGCGAAGAAAAGATAAAATGTACCCCAGTTTGTAAAAAGCCCATGTAACATGATAACAGATATGGATATTGCTAAACTTGAATGCGTATGTGACAAGTGTTGATTGATGTAAGTATAATAAATTAATACCTCAGATCTATACCTGAATGCCATGGAGATATTGGGGAGTTGGTAAGACTGTTGAAAAGATAATTAATGTCAAAGAGTCAATATTTCCGCTTGGGAGGGGGGGGGGGAGATAGGACAAACTGATATATTTTACTTCATGCTCAACATTGGGAGATGATATTTATCCACTGATAAGACCCACCTATTTGTTTCATTTTAAGACCAATTTTGTCCATGTTCTCTGACTTTTCCAATCTAAAGTTGTTTTGAAAGCAGGTTGTTGGAAGTACATAGTTCAAAGGGTGCCATAGGTCTTTGTACCATATGTATTTCTATATGTTTGTACCTCAAAGATTGTAGCATCCAAGTGCTCCTAATTAGTCGAATGGACTGAAACATGTCAACTCTAACAACCCGTACATGATCATATGCAACACCCTTAAAACGCACTGGTACATGCTTGCAGTGACTGCTGTGAAAAGCGACACTGATTGTCGTGGATACGTTTCATCAACCCAGAAGTTATCTGTAAATTTATATGCGGCAAAAGGTCACCTGCTGTCAAAGTTCTTTTTTTCTGGGCTGAAAGGGTGACCAAATACAGGAGGCAGCATAATACAGAGGGGCCCTCCTTAAGAAATCATCCTAAAGGTAAGCCCAAAAGGGGTCACAAACAACAGGTGGTGTCTCACTGTAGGGTCATATAAAATGAAATAAATAGCAATATGGACATCATAATCATGTGGTACTGATTGGCGAGCAGTCTGTGATTACATTTTTCTAAGGAAGGACGTCCCTGAATATGAATATTATGTTCTTGTATGTAACAGATATGACGATACGCGGTTTGAATATTTATATGTATATATTCATATGTTTATACTACTGGCTGTCATCAAAGAAAACATGGGCACCATGCTGAGAGGTTATACACTGCAAATGGCTGACCCAGAGCTTTGGCAAACGTTTAATACCAGTTGCTGCTATAGTGAACGTCATGAGTAGAGAGACCTCAAAGTGGGGTACTTAAAATCGCAACAAACATCTGTCGTTTGTTTCATTGGCTCGAATGATACATGTTGGATTTTACGTGGTTAGGCTTATAGGTTTTGGAAACACACTTAAGTCTGTTGTTAATGTCGAATATTTCAAAGGTATAGAGGACCAACTTAAGCTACCAGTTCCCTTTTATCTGTGACTGCCAATGTCACGTCAGAAATGAATTTATTTCTTCACATTAGTATTGGAAGATACATGTTGATGTTTCGGTATTCCTTGAATTTCTGCCTTTTGCTATATTTAACTTTGCTGTCATTGTCAGCTTGAAAATTATGAACATGGCTCAGGTTTTTCTGACCTATTTGATAAATACTTCACTGGCTATGTTGTGCTGTGTTCTTCGACTCGCAGCTATTATGTAGGTAGAGCGTTTTTGTAATGTTCCAGATTAATAAATATGACGAAAACGACGTAGGCTTAGTTTTTTCTTTTTCTTTCCTCTTTTTTCTCTTGCTATCAGCCCAGCTGCCAGTCAAGAACACCAGACATCGGAAGGTCTACCTTGCTACTTATTATCTTTGCGCAAGCGATAAATCCTTGGTTAAAAGTGGTTATGCCGTAATGTTTTGGAACAAACCAAAGTGTGTAGTTAATGAAGAATTTTTCAAAGGTTGAGAGCACCGGTTTCAAACCACAAAAAGACTTTTAAGGGTGACTGCGTGTCTCAAGTTACGACGGAAAGTAATTTCTTCCCGTTGGTATTGGGACATGCATGTAGATGTTTTGGTAATTCTTACAACTGTGCTTTTTGCTGTATTTAACTAAGCTGTTATCTGTTATTGTTAGGTTGATATGTATGAATATGGGTGATGTTTTTCTGAACTATTGGATAAATACTTCATTAGCAATGATGTACTGTGGGTTGTGTTCTCCGACTCATAGTTGCAATGGAGGGACAGCGCTTTTGTAATGTTCCAGCTTCAAAACATATGACGAGAATGACGCAGGATTGCTGTCTTGGTTTGCTGCTAACTTAGGTGACTGGCAAGTCAGGATCACCAAAAAGCGGCAGAGCTGCCATGTCCCTTATTATCTTTGGCGCAAGTGGTTAATTTTGAGTTTTACGTGGTAAGGCTTATATGGTTTGGCAACAAAGTAAAGTCTGTAGTTAATGAAGAATATTTCAAAGGTTGAGAGGACCGGTTTCAAAAGCAGAGGTAGCCTTTTATGGATGACAGCCTGTCTCAAGTTAGGGGTGAAATTTATTTGTTCACATTGGTAGTGGGAGACACATGTTGGTGTTTGGGTAGTTCTTAAATCCGTGCCTTTTGCTGTATTTAACCTTCCTGTCATTGTTGGTTTGAAATTTATGAATATGGGAGATGGAACTGTCCACCACTTTCTCCAGCATACTGAAACACATATTTGATATGGCAGTGCACAAATCACATTTCTAGTTTTGCAACTTAAAATAGGCATGGGATCTGGACTAAACACATGGTATTCTTTGTTGGTGACAGATGAGGACAATTTGGAATTTGCTTCAAAATTAGGCATGCTTATCACGTGCATCTGACACAATTTTGAATTTTCATTTTCGTTCTATTTCGGACATAAAGTTTTGCAGATGAATAATACGTTGGTTGACATACAACATGCAAGTTCATAGCCAAATGACTAGGTCAGCAATGAGCTAAATATCGGATGTGTACTTTGATAAAAAGATTTTGCACTGATCAGCATCAATTATGAGAGTCAAACAACAGTAGAAAGTGAGGTTCACGGCATGCAAACCAGTGGAATGTCACCCCGTTTATGAGTGAATACCAACATCAGTTAGATGTCTTGCAGAGTATACCACAGACAAAAAAAATCATGTGTGCAGAAAACGCAACAACTAAGTTAATTGCTTAATAGACATGTGGCAAAGCACGTACACCAGTATTATATTTCAAAATATGCACACGTAGAACAGAGGGGTCGCCGACTTAATAGTAACAATTTTATATTGTGATGTGGTGTTGAGGACATGTATGAGAAGGCTTTCCCTTGTATCGTTCTTTTGAAATTGGAGTATTTTGTTGTTGTCTGCTGCCAATACCGTTAGACGCACTATGGGTGCGATAGAAAACGTCAAACTCTATGAGGAAGCCGGTTGGGATAATTTGGCTAAAAGAGGAGAAAGAGCAAACTGCTCTTCATGTAAAAAATCATACATCATCTAACCGCAAACTACTTGCAAACTTAAATCTAAACATTCAAACTGCATAAACATCGACCAAATATGACACCCACAGGCATCTGGGCTTGCCACATTTCTGACCTAGAAAAGGTCCCTTTTATAAGTCTCTGCATGAAAGTGCCACAAGAATTTGTTGCCTCTTGATATTCAGAATACTCCAGCACGGTCTAAATTGAAATTAAAAATTAAATAGTACTCCTTGCTTTCCTGTCAAACACCCATCTCTTCTAAATGTCCCACACATATCTTTTGATCTTGATGCACGGCTACGATTGGGTTTTATTAACTGAACAAACTCCAAGATAAGATTAGTGTTCGCAAAAAACATGTTTAATTCTTTCAATGCCACATTTTGTACTGTGTCAACATCTTTCCTCCACGCGTTTTTGGAGCAAGGTGTTGACCTAGACTATCATATTCTGTGTAACTGCAGTAAAGCCACTGCTTTAATGAATGGCCTTCTTACAAGGAACATGAACGAAGCACCCTGAGTATAATTTTGAACAGTAGTTGGACTTGAGTCGCAGTTGGCAATGAAAGAGTTAAACTAATAATGTATGGGTGAGGAATACCATTAGTATATCTGAAAAAACATCCATCTAGACCCATGATTTTTGTAGTTTTAAATATCAAAAGAGCAATACCTATATTATTATTATTATTATTATTATTATTATTATTATTATTATTATTATTATTATTATTATTATCATTATTATTATCATCATCATTATCATTATTATTATTATTATTATAATTATTATAATTATTATTATTATTATTATTATTATTATTATTATTATTATTATTATAATTATTATAATTATTATAATTATTATTATTATTATTATTATTATTATTATTATTATTATTATTATCATTATTCATTAAACTCAATAACATAATGTACGTGGGACCTAGCAAGGACAATTCAGGCAGAAATGTACACAATCAACATATAAATACGTTTAAACAGATTTAGATTCTTTCCCTTTGGGGGGGGGGGCAGAATTATATTTATAGGGATATTACTTTAAAGTATCCTTCTGCTATAATAGGGAGATATGTATTAAAGTGGGCATATTAATGATTTTCAAATTATATATTGTATTGTTAGTGGGTGGAATCAAATAACAGGAAAGATCACTTTTACAGTAGTTGGCCCAGGATATATATATATATATATATATTTGGAGGATATCTCCCCCCCCCGCCTTTGAGTGGGTTACTTCTTGAAGTAAAATGGAAATCCTGCCATCTCACACACGTTATTCTGACGTGACGTTTATAAATATGAGATTGAAATTGGCCATGCAGATACGTTTTGTTGATTGTGAAAGTTATATGCAAATCCATTTAACGCTAAAATATTCCTTACACAGACGACATTAAAATGCATTATTTTACAGTATTGCCAAAGATCACTGAGGCGTTACACTGATCAACATATATAGATAATAGTTTTAAACATCAAAGAAATGTGGGTATTTATACCCATCCGAGTGGGAGAGAGAGAGTAGAAAGAGAGAAAATATCAACACCGAAATACTTTACATCTGCTTTTGATAAAAAGGAGAACGAAAAAATTCAAACATATTCTTACTCCTTGCACATTTGACACTGATTGTGTTAAAGAAACATCGGGCAATAGTTCAGCCTTTTTAGGTCCAGCAGTCTATGTTACCAGTAATTGTCAAAGGTTATGACTGAAATATACCGTCTGCAAAGGTACTTATGCAAAACCTGTGTAATGATAAATATACACGTTTAATGTTTTATCATTATCATACTTGGTCACAATTGTGGTTGGGAAACATTGGCCCATCACATGAACAAAGTATATACGAACATCCATGATTCAGTCAAGTGCCCTTTTGGTAAACGAGTGCAGCGCAGACATTGGCCTCTTGATGGTAGAGTGTGTTTGATTTACACCTCAGCTCTCTTCATTTGGAACCATGTCAGTAGTACTTGTAGTTTCTCCTTGGTCATCACAAAATAAAGTTTGTGTCTGGGAATCTAAAATATGCACCATTATTGTCTTTTCTTGTTCACGTGTTACAATTCTGTTTTAGGCGATGCTATTACATCAGTGTTTTCTACGGTATTGAATTCTCATTTTGAGACAATGCTGACGTTTAAAAAATGCCCTTGGAGGCTTTCACGGTGGAATATACCTGTTGAACATGACTGGCTGGTCCTGAAAAAATCACAATTGATGAAATATGTATGCTGTTAATGCTAAAACAGTGATGATAAGGACAGTAGTAAAACTTTGTAAGTCTCGAAGACTCAACCTCAGACACGGAAATCCTTTATAATTGACCATACAATAATTATAAGATGGAATATTCTCAAATACATGTTCCTTGGTCGGGAGACTCCCATAAGGCCACAGACAGCCACTACCAGGAGAAACACCCAGATACTAAATGACATGAATTCAATGTATTGAATTGGGAATTTAGATATTTATAGTAAGTGATGTAAAGAACATTTTTGCCACCTCATACTCACACATATTAACTGTAATGTACATTAAGCGACATTAACACGATTATATTTTATTTCATAATGACAGGAGCTGAATAAAACTGTTCTGTATATTTTCATGTTCGGAACGAGCGAACTTGCAACCTTTAGCACTAGTCATTATGTTGAAATGAGAAACCCAAAAATCCACTCGACCAAATCCCCATTCTTAAAAAAGAATGGCTTAATGGAAGCAGTTATGCGCGAGTGCCATATCAACGCGGTTATGCAGTTTATGTACTGAGTCGACAATGTAACCAATTAGAAAGACCATCTACTGCTGAAATGCATGCATTCAGTTTTTTTCTTAGCCAAGTGTGCGTTTCATTTAAAACTAGTTCAATGGCTTTGTCTTGGTCAACAAACTGTTTGCAATCTGTCAGGTGTTCATTAAAATTGATAGATGGGTTTCAATGGTTGGAGAGGAAATAAAACTGCCATTGACATCCAAACTTGAACAAGTCTATCAACATGAATATCACCAGACACAACAGCAAGACATAGCCATCAAACAATATAATATTCATTGAACACCTAATGAGATAAGATAAGATGTCATATTGACAACAAAGGATAAATGACTGTCATTTATTTGGACCTCGGATACCCATTTATTTTTGCATTTTAAAAGGAAGCTGTTACGTACTTCTGTTTGTTTATCCGGCATTGGTTGAGGTGTATTTGGTGCTTTATTATTATATACTAGGCAAAATTAATAACCCTCCACTATAAGTAAATCTTATATAAAAAAAACACACATATTTTGCATATATATAATGTTTCTTTTATTCTGTATACACTTTAGAGTAGATCCGTAGAGGAAATTCTGATCTAATGAAGTTACGCTTCATTGCACAGTGTCAATAAGCAGGCAAAGTCTGAATCTCAAGTTCGCAAGAGTACCTATAGAGCGCTCAAACATGCATATGCACTGAGTGCAGAGTCCCATCAGAAGGTAGAACCACGCATTTGGTAAAATGGCTCGAGGTTTCTTGCTCTTGTGCCACTTACATTTGGAATAGTAGAATAATAGCACACCTCAGGTAGGCTTTTGCAAACCAAAAGGTTTGGTAATTATTCATTGTAGGTTTCTTTTAATCCATTAGGTGGAACATAGTTAATTGGCAGATATGCTTCCAATAAGGTCTTACGTATGAATTGTACTGCTAAAGATTTTTTTTCAGGTTATGTGGCACATTTTACGTTTGTGAACCTTTGACTTAAGATCTGTTCATTTGATTGCATATTTTCTAAAGTAACTTTAAGGTATTGTACTTCCTAATTTTAGCAAGACTCTATCCGGACATCCCTATCATTTTATGATTCTCATTTTCTCTCTCTCTTTTAGTCGCCTTTAGTGTTTTCACAGCTTCATAGTGTTACTCTGTCTCATTGTTCGCATCACTGTCATCTTTGTTCCCTGTATCACCAGGGTGATTGAATGCAACTTCAGCAACCAGTGGGTTGTAGTATTCTTTATCCCTATCCTACCGGTTCTTCAAGAAATTATCTTCACTCAACAAGTTAAAAAACTCGTGTAATAGTTTCAATTCTAGCTTATAACAATTGCAAACGCTTTTTGGAAATAGATGTACCCGCCCCCCCCCAGCTACTAAGCTGAAATGGTCACAGATACTGTCACTCTGTGATTGCGTTGGGTAAAAAATTACATTGGCTGGCATGTTTGGCTGCCTTCCATATAATAACAGGGAGGGAGAATGTAAGGTGGACTCAGTTTCCAGGGAGATTCTGTAGGCAAATAGCACAGCTGGGATGAATAGATCCCATTTTTTTTTTATTTATTTATTAGTGCCAGTGTGAAAAGTGAACAGTTGGATCAGTGTTCTTTATATCAAAGAAAGTACACAATTTCTAAACCACATTTCACAAAAATAAATTGGCCTAAATCTCACAGTAAGGCTTGTAGGACATATATACTACAATGTAAGGATCACCTCTGTTTGCTACTGCAAGAGGACTTTTTGCATCTAGAGCATATCCAGCAAATGGACCTTGGATTGGAATATTTACAGGAGGGGTCTTATTGCCGTTAAGCTGTTTTCTGGCCTGACACGACTGAAAAGATTCAAAATACGTTTTTGAAAAATCTGTCTGCCGTTCCCAATCAATAATACTTATGCTTGATGGTCTGATATGTCCTACCTATTATGTGGGGCCCTGCAGTGACCTCATCATGAAGGGTAACAAAGTTTCACGTGTTACTTCCTCGGGTATAACAATTTGCTGTCCTTCTTTAGTTGTTCATCTGGTGGGTAATCCATGCTTTACAAGATATCCTCTGTCAACATTAAGCCTGCCATATCTTTCAACAGGTGTCTGATTTCGGCACAATCTTCATGAAGTACTCTATTTTCCAAAAAGTCAATAATATGAGTACAAAATGAATATTTCCTCTGCAAATCCTTGCACCCACTGAATATAAATGACTGCGTTGTAATAGGCCCATTATTGTTCTCATCTAATCTGAACATTTTAGAATATATTACATGTTCTTTATGGTCAACTTCATCAGGTTTTTCCTGCTAGGTGGGCCACCTTTGCTCTGACCAATACCAGACTTGTGAGTTACTGTAAATTGACACGCTGGTACTGCTATTAACCCTACCCTGTGGGTCTCTATTAAGCCTTTCAGTGCTTTATGGTCTTTGGCAAATTCAAACTCTCTACCACTGAAGTATGTAGCAAATTGACAAAATACCAATGGCAGAGCAAATTGTAATGCATGCTATAATTTTCTTGGTGCTTATTTTAGGATTGAACTGCAAAAAAGACATCCTTCTTGTCCATTTGTGCACGGTGAAAGTACCGTGCCCAGACTGTATAAACTTGTATGTGGCCGAGCTAAATATTTGGGACTGTGACTTGAGTTGTTGGTTTGTATATTTGGCAATTTACCTTTACTTTATTCCTTGCATTGGTTGCCTTTTTATGGCTCAATGCCGGTTTTAGGTCAGGAATGAAATTTCTTTCTTTTCATTGGTATTGAAAGCTGGAAGTTGATGTTTCGGCATTTACTGAATCTCTGCCTACAGTATTTGAATTTGCTCTTTCATTGTTCCTTTTGAATTTATTAATTTGAGGACAGTTTTTCTGAACTAGTTGATAAATACTTCGTTGACTATATTGTATTGTGGGCTGTGTTTTCGTGCTCATAGTTTTAATGGAGAAGGCGTTTTTTTATTGTTCCAGATTTGACAGTTTCACGGAAACGATGAAGGCCTATTTATTCTCTTGCTGTCAACTCAACTGACTGACAAGTCAAGAACACCAAAGAGGGGCAGGCCTACCATAGCTATTTTAATTTTTGGTGCAAGTGAGAAATTTTGGGTTTAAGTGGTTAGACATTTATGTTTTGGGAAAAAACTCAAGTTTGTAATTAATGAAGTAGTCTTTACACAAATATGGCAACATGGGAAATTCGTCGTTGCTCCAGTGTTGCCTTGATCTGCATCATTCAAAAAGGCATACCTATCTGTACGGACAGATTCGTATATAATGCATGGCAAGGTATATCATTCTTACCAAAAAATAAACGTTGTAAAATTAACGCTTATGAAATTGTCTATGATCTTCATTCATGTACGGAGTTTGATACAAGAATAAATAAACATATCTTTGGAATAAATATTTGTCATTCCCACAAATGGCATTAATATTCTATTTTTCTATACTGTGTCATGGTGGCTCATTGTCACCGTGGTGTACAACTAGAGTCAGAGATTTTGATGGAAAAGTGATTTGCATGTTCCTAATTGGTGTTTGGTCTAGGATTTTCCTGGCTCATGGTATGTTGTTCTGTAAAATAGCATTACAATGTGCATAAGTGTTTAATATTTTGTATTAAGTCAGCCCGGACCTCCTAAATTCACGGGATTATAGATTATTAGCTAGCGCATTATCCTTCTGTTATGAAGCCTTATAAGTGGTAATTTATATCCCATGGGTAGAAAATGTCGATTCTGAGCCTGTTATGCTTTGTGTATTAATGTAATGAACTGCAGCAATGAATAAATTAGTCAGCTGGACATTTAAAGACATTCTTTTATATAACAGTATTTTCTGGCTGTGACACAATTCACCTTTACAATGTATTCCTATGGCAATTCATTTAACAAGCATGCATTTAGATTAGAAGACTCGCTAGCTATTAGATGAGGGCCTCACACTTTATACCATATGCTCAGCAATGCAGTAGATAAGAGTACCACTCTAGCCTGGGTCAGATGTGTCTAAATGAGCATACATATGTTTAATTGTGCAAAACATTCAGATGTGTGAAAAAGGTTTCATATATGTGAAAAAGATTTCAGATATGTGAAAAAGCTTTCCACATGTATAAAATAACTCTCTCTATACATGTAATTCAAGCTTTTGTACATATATGAAATATTCATCCTTCCACATGTGTGAAAGATTTATTCACGTACAAAAGATTCACACGTATGTGGAAAAGAATTGCATATATTTTAATGTGTTTACATTAATAAAAAATACACAATGGTCAATTTGTTCGTTTCATGTGTTGATCATCGTATTTATGCTATTTTGCTCCTGTTTAATGCTACTTATTTGTTTTTGACAATTAATATCATTTTAATGTGTAATTGTAACTTTTGGAATATTTCATTGAGTCTATTAGTCATCTTTTCCTCGGACTTCTCAAAAGCATCTAGATCTTGTACAGGTTCCAGCACACAGCATCAGTTTCAGTGCATGGTATTGTTCAAAGCGAAGTATGTTGGGAGTAAGGGAGCAGGTCTTAAAGTACGAGCACGTTTCATGCATCAAAGTGACATGCTGCTGAGAAAGATTATATGATCATGGGTCATGTAGTTGTTCCAACCCTTTTTCTACAAATTACCAGATTTATCTTAAAGCAAGGTCGACATGATGCTGTACGTCCGGCAACACAATATCAACACCAAGACGTTGATAATTTGATAAAAGCATCAACACCAGCACAAACATATACTAAATTAATTTGTGTACTTCGAACCGTTACATCGTAGTCGTAATCCGAGTTCAATAATCATGTCAAATCACAGTTTAGGCGATACATCATTTTGGGAGGATTAATTTCAGATCATGAGCATTACGTTTCAGATCCTTTCCAGTTAACCTGTACACACAACAGAAAACTGCACACATTTGGAATGATACAGAAGAGGGGATATTTATCTTATATTAACTGCGAGTAATCAAAATTAACACCAAACTATTTACAATGATCCAGTTAATAAAGTCGAGTTCTTCCAGTCACAAAATCTTATTGATTGTTAAATTTCATTTACCCTCTGAACAGTATTATGTATACTATACCCTAATGTTGTGACCCTCGAATGAGCTCATCCATTAAAATAGTGCAAAGTGACTCGCTGATAATTTGCGAAGGGAAATAGATGGAAAATGGATGTTATGGAACCTCAAGAGAATGGGTAATTCCTCGTTAATGTGTTTCCCTGGCAGGCTTAGTATATTAACATGAAGAATGCCACTGAGGGACTAGCCATTAAATAGCGATGTAGCTCGTTCTCTACCAGATTAGATTTTGTCACGTCTAATGGACACCTTCAGATAAACACTAAATATTAATATCTTCGAGCTGAAAATCGCAAAGTGCACAATCCAAATTAACTTCACTTTGCTTAAACGTCTTGTAATAAAATTAGTTTGTGGTATATTGCTACACGTAAGGTCTCTTGTCTTGGTGCATGTTGTCGGTGCATGTATAAATTTACTGAACGGTACTTTGAGTTTCAAAGTTCGGATGGTGAGAACAAACCTATTATAGACACACACACACACATACATACATACATATATATATATATATATATATATATATATATATATATATATATACATTGCCTTTGGATTAAGTTTCTGAAAGGTAGACCAACCAATGTCTAAAAAATAATTTGGTCGAGTTCATTTAGCAAACTACAGCCCAATTTAAGGTATGTATCAGGGAATCTCTCAATCAGCTGCCTTAACCTGATAATGTACTCCAGCGCGACGAAAACTGTCCGAAAAGCGGGCACCTGCTCCCTTTCTCAGATACCGTGTGCTTCGATGATATTTGCTAATTTGATACAAAACATTCTGGCGGAGAATTGAAGGTGAGACATGAGAAGAGTGCTGTCATTCGTCGACAACTTTCGTCAATGTGGTTGGCGGCCAGCAGCCACCATCAGGGGCTTTCTTATGTCTCGTTCTTGCCTGTGGCCGTCTCGACATTGTCATTGACACTAAATGTCTATCTGTTGGTTTAATGTTTAATTGGGTCCACAGATACTTCGTACATAAAATATATAACTAATTTAGCTGGCCCTATTTGTCAATCGTTCAATATGTAGCTATCTACGTCACTGTCCCTTGTAAAATGGGTTAAAATATACTGATGACAACATAACGCGGAAAGTGCCTCAGCGCAGCAATCCCTTGGTAATACAGTTTAAGCGAACGAACGGATCTTTGCACAAATAATGTACCGAGCCAAATAAACCAAATGTGTAAAAAAGCATAGCAACGTCACGAACGTATGCAGACATGTGAAATGATATTTGTTAAGATCATATGCCCATACAGCGTCAGACGAGTGTTATTGATTCTGATTCATATGATCTCTTCACATAAAAAGATACAATTTAAATATGGGGGGAGGGGGGGAGTGTCCATGCCTAAATGTATATTTGAATGTACTGTCAACACTGGCATGGTGAATGTTGTTCATATACTAAAATACCTGAAACTCCAAATGATGTCATTTTGGGATTGTTTAATCAACAATAACTGTACTTTGAAGAACTTTATTGCAAAACATGCGCACAAAAAGTATGTAAAAGCAGAAAATGCTTTTGGTTTATTTTTTAGGATATCTCAAATATTAAGTTGCAATCGAACAATGCATTTGGAATTCCCCTCGGCATGTGTATGAAAAAAGATGGCTAGATACACTGGACATTGTAAGTTATTAGCTGCACTTAGTAAAGTTATAAATAAGTTATTACGTTTGGGTCAAAAGACATTGCATATGCTGTTTGTATGTAAGGGTTAAATAAAAAAAAACAGAATGAATATTGCAGTTTATGGAATGTACACGGACCATGAATAATGAACGTTATATAATTGATTTGGCAAAGTTTTGTGTGTGGGACATGTCTCTGCTGATTCACTACATTGTGGTTTTTATTGAAGTGTACATGGCAAAAATCATGGCGTCACATGTCCGCCTTCAAACTATGGATATCACGGATTTGGTCTATATGTGGCGTATCTCACACTTCAGGGCATATCAGAATGTGACAACTACAATAGTTTGTCAAGTGCAATTGTAATTGTACTGATCTCCGTAAGTCTATGATGTATAAAACTATGATGCACCATATAATTCTGGGTGCATCCGCTGATACCAGATATGTGTTGTCACCACAAAACGCACTGGTCTCGAAGCAACAACATCCGGTACCAACCACCTAGCCGAAAATGAGAACGCACGGCATACCAACCGCCACAACAATTTACCTGTGTTGTACATGTGACCGGCTATATTGTATTTAAAGATTATAAAAGTTCATCGTGTATACAAGATAAGCATGACTGCATGGAGGACCGCATATGTGATTTATGTACTCATAATATTGAGGATGAGTTGCATTTTGTGTTTTCGTGCCCTCTATACAATGATTTGAGAGATACTTTTGTACGAAGTATTATATTACGCTATACGGATTTCTCTCAGCTTCCCGACGTACAGAAACTTAAATACGTAATGGAAACTAATATCTTTTTATTCGGTAAATTTATTGAAAATTGTGGTGTCGAAGGTCAGAAACTCTTTATAAACCAAATTGATGTGTATACATTTTTTAATACGATGCTATCCCTGTTTCGATATTGTGTTGCACATATATATAATTTATATTCTTTAAAACTGACTTATAAGCCCAAAGGGCTGGGTACCTTAAAATATTCTTTATAATGATACACAAATGATTGTGACTATGTATAGTACAAGTCAGTATAATAAACATACATACATACATACATACATACATACATACATACATACATACATACATACATACATACATACAGTAAGGTGTCTCACCTAATTGTTGAGTACGTAAGTAAAGTAAATAAGTAACAAATTTACCACTGAATAGATAATATATTCTTACTTCACCAAAATATAGCACTTCAACTGATCAACAACTGTTCAATCTTTTCAAAATTGAAAATGGTGATTGGTTTATCATTGTTTAAATCCTACACATTTATTAAACGCAATATATATCATTTACATTTGGTCCTTACCATTACAATCGTGGGAATGAAATATGAATGCGTTAGCTCTTGATAAAAAGGGTTATCATTTTTAAACATGTATCTAGTGATTTCACTCTCCTGCACACGACCCATCTGCCCAGAAATACGATTTCATGTTTTTGCTCTGAAGAGTGAGAGTTTCCTTTCCTAATTAAATTCTTTCTGTGAAAATATATTAATCCTTTCTTTCGTTAGTCGATTCAAAATGTTAACGTAGACGTTGGGGTGCTTCATATAATATACAAAGAACTATAATGTCAGTAGAAAGATGTCTTCCAGATGTTTCACGACCCAGTTCGCAAATTCTCCGGTACAAAGACTTGATATCAATATAGAAACCTCCCCTTACATTTGAACACAGTGTGCATCATGGCGCTGGGTGAATTCAAACAGTAATATAAAGCATTACGTAGACAACTGAAGAAGCTTTTGACAACAAGACCGGTTCACCGATGGCGCATACACGTCTTGCCACGTTGTATGGACTATCTCTTACAAAATGTGTGTGGCAACAATGATGCAGTGGACAGGTCTGCTATATTGTATTACTATAAAATGTTCTCATGAATATATGCATGTATGATAACCGGTGTCCATATTCTCATCGTATAATTTACGGTGCCCGGTTAAACGTTAATTCGTATTGGATATTACTTGTAAATGACCAACTTAAATGATGTACACATAGATTCTTGATTCAAATTTTCTTTCAAGTATATTTTTTCAACTTTTTGCTGCCTGCATGACGATTTTGTCCGAGCCTTGATACCCTTAAGGGAGCCATGACATTGCCTTTTTTGATGCATCACTAGTTTGCAATATTATGCTGTCACTCGATGTCCCAGAAGTTACATCTAAAACTTTCCCTGAAGACAAAAGTAAATACTGTAAATAGCACTTTTATTTAAGTGCTAAGCATACATTATACATGTCTGAAAATTACAAACTTTGATATAAATAATTTTTATTAAGAATGATAAAGTTATGTACCGTCGAATGTTACCGTAGCTTATACTGCAACAGGTAGTAGGTTTCTGGAGAAAAAAACTGGAGTGTTGTGACAGCTCTCGGCTTAGATGACTTTGTATGGAAAGATTCAATTAACACTGTAATATTGATAATTTTGTCTGCATAACCCATACGCTTTCTTAACTTGGCCTTTATAACGGGCTACCATAATGTGCAATAACATCATACTTCTAATATCAGAGTTCGAAATTAAAACGTTTTAGTAAGTTATCAAGTGGAATATGTACTTTCCATGGGACCTTTGCAATTAGGGCAATATCATTCTTGTTCAGTTTGCATGGAGCTCACACAAAAAACTCTCATTTCAGTGCACCATGGAAGTCCTCGCTCAACAGTCATTGAGTTAAGTAGTAAATTCTAATTTAAAATTCTATATAAGGTCACAAATGTTACAATTTGACCTTGAAAATTATGTCAAGGTTATTCAAATGCAATTCCATTCTATTTCTTGCAAAAAAAATTCATTTCTAACATTTAGAGCATTTCACAACAACATACAAGTACATCAATTTTAAGCAAGCAAAACGAATGGTTGAAAAACTAGGTCCACGTACAAAACGACTGCAACCATGCAATATTGAAATTACTATAAAAGACTGAATAAATAAAACCCGATTACAATACCTGCAACCATGTGACAATTAAAGCTTTTTAGCGCTCCATGCAAAGCAGTCACCGAAGCTTTAGCGTTCTGACTTTTCCATAGTTCCAACATTGAAAAGCACTTCTCTTCCTCCGACATAGGAAGTTTATCTTGATACCGAGCTATTGCTATTATGTCTTCGTCACAAATACCTAAGTGACGAGCAAATTCTCTCCACCGTTGAACAAGTTTAATATTTTTTATGACAATGTAGAATGATTTGATAAGGTGCGCATCTGAAATCAATTGCATATTGAAACTATCGATTTACGTATTTATCAATTCGGTAAAAAGTCGAATCCAAATTAAAAGAGAAGACGAAATATACTCCCCTAAAATAACTTATAATTGTACTGTCGTTACATAGTTCAGACAAAGGTTACCCACTTCAAAATAAAAAAACCGACTAGGAGCTAGCTAGTACTCGTTTCATTGGTTGGTCTTTTGCAAATATTAACTGGTCAGTATCATCACTGACCACAATTCCAATAAAGTTGAAACTTCAAAGTAAGGTTAATTATGAAATTGCACCGAACGGGTTCAAATATATGTATTGATCCATTTCAGTAACTTGGATCTGAGCATATTGATGTGGTTTTCGTCATTATAAAATTAACACAAATTACATGAAAATTCAAGCGGCAACTCCCCTGTTTTTGGCTAGGAGAGTGTCATTAAATTCATTAACGGAAATTCTACGTTGTCAGGGTGCCGTTAAGGATTATTGTATGTACACGATGACCTGTAGTCTTTTATTCACACTCGCCCAGTTTCATGGGTTCATTGGGTTGTAGCGTACGGTAACAAATTTTGGGTTTAAGATTATCGCGGAAAAACTGTGAATGTACTTATTTTTACTGGTATAAATTTTCAAAGTCCATGCATCATAAGCATTGAATTGAAGCTTTTTATTCATTTTATTCCAAATAGTGCCTATAAAACCTGTGCAAAAATACTATTTCATCGTGTTTTTATTTTTACGGACTTTGAATTTCCAGTATACGATCCCGTGGTACCTTACTTTTTCCAGGCGAAAGCCAAACCAACACGCTGTGTGGTGGCTACCCGGTCGTCAGCAGTTTCACTCTTTTGGACAATTTTTTGTTGCATAAACAAAAGCGAGCGTCAAATTGATAATTGATAACATGCTTGCCATCTACTCACTTGATCTTTATTTACAACGACACCCAAAAACACATTACAGACGGCTTAAGTAACACACCAATATTTGGTGTTTTCTTTCTTTGTCGTTTGTGTTTAATATGTCGTACAATGTATAAAACGAAGCGTTTCATCTCGGATGGAGTTATGAATAGTATTAACCATATGACATTTTAAAGAGTTGGTATGAGCGAAAATCTGTTACTGTTGCCCGTTAAATTGCGTTTAAATGGTTATGTGTGAAGAGTTGAAAACAACTTCCTGTAATAAATGGAGACATATTACTTACAGGATCAACATCAAAAAGAGATTGGGGTGCCTTTTTTGTTTTCGGTTTTTTGTTCTCCTGGATTTTCTTTGTTTATGTTTTCGGGAGGTGTTGTTTTTTGTTCTCCTTTGTTGTCTTTTTTTTCCAAGACAAACTTACAATCAACTATTGAGAGCAAAGATGGTCATTCAAACAAGTATATATCTTTTCGAACACACAAAACGGAAAACAATTTCCTTTAATACGAGAAACGCAAGGAATAGTAACCAACCACTTACAGCTTTACTCACCTTCAGTGTCAGTATTTTCGTCAAACTGTAATGATAGAAAATAAATTATTTGTGTACACATCATTTTGTACGAAAAATAAGAAAATGTAATTCCCCTTTTCTAGATATGTGTGGGCTTTGGGGAATAATTTGGATCCGGCATGCATGCAGGCTACTTATACCAACATTTGTAATTCTAGGGGGGAAAAAACCTTTGTAAGTAACAATAAATTTATTTCAATTCATAAGTTTTGATTCAGTAAAGTAACAAATTTAACAAGCGATTTCCCCTCATAAAAACGTTCACTTGTTTTAAACATGCGGCCACCTGACTCACAATATCAATATCTCGTGCAAATACTGCATCAGATTTGCTCCACTTGGCATCAGTCATCGACAAAAGCGGTACATGTCAGCATGATCCACTGCATATAAACATATACACATTTGTTGACAGAGGGATGAAAGATATAGTTAATAACATGCATCCGAATGTGCGTATACTCACCCATTTACTTTTGCGAGTTCTCACGAAAAAGGTAAATTTCTCACTAGAACATAATATTCATGAATTAGGCAAATGTTGCAAAAGGGATTGTGACGTAACGACCATCATATTTATATATCAAACCGAATTCATGC
The DNA here is from genome assembly GCA_964020975.1 of Hermodice carunculata. Taxonomy (NCBI): domain Eukaryota; kingdom Metazoa; phylum Annelida; class Polychaeta; order Eunicida; family Amphinomidae; genus Hermodice; species Hermodice carunculata. Next base: position 78,880,910 of record OZ026619.1, read on the forward strand.
ACCAATTCTCTTTCTTTTTAAACCACTGATTCACTACTTATGTTCTTCAATACGCGCGCAAGGCTAAATGCATCATACAAGAGGTAGATCCTAATGTGTGGATAAACGAATCTATCAACTAGCCGTAGGTAAGGAAAGTGAAATATAAATAACATAAAAATTAGCGCGAATTCTTTGGAATCGTTTTGATGACCTTTGCCAAATATGTGTTTTTTATGACTGCCATAGACCATGAAATAGCATAGCAACAGTCAGTGAGCTTATGCATTCATATTTTTGTACTGTTTTGAAAAAAAAATATGCTAGGGATACATAGTTAATTCTCACCTATTGGGTGGGACAGTATATTGGAACAATATTGAGGCGTTCGGCCCTTCTTTGAACTGCGTCCCATGCTCCTCATGCCAGAACACGTCAGTGTCTTGTTTGACTAGAAGACACGTCTCCAGCTTACCTTAATCAATAAAATAAAGGTTATTTTTTTTGTTTGTCAAGGCAAACACGCCATCAAACGAGCAGTGTACAAGAGTATTGATCGGGTACCCGGGTAGTACGAAAAAGTTAGGCACCCGGGTAGTATTGTCTGGTACCCGTAAAAGGTGTGTTTTTTAGATAGATATATATTAAATAATTAATAGTACTTGACCAAATGATAATAACATTTGAGTTAAGAATGTTCATATTACAGTTTAATAGAACATCTAAAAGCCCTACGTGACCACACGTGACCATCGTCCAACCTATTATACAAGCAAGCTGATGACCCGCCCTTCAGGCATTCAAGACAGCAGTCAGCGAAAACCTTGACAGCCACTTCGATATCACGGTACTAACTGATATCATGCAAGTTGCTACAATATTGGATCCAAGGTTCAAAACTTACCATTTCTAAATGTTAAAGCACAGAAGGCCGTGTATACATTGAAGAGAGAGAAAATTGACGCCTTTTGTTGACACCTGTGATAGCCAGGAGAACACAGGGTCACCAGACGATGCAAAATCACCCCCACCCCCACCCCCGCTTGACAGAGTCGGCTTTCAGAGGCACCTCGTCTGTGACAAACGTTCTCTTTGATCCGACAGTTGTTGCTTATAACAACGCACAGGAACAAAAAAATGTTGACGCAGGGCAAATCTTTAGAAAGTATTTGTCTGAGCCGGTACTTGATATAAAAAAGTGACCCGTTGGAATGGTGGCGGGACCACGAAAAATACCTCTGTTCACTGGTACCACTGGGCAGGAAGTATTTGTCTATTTCCGCCACCAGCGTCCCTTGCCACAGACTTTTATCAGACGCTGGTAACACCCTTCTAAGTAACAGAAGCTTCATGCAACCAGATATGGCAGAAATGCTAATATTTCTACATTTCAATCGCAGGAAAAAACAGAATAACAAATGAATTTATACACATGTAATAGCAAAAAGGACGCATTCGAAGAAACTACTAACAAGTCTCAAATACTATTTCCAGCTTAGACACCCATTTTGCAATAAATTTCATGTCAAATGAATGTTAATTATTCTACACTGAGGGTACCATGCGGCGTGGGCCTCTTTCATCATGACGTATGACAACAACAACAAAAAACAAGTTGCTGCGTGAGTCACCCCCCAAACATACATATATATATATATATATATATATATATATATATATATATATATATATGTGTGTGTGTGTGTGTGTGTGTGTGTGTGTGTGTGTGTGTGTGTGTGTGTGTGTGTGTGTGTGTGTGTGCAGGGATGATAATGGTTAGCGTGCATTTTGGCTACCCCAAGAGCAAACTGGCAACCTGGTATGCCCTACCCTAAATATTTTAACAGTTTTGCATCAGATAGACCAAACTAAAAACACTTTATTTTGTTGAAGAAAATCAATTTTGGCTGAATGTTGCCAAATGGCAACCAATTTCATCCATAAATACACAAAACTCTTAAACCACATATTTACGTCATATAGGTAGTTATGTCCGTGACTAGATTGACTGTTAAAATATGATACCAAGAGGTAAAACTTGTATACTTTTTGTAACCTTTAATGTGTTAGTCTCAACAGCAACATCCCAAATGAATTAAGAAAACAGGCGATGTGGTATTGGCTGAACAAGTACCTAGGTACTAAAATACAAGATTTACAAGTGCTTTTATCTTAGATTGCTGATCACTCATTTTAGAAAACAATAGTTTCTCCTATGATAAACAGGGTTACATACAAATCAAGGTGTGCCATGTGTACTAAATGCACAACAACATACGCACATCTTACATTGGGTTTCTTGAAAGTTAAACTGCTCAACATAATGGAAACAAATTTATGGCTAATCATAAGAATTAATAAACTTCACTCTGAATGTGCTTCTCAGATGACTTTACCTGGACGGGTTCATTAGAATTACTTAAACTCCATCAATATCTAAATATCTTGGATCCAAATATTCAAACTAAAACGACTTATAGCAAGGTGACACTGCATTGGTTTCACTCAAGAATTCTACAAGTAGATGGAACAATTGGCACAGACACACATACACGCACAAACACACACACACACAATATATATATATATATATATATATATATATATATATATATATATATATATATATATATATATACATACATACATACATATTAAATACTTATAAAGGAAATTTGTATATGGTCCATGTGAAAAACCCGTATTCTGTAGGCTGCTACCGTGAAAAATGCCGTGTGGAGTGAAAAATGTCGTATACAGTGATATATGGTGATTGCGCACCCTAGCGTCAATATCAGAACTCATGAAAGCCGGATCCTTCCGTGTTGACACCGTCCAGCCGAAATGTCTTCTGCGAATGAAAACGCCGACCAGGGGCGGAGCACTGAGCGCCAAAGGCGCTCAGCACTGCTAGAGGAGTCCGGGAGCATGCTCCCCGGGAAAATTTTTAAATATAGGTTTAAATTGGTGCACTCTGGGCGAAATTAGGTACCTATAAATCAATTTGAATTGACAAGTTCTCATGATTTTTTGACATAACACATGACTACAAGGCAGCTCGAGAGGGGGGGGTTAAACCCCCTAAAGCCCGCGCCCCCTTAAATCCACTACTGCCGCCTCCTCAGCCTCAACCATTTTAACGGCATTAAGTGAAGGGGGAGCCTACCTGGATGAAATTAATGCTGTTCCCACAACCAAAGGACGCTTTGTGAACTTGAATTCAAGTGTGGATGACTTTATAGATGCTCAGGCCAATGTACAATGCAAAGAGAAAAACTGAACATGATGTGCACCTTCTGCGACCATTCTTACAGGAACGTGACGGCGAGAATAGGCCTCCACATGAAATTGCAGCAGAGAAATCTGAATGGATTCATTGCAGCATTCGTTCTTACTGTGCGGATGAAAGATGAGCATGACTATGAACCCAGTTCTTTGAGGTTTATAGTTGCAAGTATTGAACGCTATTTGCGTGATCAAAATTATGGGACTAGCATTGTGACTTCAGCAGAATTCTCGACAGCTCAAAATACACTGAAATCTAAACAAAAAGAACTGAAGGCGCAAGGTAAGGGCAATCTACTGAACAAAGCTCGCTCTCTCACAGACAATGAGATTGAACTTTTCTATGATAAAGGTATTCTTGGAATGGCTAATCCTGTCAGCTTGCAGAGAACGATGTAGTGGAATATATCCCGTCATTTCGGCATGAAAGGTTGTAAGAAACATCGATATCGTGACATCAAATGGGGAGCTTTGACTGAATGCATCACAAACGACGGTGACATTTACATTGAATACGATAAGCGCCAAACTAAGACTAGATCAGGGACCAATACAGGCCAATACACGTGATATGCGGGTTATCAAACCAAAAATGTGGGCCACATCAAAGGATCCCAATGCTCCTAGAGATCCCGTATCCGTATAAATACGCTTTCAAGCCCAGCGCCCAGATTCCTGGTGTTCCCCAGACTCGCCCTTGTATATTGCTACCAACAGCAGCACCAAGGGGTTGTCCAAATATGCCTGGTACAAACAGTCAGCTCTTGGGGTCAATTCTCTTAAAAACATGATGAAAGATATGATACTCGAAGCAAATATCAAAGTGGAAGGTAAATGTAAAGTGACTAACCACAGCGCAAGAAAGACTATGCTTCAGGAGCTTAAAAACGAACATGTGCCTGATACAGATATCAGACAATTGACTGGACATTAATACATTCAATCACTAAATTCCAATTCCCATTTGAACCTGGACAGGTAGAGAAAAAGTTCTAACATACTCTCTGACAAGAGTGTTAGCGATAAAGTTCATGGTGAATCAGTTTCTGGGAATGAAGACCCAAGGGCCCCTCCAGAAGAGCCTGAAAAGTGCTTGGTTAGTAGGCCTACGTCAACTCTTGAACCCATTGTGGCAAATGGCCAGTCTGATTCCTCCATGTCTTCCAAAGTCATGACTGCATGGTCATCGCGTGTAAAATCTTTCGATTCCGGAGTTTGTGGTCCAATAGACTCTGAAGCAGGTCTAAATCAAGCACAAGGTGGAGCTTTACCGCTGTTTCAACATGCTTGTATCACAGGAAGCCACATCAATGTGTACAATTACACTATGGCCTCCCCAATGTTGCTGTCCCGTAAGACTAAGAGAATTAAACGTCCAGTTTTTTCTGATTCAGATTCAGATTCTCAGTAGATCAAAATATAGATCTAACAGGCCTAAGTAATATTAAAGGCCTATTAATTTGTATCACTGATTAATGATGCATGGGTTTAGTTACCGTGCCTACATATATATTTGGCTGTTGGGGTATACATAAAAATGTTCTGTAGATGATCAATTGTAGTGCCGAAAGTAATATTGAAAAGTTTAATAAGTTTTGGTTGGTTCAAAATAGGCCTACCATAACTACAACTGAAAGTAGCAAAATGCAAACCGTTTGGGTTACTTATGTTATGACATAATTTTATGTTATATGGTTATAAATAGTTATTAAATGAAAAACTGAAGATTGAAGATAGATATATATCTTGGTGTCATTTGTCATTTTATAAGTATTAAATAATTAAGTTATTAAATGGTTGTATTTCTTTATGGTATTATGAATTCGTGCCTATACCATATAATTCACTCTTTCGCTACGCTCACTCTTGAATGATATGGCATTGGCACTCATTCATAAAACCCATACAGAACTACAACCATTAAATAACATAAATAAAAGTATTGAAATTGGCACCCGCCTGTCTCTTTATATATATAAAGAGACAGGCGGGTGCCAATTTCAATACTTCTAAACCCAAACCCACACAGTTAAACTTTACGAATTGGAACAATAGTGGTAGGTCTTGAAACGACAAAGAAATCACTTATTGAGCTAAATAATTTTCTGAAACACAGAAGACTCCCTGATTTTAAGTGGACTACAAAGAGCAGTAGACCACGCCAAAAGCAAATTGAGACAAAACAAATGAACTGAAGCAGAGTGTGATAAATTATTTATGGTATCTACATATAATCCGAGAAGCCCACCCATACAAGGAAAAATACGGCAGAATATAATCTTTCTACATAGATGATCACATGAGAAATGTAATGTTGAACACTTAATCCATAATATGGAGACATCCTCCAAATCTAAAAAGCGGCTAACCAAAGCTAGTTTCCATTCAGAAATACAAGTTGACATTCGGAGAAAGAAATACAAATTACCCTGATGCACAACATGGAAGTTTTAATTTGGATACATCCAGGGCATTATCGCATTTGCAAATTAAAAAACCAGTGAATCCGTCATTCATGCATTGTTTTGTCTATGATGAGGACAACTTTACATCTGATCCACAGGCAATGAACTAAGGAGAACCGACAGCAAATACGTATACACGAAGCGTGTAACTATGGGTTAGTGATCACATGGACAAATGTACAAAATCCTAAGTTCTTGATATACCTGTTTTACGAGATAAAAAAGCAATATTTCATATATTGAAAAAGTTTTTTTTTTCAGAGAAAGTACAGACCAAAGCTGAAAAACATAAATTATTAAAACGGACTGATTACAGAGGTCTAACCTTAGTTATGACTGTGCCAATAAGAAAATAATTTGAATAAAATTGATGCCAGAGCTGCGTGAAAGCAGAGCAGTCATTATTTGATGGACACAGATGTGTACTGGGACTATCAATATTTTATACTTTAATGACCAAACAGCCTGATTTTTAAATAATTTATTCGTTAAAGTACATACAATATATATATATACAAGTTTGCGAGCTAGCAATGTTATACAATTTACATGTGCACTTGATTACGTCGCAATAACACAAAGGTATGTAGCAGCAATAACGTGACGTCACAGATGCACATTTCATGTCATTTCACCTGATCATAGAAGTACCATTAAATTAATATCTTGGAACCAGAATGCAGTTGAAACTTGAAAGTGGATAATTAAGTCCTGAAACCTCTTGCGACAGGCAGAAAACGTGTGCATTTATTTAATATATGTATGTTTGTATGTTTGTTTGTTTGTGTGTGTTCATTTCTTTCTTATTAAATAAGTCCTAACATGCTTATGTTCAAACAAACAGCAGAAAAATATGCAACAAACGAAGCAACTACTACCATTTTCTTTATGCTTCAGTTGTCCAGTAAATGGAACCTGCATACGCAATGGTCTGGTGGGCCAATTCATGATGTGAACGGTCACCATGGGACTGTTGTCATAGTTGTCATCTTGTAGCGGATTAAAATCTTTAACTTCGCTTACCTGTTTTAGAAAAGCATAAATTTACAATGTGTTTGCCAACCAGAATTTATGTCCTATCCATTTAAGTGTGCATACCGAGCTTGATTTGACTTCAATATTCAATTGATTACCGTACTTCACGTTACCAAGGTGAAAGACACAAAAAAATTCCTTAAAATAAATGAATGAGAAGATGTTACATCGATTACATTTTTAGTGTCGTCTGGCACATGAACATTCGACTCTATCATCTTATACTTATGGACGACGCGTACGCTTCAGGCTGTTATACTCGCTCACATATAGCCAAGGAGACAGTACATACCACATATGCCCCTTTCGACCGGTTCTTATAACTTGCTTCGGAATTGGAGACAATGATATCTGGGTCTTTTTCTGACGCCCTATGTAATTCTCTTCTCCAGTGGTCCAAAAGCAAAGCTATAGCTTTTGGAAAACTGTTGTACATTCCAAACACCATGTTGTATTGTATCTGCAGGGATGGCAATGAATGCATTGTGTCTAAAGGGTATACGTTCGTGCATTACATGCTTCTGTGTAGCACCTGATGCTTTATTTTGTGTTACCCATTCAATCAAAATTCTGTGCCCAGCCAGCAAGCACATTTCTACCTTGTGGCACAAATGGATTAGAAATTGATGTGTTTTATTCAAATATGGACATTTGTAACTCGGTAAAATAAATACAATTTATAGTTAAAAAATACGAACTACAATTTTGCAATAACACTTCATCCTCCATTAAATTAATCTTTAACTTTCTGCTATGTCCTCCTGTTTCCTCCATTTAGGAAATTTTAACTGCATTGCACAATGTCAAATCCCTTTTCAATATCTTCCAGATTTCTATCTGTAATTACAATCATGGGAACTCGGTTGTGCAATCTCACATTCCTTCTGAATTCTTGCTAATATTCTATCCGCAATTAAAAAGAAAATTATTAGGCATTTTCACTGACCCCTTGGTTCGCAAAGTCCATTAACTGAGCCGGATTGGATTCCCATGTGTCATCATCGAGTTGACTTCGCATAATAAGGTCCGTGATTGCATACTCTTCTATGTGCTCTACCGGAAACCCTATCATGCACCTCTGAAGAAATTAGTGATCAAGTGTCCAGTAAGTATCCCTTCAATGCATGTAAAAATGTACACACAGACACACACACACACACACACACACACACACACACACACACACACACACACACACACACACACACGGAAGAAAGTTGTTACTCATGCAAGAACAAAGTGTTTTAAAAGCAGTTACATATTTTGTCTGCAATTTATAAGCTTAAATCATCTATCTGAAACAGATTTTAAAAATCATCTTGCCAAAAATCGAAAAGAGTGTTCACATCCAAGGAGCTCAATGTAAATTTAAGACTGAGAAACTGCTTCATCGTTTGATTATGTATTGCATATGAAATTGCATGCAGTTTGGATCTTTAAAAGGTGAAGGTCGTGATAGACTACAACCTACATGTGCATATTTGATAAATTATAGCTGTTGAAAAACGCAAGAAAAAAGGGCACCACCTGAATATGGAAATAATATTTTTCATGTTCTTTTCCGGAATATAAAAGCAGTTGAACAACAGTTGTCAGAAAACCCCCCGCAATTACGCTTTTCTCGCTTTTCGAAAAGTAGGTAAAAACTGATTGCAATTTTAATAATGATATTATCAATTCTTCAAGAATGCGTAGGGACGTTAATCACAAAGAATATTGGAACCTGATCAAATAACTAGTGTCCGTTGTCCATCCACAAAATCATCTAAAAATGTATTCACATCTACGATTCAGTCATTTTACGAAGCTGATGTCTAAAGGTTAAATCGTGAAACAGATTCCGATGTAAACATGTCTTGAAAAGTCAAGACGGGTATTATACCCCCATCATTTTCAGAGCTTTGTTTTAGAATGAATAAAGCTGAAACAGAAAATTGTATCAATGATTTGCAAAATGGAAAATCTGAAGGGAAAGAAGAAATACTAAAACAAATGATCAAATCTTGCAAAGATACGCTGCTCCCAATTTTTTGGAAAATATTCCACTTGATTTTCACTTTTGGATTCTTTCCGAGTTTGTACAAAATTAGCCGGCTAAATCCTATTTACAAACATGGTTCATTTTTAGATCCCAATAAGAACAGAGTAATTTCCCTAAATAGCTGCATAACAAAATTATTCTCTCGAGTATTTAGAAGCATAAAAAGAAAATATATGAAACAACATAATATTAAATATTAAATAAGTTTACGGACAATTCACGCACGGATGACTATTTGTTTGTCCTCTGAACTCTCAAAGATAAATACGTCAAAATTAAAGGTCCACAGAATCTCTTTCAGCTTTTAATAGAGCTTGGCACGACCGTCTATTTCATGAACTATAACAAAGATTCTCTTCTCGGTTATCTGTGGACGATTTATTACTCACATCTGAGGGAATTCGATGAACATTTAGCTACAAGTTTTTAAAATACGTTTGAGTCGTCAATTCAAAAGTTAATATTTCAACACTAAGTGAAGCTGAGCGTTCCCGTGTGCACCGAAAATATGAAAAGTGTCTGCAAAAATTGGTAAAGATTAGCATACTGCAGTCCCAATGAATTGTTATTTGACGCATGTGTGTAATTCTGAGCTTATATCATTAGATAAATTTGACTGGCTATAAAGGTTACATTATGTGAAATTAGTTGCTAAAAATATTTGGTTGAATAATGATGATGAGTTTAGAGATTTCCCTACAAATTCAATTCAAAATTTATTGAAAGAAAAATTATTAATTAAGTGGCACGCTGATTTTGCATTACAATCTCGACGAGACAAAAAATTACAAACTCGAGTCAACTTTTCAACTATAAAGATATTTGATTGTTCTAAGAGATACAAATTTCAGGATAAATTTCACAAAATTACAATTTAGTGCCAATAACTTGCGTTTTGAGGTTGGCAAACACAAAGGATAACAGAAAATACATAAACACGAAAGTATATGTGATATGGGTAAAAAAATGAAAATGCTCCCCATTATGTTATTGAATATACAAAAAGTGACAGAGGCAGGACAAATGTGTACAAACATGTCAAATTTGTGTTGTCGATTCGGAAGAGAAATACAAAATGTTAATGACTTCTGATGATCCCGAAATGTCTATGAAAGTGGTAAAATAGGCAAACTATAAATCTGAATATAAAGGATTGCGATTTTCGTGATTTGTGACAGCTTTCATCTTTACATTGCCTTGTCAGTTTCTTCAATTTAAGTCCCTTTCATCGTGATGCATCTACATTTGATGTTCAGTTGTATGGGTTTCACGAAATTTGTGTGTGTGTGTGTGTGTGTGTGTCAATATTTTGTCCTGTCTTGAAGGACAGAATACCATTGTTATAAATGGGGCAGTACATGTTTTAATAAAAATTCACCATGCACGGTAGATACATTTTAGTAGGTAAGGAGCAGGCACATTTACAATTCATAGATAACCTCGGTGTATAAATAAATAAATAAATAAATAAATAAATAAATAAATAAATAAATAAATAAATAAATAAATAAATAAATAAATAAATGAAAAACAAACAAACAAACAAACGAATAAATAAATAAATGAATGAATAAATAAATAAATAAATAAATAAATAAATAAATAAATAAATAAATAAATAAATAAATAAATAAGATTAACCGTGCATGGTAGGTACATTTAAGTAGGTAGAGGCAGCCACATTTACAATTCATAGCAAACCTCGATGTATGAATGAATTATTGAATGAATGAATGAATGAATAAATAAACAAAGAAACAAACGAACAAATTAATAAATAAATAAATAAATAAATAAATAAATACGAACATACATACAAACATACATACATGAATGAATGAATAAATAAATAAATAAATAAATAAATAAATAAATAAATAAATTATTTGTTGTGTGTGTGTGTGTATGTGTATGTAGCTTTTTTAGTATGGTCCTCTATTGTCATGAGGCTAAACGCTAAATGATAAGCAATCTATCACCTTGAATTGAACTTCATGACAAGTTTGAATGCAAACTGATGTTACTATCTCTTGATGTGCGCACGTGTACACTTCGCGCGGAATAACCTCTGGATCCATCAGTTCACACGTGACCCATCTTCGCTCAAACATTCCAGGCATGGCACGTATGATGCAACAGATCTTCTCTCCAGCACTATGATATCTGGAAAACATGAGCTAGTTTATGAGGTCTGTCGGAGAAATAAACGAGGGCCTGCAGACCTATCATCAGAAATAGTTTATTTGCTTATTATATAAAGCATTTTAATGGACACGCCCAAATTGTATCACCCCATTAGTGTTATCTTTCATTCAGTATATAACCCATTCTTGTTGCCTATATGAGCTTTAGTTTGACAAGAATATTTACATATAAACAATCATCGTATAACGAAAATCAATCTGATCGAGCCCATCAGAAAACGAACCCATAGCCCTTGCGCTGAAGCCGTGTCAGGCAGGCCCAAACTTAAAGTCGTCACCACATGTTGATATGTACCCCTCATATGAAAGCGAATATAAGGTTCATTAAACTTACATAAAGGTATCCCATTTTTCAGTACATTTTTGCAGAGCTTCGTGTTTCGAAAATACTCCCATCATTTGCACTTGAGCCTGGCGAATGGTCGCCTCCATCATCGACGGCATAGAGTCACGGATGTGGTCCAGGCTTTGCTGGGTCTCCTGCACCTGACGCCTTGTCTCCTCCATGTTCCTCTGCAGCTCACGAAACCTCTGCAATGCCATCTCACTCATGTGACGGGCTTCCTGTATGTCTGTTTCATAATCCTCCAGGATCCTCATGAAAGTATGCTCCAGCTGAAAACATTTATGTCCCGTCTTGGGAAACGCCAATGTGAAATATATATATTTTTCGTGAGTTTGAAGAAGCAATTATGATTTCTGAAACTAAAAACTCTATCTCCTCTGTCTTAAACATGGTGAACAAATTGGAAAAATATATTTCCGACACTTCAAGTGATAATGAAGGTTAGCTTTATAGTCCGGGAGCCATAGGGCTGAACCTGGATCCGCAGGATCAAGTTTTTAATCTTTGCAGATTCTGGTAGCCCGGAGAGTCCCATTCGAGAATCCAATTGATGACCGTGCGTCACTGTTGAGCATTTCGGGGAATATGCAAATTAAGGAGGCCAGTACTTAAATTCAGTTTTTTTTTAGCAATATCTCAAGAAGTAAGCAATCTAGCATGATGAAATTTGTGTCCATACAATGTTATCATAGGCAAAAAATCAGATGAGACCGCTCTTGAAGAGCTGTAGTGATTCCGTTATACAGAATTCAATATGGACGTAGGGCCAGGTATGCTGACTAATCAAAACACAGTTTTACTACATCTGCCTTCAAATTACAGGTTTGCTGTGACGGAATGTTATGTCTCTAGTCATTACGGATACTAATATGCCATCTTTAAGCAATTAACTTCTTTATGACCTGAAGACGCACCACTTTAGGGACCATGCCACTTGTCACGCTTCACGGCATGTGACGTTAGGGGATGGGAGTGGGGGGGGAGTCATCACCTATTGACGTTAATTTGCTCTAAGGGTGGCAAAGATTATGAATGTGAGAAAAAAAATCAGAAAACAAAGCGAGTTCCGGTTTGCAATATACACACAGAATACAGACGTTGCCACATTACCATTACTGTAAAGTCCTCATGCTACTGGTACAATTATAGAATCTGTTCGACTGAGCTTTTATGTTATTGGCTTTGTTATAGATATATGCCAACCGTGTCCTTGAACCGGAACAGGTTCTCCTGTCCTGCACTTTTAAGAAAACAATTTGAATAAATGTTGCAAAGATGTTTTAACAGAATAATTAAACCCTAGGCAACAGCTTTTCTTGGCGCACTCTGAGCATTAAGCATCCTGGGTATGCTCAGGAAAGCTGTTATTATAGAAAATGACGATTTAAAAAACAATGAACTCTTCACAAACACACTTTTACAAGTATTTCCAACTTTTATTTGTTTTATTCTGGCTAGGGTAAATGGCTATGGACTCGCGCATTTGATGCATTCCAGCGCCTAAACACAAGCCAAGATTTCAAATAGGGGTGCAGGTGTATTTTTCCCCTGGTCGTAAATGCTCAGTGTACAAATATATGTTGAATAATTAGGTGTAAAGTTGTATTTTTAATACAGTAACAAAACTGTTAATCATATCTCTCTCCTTGCTATGAGCGTCTTTGGTAGTGTAGATGATTTATACCCACAAGATTGTTTGAAATTCAAATTCTGCGTGGACAACCCTTTCATTCAAGTACCAGCATGCCTATAGTCTAAATTCAGTTCAGAAATCATGGTCTCAGTCTACCGCTTTTCTCGGCGCACTTTGTGCGAAGTGCACAAAGTGTACTAAGGCAAGCAGTTGACTCAGTCCAAATGAGAGAAAAAATTGACATTTTAGTTCTTGTGGACAAACTATATATATAAGGTTCTTCTTTCTTTGCCGATACATATTTAGGTCTACATGGCCAGCTGCAAATTTATGCGCTTGAAGTTGCGCGATGAATCACTCTCTGCTATCCTTAAATCCACATTAATTTTTATGGTTCGCCTACTTGTATTCACCGAAAGCACCCCCACATGACTAACGTTTGCTCTCTGGCTAAGGCCAGAGACAAAACCCGCGATTGCATCATACATATTGGAGGTGAAATGTTGCTCGATATAAATAAATAGATAAATAATGATTATAGGAGTAAATATGTAAACTCGTCTGGCTTCGACATAAATAAGCCTAATGCCAAGCTTAATAGTAGACCAATCCTAGGCCTGTGTATTATTAAGTTAACTACAATGGTCTAGAGCAGACTAATGATCCACAAGGAAAAGATCCGTTGTGTCACGGAAGATTACTTTTGACGTTAAGGGGGAGGGGGGTGGGGGTGGGGGTCGAAAGGTCTGACGCCAAATGCCGTTAAGCGTGACAAGTGATATAAGTTAAGTCAACAGTCCCATTCACTTAGATAACTGATTGGGAATCCTCTTCAGCTAAACAACTGGTTTACTGCATTAATACCAGATGGAAGCACCGTCTCACAAAACATGGGCGCATCCATGATCCCGACACTTTCAGTTTCATTTTATTTCAGTTCATTTCCTCTAACGTCAAATGCCATTAAGCGTGACAAGTGCATGGCCCCTAAGGTGGTGCGTTTTCAGGTAATAAGGGAGTTAATTTCTTAAAGATGGTCCATTATTACCCAGCAATGACTAGAGAGATAACATTACTTCACAGCAAACCTGTAAAATGAAGGCAGATGAAGTAAAAACCGTATTTTGATAAATCGGCGTGCCTTGTCCTGTGGCCATATTGAATTCTGTATTACGTAATCACTACAGCTCTTCGAGGGGTGTATCATCTGATTCTTTGACCATAAAACATTGGTATAGACACAAATTTCATCTTGCTAGCATGCTTACTTCTTAAGATATTGCAAAAAACTGAATTTAAGTAATGGCCGCCTTAATTTGCATTTTCCCCGAAATGCTCAACAGTGACGCACGGTCATCAACTGATTCTCGAATGGGACTACCTGTGCTACCAGAATCTGCAAAGAAAAAATACTTTATCCGCCGGATCCAGGTTCACCTCCAAATAGGCTTTTGCCCCCCTGACTATTACGATTATAAATGTGACGAAGTCTTCTGTGAATTGATGACAAAAATATATAAGTATACATGTACCCTGAGATTCCTTCGTCCGATATATATGAATGCATTATTCCATTGAAAAATAACAGATTCTGAAGTAGTTTCATGTCGTGAAAATCGTGCGCTTCTTTTTCAGAAAGACATAGGCACTCAGTTATCCGTTTTCGACGGCCCACCCTTGCTGCATTGCACCCGGGTAGTCAGAAAAAAACCGACTCGGGCCCACGTGAATAAATGATTGGTACACCGTGTTTCGAAAATAACTTTATCAGTCTCTATATCAACAGTTTGTCCTCGTCTAAAAGTATACACACTGCACTAGCGTGAGACAAATTCCTCAGCAGAACGTCACGTCATAGGAAAATCATAAGGTAGTTGCGGTACATGAATTCAAGTGACCTGTCCTTGCTTTCCTAACGATGATGCTAAAAATCCCACAAACGCCCGCATTGTTAACCGATTTGTGCAACCACTTTTTTTTTTTTTTTTTTACTTTTTTAGATAGCGGTGCCCGCAAACAAAACAACAGTTTAGACAAAGAAACTACATGGCAGGGTGTCTCAAACATGTATTGTCACTAATAAGAAGGGTTTGCTATACGGCAATTTAAATAGTGCTGCAGCAGTTTGTAATGCCTATTCCATGTGTAACAAATCTCAGCACGAGTTTGTAAAACTGCGGCAAATTGTCTGACGTTGCAGCACAATTCAATATTATTAAATTATGTAACTTGTAACAGTATCTGGCAGCAAGATAGATGCGTCAATTTTGAAATAACAATACTGAAACGCCCAATAAAACACAACAGGTACGTGGATGTAACATTTAATATCGAATCATTAATGAATATTTTAATAAGAAAGTTCTCTTGAAAGCTCGATCGTATATTCGCTTATCAGCTCGAAGTGGAGACGTTCTCTGGTGAAATGATTATTTGGTTTCTTTATGTTACAACGGTATACGAGGTTTTTTTCAAACGACCCTGCTAGTGGTAAATGCTCTTACAGACGGATCGACAGTCTCTCATTCCTTCTTTTGTAAAAGGCGTGGAACACTATTGCAGCACTTAACACAGAAAAACAACTTTGCTCTAAATATGTCCTCATCTGCACTAGACTTCTTACTCGAGATTATATGAACAATATGTTTTCTGAAAGTATACATTTGCATTAAGCTTTATTAAAAATATTTAAATCGCTGCAAATTTAGGAATTTCAATTTTAATTGCTAAACGTTGCTTTTACCTGTTTTTGCAGAAAAACAAAAAAGCACAAACACGAAAAATATGGGAAACATTATTTTCTTATGGAAAATGAAAGACACATTTGCTTAATTCTCTAGAGATATACCCTGTAATATTCTGTACGAACATGGCCAATGTTCTTATTTCAAGTCTGTCCGTTGTTTTGATTATTAAAAGTTAAGGACGGCCCCACATGTGATATTAGATCTAATAATTTCATTTCAAGATTATGTTGGTCCAAGTTTTTTGTATCACCTGACTGGCCTACAAAGTACGTTTATTAGTATAATATTCAATGTGTTTAACGGCTTTGTTATTTGATATTGTTTTTTTCATGTCGCGATCGATCCTAAAGCAATGATTTACATATATTTTTATAAGTGAACAAACAAACGCTGCACGTGAACTTTTATATGAAGCACTGACATCAGTGAAACGAGGTTCACTGGATATAAATTTCTCTGCATATCTTTAACTGGCTGTGAAACTAATGGAGTATTATTAAGGTTTTGCTGGATGTCCTTTCATATTCACTTTATGCATATCCATAAACATACAACAGATAATTTGGTAACCTGTTCTATTCCATTTCAGTTTTTACAATGCTCACATTTTGGACGACCTCAAATGCGGCCAGCTGGACAAATCCTAAGTTTCTTATGCGTCTCTCTTATGTATGTTTCTTACACAGACGTTTGAAGCAGACCGCGGGCAACTGCATGTGTACACTGTAGCGTAAACCCCCATTCATTGTATTATATATGTAGTAAACACCAAGATGTGAAACTCGAATCCGAACCGGCTGACATCGCGCTCGCAGATATCCCCAGGACTTTCATTACAACAACTTTCAAGCAAAACGATTTGGTGGTTTCTCCTCTTATTATGTGAACGTCACGACGGGTTGAAATGAAATCCTATATTTGTCAGCGAAAAATGAGATCGAATAGCTTTTTTTTTCAATGCATATACCACGCGAATCCGTTCAGGGATATTTGGTCGTGCATTTCTGTCGGTCTTTTGCTTGACCATATGATCTGATTGGTCACCTTACCTTATGTCAAAGTACAAGCTCCATGTGTCTCGGGGTGTCATGCATTACACTGTATACATGTCGTCACACTGCAAATTCGAAGCATGGGTATATGTGCGTATTGGTGAGTACATGTACATTCGATTATGATCGCCAATGTTCTCATCATCGTCATAATGACCCAACAATACTAAGTATATGAGAAATACAATATCAAAACGATATGGTGCACCTGTTGTGAGCACTTGTGAAAAGTGAATCCCAAAACCAGACTATTTTTAACAGCTGTTCAATGCTCTGTTTTGTTATTTTATTGGAGTGTGGACAGTGCCTTTAACAGCACTGGGATATTTGGTGTTTAATGGTACCACATTGGAGCCAAACTGTGCCTCTGTGGGATTTGGACCAGCACCGTGTTCTGTGTACCACATTGGAAGCAAGCTGTGCATCTGTGTGATTTGGACCAGAATATTTGTCACCTGCCATAGGACTTGGAACTGTAGGACAGTACCTGTGGAGATTCTCTTGTTGTAGCGAGCTGCACTCCATATCTTCTGAGCATGGATGATCGGGAAGACCTAAAGTATCATCATGTTGGAAAGTGCATAAGAAGTAGCCACTGAGTTAAGATCCAATTTTTTTAAAATAAGGCACCAAAGCCTCGAATCTTTGAAACACTTATTACATGTTCGAACACTCACATGCGATCTTTTAAAGAAATATATTTGTCATTAATCAAGTTCCAAAATTTGTACCCAGCTCTGAAGTTTTCTTTGGACTCTAAAGACAAGCCTATCTTGTGCCATGCCTTTTCTGCTTTTTAAGTAAGAATAATGAGATGTATAAAGGTGCAACCCAGGATTATGACTGAGCATGCCCAGTTAATAGATTGTTGTACCTGCAAACTTATTTTCTTCTTTGGTAAGGTTTTATCTATTAAACTGTTATCTTCTG
This sequence comes from Hermodice carunculata, assembly GCA_964020975.1. Lineage (NCBI taxonomy): Eukaryota > Metazoa > Annelida > Polychaeta > Eunicida > Amphinomidae > Hermodice > Hermodice carunculata. Next base: position 78,898,627 of record OZ026619.1, read on the forward strand.
CAATTTGTCTTGAGGTAATCTCGCTTTGATAAAGGACTGTGTCAAATTCACATCCTTTGAAGGTATTACTTGAGATGGCAGAAGTCTTTTTTATCATTAGCAATCAGAAACCCAACGTTACATATAGTCTTAAGAAATTTCTCAAGGTCTTGGGCACAGTTCTCTCTTGTGGAGCCTGTCATTATAAAATCATCTAATGTAAGTGTAGTATCTAATATGTCAAGCTTTGCTGTGGCTATGTCCTGCAGGGCTGTACTAAAGAATTTAAATATTTGGCAGGAAATGGTGGCGTCCATAAGAAGGGCTTTATCATAAAAAAAACTCACTATTCTCCTAAAAAACGCTTAGTTCACGGTCAAACGTATGTACCAGGCAAATTTGAAAGACATCCTCTATATCTGTTTTACAAGGAAAAACCGACTAGTATTCCTTCTTTCACTATCATCGTAATAACGTCATCAACAGTTTGGTGTAATGTGTTTGTTTGCTCTTTCGAAAAGCCCTTATCTTCAGAAGACCCAGAGAAGAGGTGAACTAGCCTGCACTTTCAACGATTTTTTTTTTTTGGGGGGGGGGGGCAACTGCTATTGCTGAGTCAACAACGTTGTTCAATGTTGTGCTATCAAAGAGACCAATTATACATCAATACATTCTAAAATAAGTTCCCTCTGAGAGGATAATTGTGTTACCACATCAGCTGATGACAGGCTGAGTGACAGACGATGTGACCAGACCCATTAATCATAAATGAATCCATGTGTGAAGCCTTGATAGAGAAAATTTCGAAAAGAGGGATCAATACTCCGAAGATGTCTCCATATAGCATCTGGATTGACCGGGCTTGTGGTCACTGCTTCAGCTATCACTGCAGTGTGGTGTTTGAATTTGGTTTCTACCTTCTGTGACATGGTGCCTGCCACTACACCCAGGGCAGTTGTGCAAGAATGAACAAGCCCAATTATCACAGGAACTATCCCAATGGTACATGTAGCAGAAGTTGCCTGGTATGGCCACTGCATGACACATGCCGTTTCTACCCTAAATGTTTGGTAATGGACCTTGCTGGGCCCAAGAATGCATGCACTACAGAAGCGGACTTTGGTTGATCTCATGACAGGGGTACATACCTACGAACAGCCCATAATGACCTGAATCTTTTATCATACAGACACCAATTAGAATTGGCACTTGACAGGTCCCTAATAATATCAATATATTTAAAAATTGACCAGGGCTTCCCACAGATCCTCCTCGGAGAATATCGAAGAATAAATGAGTAACGCTTAAAGCCACTTGTTAAAAGTTTTAACTTCCTTCTGTCTCCCCCCTCTCCCCGCATGTCCTTCTGAAAGTACCGTATGGAGCCATATATTAACAGAAAGGGATCACCACTGGAGATTTTGGTAAAAGTGCTTTAGAAAGCATATTAGTTGCAGGTACTATTCTCGTGCTGTATGTGGGGTGTACCATAGGGTATTTTTCTCATGATTTATATATATATATATATATATATATATATATATATATATATATATATATATATATATATATATACATATATATATGTATGTATGTGTGTGTGTGTGTGTGTGTGTGTGTATGTATGTGGGTGTATATGTGTGTGTGTGTGTATGTGTGGTGTCAATTATACTGAGTGGTAATTCAATTGTGCAAATTGTAGTTAATAATTTTCCATCTCCAGTTTGTTTTTCGTCTATATAATATCTTTGCTATTTATCCCTGTGCTGCCATCTTGTGTGTCTTTGTGTAATCAATGCATCCAGTTTCTTATTTCCTGCTAGTTTAAAACTGGGCCTCCGACTACATTCTTTTGTAAGTGATAGTTATAGCATGCCATATGACCTTCGTGCTACATGATCAACGAGGTCGAAGACCATCTTAATGATGATGATGGCATAATGATCATTGTGACGCATGACCATTATGCCCAATAATCAACAAGGTCGGAGACCGAGTTGATTATGATGACACAATGGTCATTGTGGCATGTTATAAATGATTTGTAACAAGGATGGTAGGAACTGTCCAAGATATTCCGTGGTGCATGGCATTTCCACCCTCACCCCCTACCTTTTGTGCATGGTGTAGTTTGCCGCTTACGTAAGCTGTCACACGCACAGTCAAATTTGACTGCTTGCTCATGCATTTTTCACTTATCGATATGGCAGTAGGAAGACCAGGCGGTGGAAGCCAAAATGACAGATTTAAGTTAATTGGGCAGTATTCCTACTCAACAATTATTATTTGAGAGGAGTCCGTGTCATAATGACGATAGTGCACGCTACAAAAAACCTATTGCAGGTAAAAAGCAATACATTTTTGGAATTCAATTCACTTACTTTTTCAGGGTTCATGCTTGGCATGGACACTGATTAAGTGTTGTGAATTGAGTTATGTACATCATCTTACATTATGCCGACAGTGATATTATGCTAGATATGACAGACGACTTGGGAAGTTCTAGGAATACACGTCTGTGCGATTCCAAGTCCTGTGGTCGTCTGCACAGATTCTGCCAGAACAATGCCTTAGTTTGGGCTGTCCAGGGGAATGGGTCAACAACAACTGTTTCTACAACATCTGCCTGGTCGTCATATTGCACTGCACAACACTAGCAATGCTATTGTGTGAAGAGTGTTCATTACGTGTTTACTTCCCTTGTTTTTCAACAGTGAAGGAACACCATAGTCCCCACTTATCTCAGAAAGAGTAGATTCTACTCAACATTTTTTTCGGCTCCCTATTGATTGGTCCTACCACCCATGTTACAAATTGCATTAAATGTGCGCAAGCACTAACTCCATTTATAAAATGGTCAGTTTTACTTTGGGTGATTCTCGTCTTGATTTTGGACTGGTCACAACCACTTTGGCCGTCACCACGTACTTTTTGATGAGCAGTCATCCCAGTTTTTGCCTTATAATTCCGCTGTTGGAAGCTGTGTGGGTTGATATAATCTTGTGGTTTTGTTGGTTTTGTCTTTACTCGTCTATTTCATTTCAGTGGGATACAGCTTGCTATTAATTGTTATCGTTTTCCCCGTCGGTTGTACGCTATGACACATTTGTCACAGCCATCAGACATATTTCTGTCATACGGACGGATTATCAGGCCATAAAATATCCGTGAGTGTTTTAATATTGCGTGTGTGTGCTTATTAGAATATTCAGCGCATATGGTGCTACATATGCTTGCCACGTCTGCGATATAGTAGTTTTCTTTATGAAAAATTTAATATTATATGCGTATCAACAGGCGCATTATTCCAAGAGATTCCATGTCAAAGTTAAATCATCTATTTCCTAAAAGCACCAGTCACGTTTGAACTGAAACTTGTTTTATATATATATTGGTTTCACGGCCCGTGTATTTGAAACTTAAAAAGCCACATTTACAACAGACATGACGTCTTGTTATAAATATTGATTTGTCACAAGGGTTTATTTATATCCTATCATGTCACGCAAAATTCTAATTGAACGATTGTGTTGAGCGTGGTTTGTCAACATTTCTTGCCATGAAAATGAAGTATGATTTGAGCGTGTGAAAATGTATTGTGCACACAGGTGAGCCCGTATAAAAGTATTGATGATTGTGCTGGTATGCATAAATATCTTGAATTCGAAGTTTTGTATTCAATGACTGAAAGATGTTTGTGATATGTTTGAATTTAAAAAGATTATCATATATGCGTCGCATTTATTTTTAATTTCAGGAGTTAAAAGTGTCATTAACATAATTGTTTCTTGTAAACATGCTTGATATATAAGCAATTTTGTGTACTGCCTTTTTCCAGATTTTTTGGGAAATGCACGGGGAAACATAAGTACCGCTTCGCGGTCAGAGGTACCGCCCGTGTAATGTTGGGGTACATGTTACCTGTACTAAATGTTCTGATGCTGCCAATAAAGGGTCCCACGCTGACAACTTCCGTCTCCGTGGTTTGTTTATGGCAGAAGTACATCAAGGAGTTGTTTGTATTTGAACTCCTTGTGTTTTCGTCTGAGTTGAATTCTGGCTCGCCGTAACTTTGTGTGCATCGTTAAGGATATAAATACTATTGTGATACACTGGGACGTAGTGTAACGAGCCTTTTGAAGTATCTGCCGGCGTCGTATCCCAACTTCACGCCTCTAGTTTGTGCACATTGCATGAAACATGTTCGTCGAAGTATCGCATGATGACCTAGACGTACGGCGTATGGATAAGCCACATGTAAGATGGGATATTTCCTGAAAATTTTCACACTAGTCAGCAGCATCGTAATAGTTTTGTGAGTTTTATGTACTTTAGTTGTACGGTATCATGAGAAGTTTGTGCGCATGCGCGTGGTTGTTTTTAATTCTGGTTATGGTTACCATGGCCTCTTTAGAAGATTGTAAAAAGTCTCGTGGTATAGCTAAAACTAAGGTGACAAAATTGCGTAACCACATATTACGGTTGGTTGCCGAAGGTGATGATTGTTCTCCTGTCCCAGAGTTTGTACATCGACTTAAGCTTCCTTTTAGTGAATTTACTTCTCTTCACGAGCAAGTAGTACAAAAGGATGTAGATGGAAATTTGAAAAGCAAATAAAAAGTATTATCAACAAATGTAAATTGCATACATAGATGCTTTGACAAAAGCGAAATGTGCTAAAGGTGACAATGAGGGTGATTTTAACGGTACTGGTGATGCCAGTGATGTTCACAGTGAAATGCTGAATTTCTTCCATCTTTCTAAGCGCGAGATCGAAGTCTTTGGTGGCGACCCTTAAGAAATATCACTCGTTTATGAAATATTTTGAATTCAATGCAAAGACCCGGACTAAAAATTAGAAAGTTTGCTCTAATACACGTCTCATGAGGCACATGCGGCGAGCACCGAAGCTTCTGTGATTTCTGGTCAAGCAGGTTATGATTATGCGCTAAAAACACTCAAGGAGTTGTATGGTTCTAAACATAGAATTACTGAAAACATTGTTAGATCACTCAACAAGGCTAAATATGTCAAACCTCCTCAAGATATGTGCACACTTAATCATGAGTTGAGAAATTCGTATCATGTTTTGGAAAATATTGGATGTTTATCAGAAGAAAATGCAAGTTACTATGTTAGTGTCAACTGATAATGAGCCCATGATCATGTCTGGTGTGAAAGTTGTACTCAAGATTCCCATCACATCTCCACGAACATCTACCTTTAAACAGTGATTACCTATATTTACAAGACCTCGATATTGCACCAAATTTTGATAATGTAAAAATTTCGCTCTTATTTGGGCAGGATTTTTCTGATACTTTGATACCACCTGAGGTGCGTAAGGGATCAGCAGGTAAAAACTCTGCCACCCGATACAAATTTGGTTGAGCTGTCAGTGGAAAGATCAAATGTTTCGCACACTGTTATTTGCAATTATATTTCAGCATATGCCAAGCCTTTTGATTATCCCAGTCAACAATTCACTGTTGAGATGACTACCAGAAATTAAGAATGAAGGTTTTGATAAGCTGAGTCTCTCAATTCAAGGCAAAAAAGTCGTTCATCTTTGGCATGCTAATTGCAATTTAGTTAATGGCCACTACGAGTTGTCAATCTCGTGGATCGATCCACAGGAAGATATTCCTAATAATTATGTAGTTGCAAAAAAGGCGATTAAACAATTTCAACAAACGACTGAAAACTGAAGAACTGTATGACAGATGTAACACTGTACTGAGAGATCAAAGTTTCTTGAATCTGATCATGCAGATCTAGTGGCTGATGAGGCAATGCGTACGGCCTGACGTGTTTGGTATTTACCACACCATCATGTGTTGAATTCAAATAAACCCGACAAACTTCGTATTGCCCTTGACTGCGCTGCACGATATGGCGGCCGTTCTCTCCATAAACGATGCATGCAAGGCCCAGATTTGATCAAAAAGTTATTGTTCGTCCTGTTGCGTTTCCGTCTCCATAGATACGCAGTACAGGCGGACATACACGCAATGTATAATCAAGTGTATGTATCAACATATTATCGCGATGCTCTACGCTTTCTTTGGTAAAAAGATGGAGAGTTACAACACATGTGCATGGCAACACATCTCTTTGGCAGAATATGGTGCGCCAGCTCGAGCACCTATGCGTTAAGAAGAACAATTTTGGACAATCCAAAACCCTGTCACTTTGCAGTAAAAATGATGTGCACAGTCATAACTGGTGTTCCCGCCATTTTCCAAACTGGTGGTTTTGAGATCACAAAATTTGCAATCAATGACAGAGATTTGATTGCTGAGATCCCTCCCCCCCCCAAAAAAAAAAACATCGTGCGAAGAGGTGCACGAGTTCTCGGCTACATATGTGGGAAGAATGCTGGGTCTGTGGTGGAATATTCAGCATGGTTCATTTTCATTCACTATTCAGAATTAGTCGGGACAAGAAATCTCACGACGCTGTATGCTGAATTTCGTATCGTCCATTTACGATCCGCTAGGTCTCGTTACGCTTTGAATCTTGCATGGCAACTTGTTGTTGCAGGAAGCTACGCGAGTAAAACAAGTGCGATGAGACAATCCCTTTTGATATGCAAACTAAATGTAATTAATGGATTTCCACTCTTAATAGCATCAAAGATATCAGTTTTCCGTGTTGTGTGAAGCCACTCAATTATGACAACGGATACTACGAGTATCACATGTTTGCAGACTCTTCTACAGCAACAGTGTAATGCCATTATTTGTGGTACGTTTGTCAGTCTTGTTTATTCTTTATTGCTTTGCACGTATAAAGATTAATACAGAAGCCATTTTCTCATTTTTTGTTATTTTACTAATGTTTTTAAACCAATTGAAATTATAAACATAACTGTCTGAAAAAAAGTCTCCCCATCTAACGGTTACCGATCGAGTTCCAAGTTAAACCCTTTTTTGAAAAGAAGTTGAAAGGAAATGATCTTAAAAGATATTCTGCGTAATATTTGCACATTATTACATTTTTGCTCACCTTTGTTACAGAATGCGCATACATGATTCATTACAATTTCCTGTCAGATATTATTACAAATTGCATAAGGAAATTTCATTTTGCCACATCTAATTAGAAATTGCAGCGTGACAGAGTTAAACTACTATAAAGGAGCCCAACATTCGAAAAACAAATACAAACCTCTTTCACCTCGGTAACTGCTTCCAATCATTAAGGCATAAAGTGAACCAAGTGACTAGGGAACTGTGATAGTCCTCCGCTCCGCTAACCTTACATGCATAGATTTAATTGGTTCTGTGAACTTCAGAATGATACCAAGGTCAGTTTGTTTCAGATCATCATCATTGTTGCTAACACGAACATATCCCCTACCGATTTTTTCTCCGAATTTTTACATTTAAAAAATGTGAAAATGACAGCATCACCATGTAGTGAACATATTTGATGGATATCAAGTCCACATACATTGCCACTATGTCTGAACAGGATCCGACTTACGGTTTGGGAAAAAGTCAAGAAAAGTGAAAACGCACAGAAATTCTTTTAGAGAGCAACAAATAATTGCAGCGCCACCTGTAAAATAAATTAAGGGATTGAGGTCCCCAGTAATGTCTCAATACAATTTCAAAGCAGTTTGTGTATTTCGGAGAAGATTTATCTGAGGAATGAACATGCAAATTCGTAAAACTAAGTTTTAAAATCATTGGGCCATGGCAATTTAAATAAGTACAGACCCACCCAAGGTACATCCCCACCAAGTTTGAAGTAAATGTGCTTGACAATTTAGCACAAGTCGAAAATGTGAATTTTAGCAATCCCCAATTGACTTTAAAACATTAAAGAAGAATGCATACATCAGCCGACATGTACCCGAATTGAAAAAAAAATCGATAAAAGTCAGCGATCACCACCGAACAAGTTTGTTAAAGTCTCCCACAAACTATATTTTCAAAGAGTTTAACAACAATCTGTGTGCCGGTTTTGGAGATGAAGTCGAAATTAATGGATATAATTTAATAACACATGAAAAATGGGACTGTAAATTTGTGGGACGAACGTTAGAGTCTATCTGTAACGTAAAGTGGAGCAAAAATTTTAAATTGGAAGACAGATATTCCTTCATTAATACTAATACGATAATATATTTCTCTTATTTGCTGACACATACATCATTTGGTAATTGATATTTATTATTTCATTATCACATACCAGAACTGACAAGCGAACCGCTTCGTCGAGCTCCGTGCCCTGCTGACCCGCCACTCTCTGGTTCAGTTTGTATGGCGCTACAATCCCATTAGCAGGCCCACCTTGTCCTGGTGGCCCTCCTGAAACTAAATCAAAGCGGTCCATGATATGATACTGTACACAAACGACTTTTTCCAGGGTCAATATCTCCCAATTATTTTTCCCGTTTGTATTACAGATCTTATTATCCTGAATTGCTTATCTGAATATGTGAAAAGCATTAAAAGTTAAGGGAATCAAAACTTTCTCCGATTGGAACTGCTCAGTTGCCTCGAAAGCAAACCCGTGTTATCATGTTTGTCTTCCGTTAGGTGTGGTGAAGATAATATAGAACTTAGACTGATTTGGAAGCAAACGTGGAGCTGAATGACGGCTTTTTAGAAATTATGGGCGTGGTAGGATTCAAAGGCAAAGGGGGGGCTTTGGTTTTGGTTTTGGCAGACGTTTCTTGCCACTGTGGGCGCGCTCCACTTGATTGGAGGGTTCTCTGAGACGTGCGAGTAGTATCCACTCTATGGTCACTGCAAGTGTACTGGCAAGGGAGCCCTGTTCGGCATCTGAGTAATAGTGGGACACTAAATCTATGGATTCTCAGGGATTCCGCATTCCCACCCACGCTGCTAGAACGGCAAGTACACGGGAAAATAAATGACGCAAAATTATTAGAGAAACATACGCATCCTGGTGGCGCCCTCTAATCGCACAGAGACTGTAATTAGAGTTCATCCACAGACCGATACCAATGATTTAAGACTACACGTACTTGACTCGGGTTTTGATGTTCGAGGCCTTGAATTCATCTCGAACCCTTTTGCGAAGTTTAAATTTTACAAACTATCTGTACTGGCTGCTCAGTTTAGTGATTTGTTCGAGGAGTCATTCTTGCAATCTTGTTTGCGTTTTAGAAAATATTTCCCTTCGCAGCGTGACGTTGAGGATTGCAATTGATTCCGTTCACAATGATGCTTTCTCGCTTGCTTGTTTTTCTTACTATAATGTCAAACCATCTTGCAATCGCTTCATGTAACTGTAACAGATATGGCTATGACAGAATAAAATATATTAATTCACCTACACAATTCCATGATTGTATTGCTACAAGAGAAATGGTTATTACTCGTTATTCTCAACCAACATATTGACAATAAACATGTTCAAAGCGTTTCTGGTATGTCTGAAAATCATTATCTTCAGGGTAGACCTTCTGATGGACGTGTGCCAGCATTTGGAGTAAAACCATTAAGTGTCACAGTCCTATCGCTTTATGACGTAGGAGCGTGTTTATCGCAAAGGCTTATGGGTGCACCGGGAGGACTCTTCTCGCTCAGTGAGTGTAGCAAACGGATACATGTGCAGAGCCAACACTCAGCGCCTGTACAGACAACTCTCAACTTCATTATTAGTGTACGTTCAGAATGCCTTAAGTCAGTTGCTGTGTGCCTCAGTGCAACAGCTCAGCATGAAAGACACCAGAACTACGTTTCTACAGATTGCCGACCGACAAAAACGAAAGAAAAAAATGGGAAAAAATGATTAGAAATAGTAGCATACGGCTTGTCTCTAAATGGACGTCTGTGTTTGTTGCACTGCAAAGGGGGCTAGATAAACGTACATGAACAAACCATTAAGCCTATTTCCGTGGTCAAAACAATGGAAAGGTGTGATTGAACTATTTAATAATACGAATTTTGCACACAATTTTCAAGAGAAAACATCAATATGTACAATACCAAGGCCTCGAAAGCTACCCGTGCCACTTAGACCAACACATCATAAACCCACGCCAAAACCTGGTTAGATTACAAATGGAGACCCACAATTTGGCAGACCAAGACCCGAATTCCAGCTGCTTTTCAAAAGCTTTATCATTACAGTCTGCGTGTTTATAAAACTTTTGCAAATAATAAATAAATAAATAAATAAATAAATAAATAAATAAATAAATAGATAAATAAATAATGAATGAATGAATAAATAAATAAATAAATAAATAAATAAATAAATAAATAAATAAATAAATAAATAAATAAATAAATAAATAAATAAATGAAATAAAATAAAAGAAAAAGAAAAAGAATTAAAAAAATTGGGTACTCATCTGTGCTTATCAAATGTAAACACCGTGTGATCGTAAAAATTTAATATGGCGGCCATTTCCCGGTCGCGTTTGTGTTATGGTTTCATCAACACGATCCTATTATTATTCAGCTGTTGAAATATGTCTAAAGATTATCACGTTGTCGAAAAAAAGGATTTTCGTTACATCTTATGAATGACCGAATGAATAAAATGATATGACAACAATGAACTTAGATAAACATTGAACCAATCTGTAAGTTTACATAATACATCTTTTGGCACAGCTCCCGTCTTCCCGTGTTACTGCAGTGAACTCTTACGTTAATATAATATTTTCCAGTACATTCTAATAAAAATATTTTGATATTAGTAGTTTGTCAAACGGTATTTTTGCTCCTGGCACACAGTTTTCATCTGAAATTATCAAAAATTCAGCCTTGTCGATAACGTACTTGATATGTTTATGCCTTGTGTTGCGCGTCTCGCAGATTCGTCTCTCCGCTTTTCCGATAATCGTTTGCGGTACACACCCTGAATCGTAATAGGGCTTGGGGGCTGTTACTGGGATACACCGTGATTCACGCAGACTGTGTGCAGTGAGTATCATGGATGGTGTAATTAAGCTCTTATTGTTCAATGTGTACATGCCTGGCGACACTTGCCATGATGAAATATATATTAGAGTTTACCAGAAGGCCATGTGTGAACATCTTAATGAGCATAAGCTAGTGCTTGATCTGACACTGTCCCAAATTGATGTTGCCTGCGATGCTGCGCAATGCATTATGTTCTGTTGTGTTCATCGTGCAGTCATTTCATGACAAAATTGTTGATGCCTGTATCTCGTCTAGTGATGAAACTATACCGTTTTCGTCTATGTCTAATCACAAGAAAATTCCCGGTTGAAACTAAGATGTGCAGGAGCTTCGACAGCGAGCTCTGTTCTGGCACCACATACGTAGAGAATAAGACTCGCCTAGGTATGGGACAGTGGCAGGTATCCGCCAACGTACAAAGGCGCCTTATTGCGTTGCGGGAACACTATGTAAAAAACGAATCAACAGATGATTATGCGAACAGGATGGCTGTCTACATGTTATTCCAATTCAAAAAAAAAAAAAAAAAAAAAAAAAAAAAAAGAAAAAGAAAAAGAAAATAGAAGAGCACTAAGTGACTCCGTAAATTACAGGGACATTGCTGCTCTCAGCAGTATAATTGGCCAAATGTTTGATTGGGTCATCATTAACAACAACTGCGATGTATTTAGATCCGCTGATATGCAATTCGCATATGAATCAACGCGCGACTGTTCAGTATACTTTTATTGTCAATGAAGTAATGCAATATTACTACAATGGAGGACGCAATGTTATTGTTTAATGCTTGATGCAAGCAAAGCTTTTGACCGGGTGGAATATGTTAAATTATTGTTACAGAAAGGTATGTGTCCACTTACTGCTCGTTTTCTTGCCGTTTTGTATTCGTTGCGTTCAATAAGAGAGCAACAGAAGGATTCTGCAAGCAAGTCTTGTTCGATTCGCAATGATGTAAAGAAATGCGGGGTTCTTTCGCCTATCCTATGTACGATTTATTACGATGCCTTACTTACTGATTTAAAGAGGGCAGACTTTGGTTGCCATATTGGAGAAATATTTATGGGAGATCTTAGTTAGCAGACGATATTACTCTACCCGCACCGACAGGCACGGCTTTGTTCAAAATGGTGTCAATTTGCAAAGAGTTCAGTAATATATTTTTAACCCCTCAAAAAGTAAACTTAGTTTGGTTTATCTTAGTAATTTTCGAAAAAATAATGCAAAAATTGCATCATAAATGGAGAATCAAAAACAATGCGTGGAGGAGAGAGATATGCACCTTAAGAACAGATTGGAAGTGATACTCTTAAGAGCCAAATGAACCATATCATTACTGATATGTACAGTAGGTGCAACTTAGTGCTCGCTCCATTCGTCAAAGTTTTCTCCTATACCAAATCGAAACTATTCATAAGTTTTGTATGTCCTTGTATGGGTGCGCTTTATGCGGCTTCTCTGATCCTCATGTAGAGAGATTTTATGCAGCTGGGCGCAAATATATTCCCCGAGTGTTGGGCGTTCCGTACAATACGCACTGCAGATTATTATTTCCTTGTTCGAAGAAAGGTGGACATAGAACTTTGCTCTTGTCCGTTGATAGAGAGACTTTGGTTTCGGTAGCATAACTCAAAACGTTTTTGAGATAGGACTTTGATAGTGCCAATGGCAAGGTGAAAAGTGAAGGTGGTTGACCTTGACCCTATTTCCAAAGTCACGAAGCTGATGTTGTTCTGCATAATAACCACAAAAGTATTTACGATAGGACCTGTATGTTACACAGGGTTATAGTCTTTATTCAGGGCTATGTCAAGTTCGAAGATGTGTGACCTTGACCTAAATTCAAAGGTCACAAGGTCACTTTTGTAAACTTAGTTTCTGCATTGCAACTCAGAATTTAGGTTTTGACTTCAATATTGCGCATGATAGTAGTCCTCAATAAGGGCTTGGTCAGCTTAGAAGATATATGATCTCGACCCAATCCCCAAGGTCACCAGGTTGGTCAGTCTGTCGGTAGAGAGGCTGTGATTTCCGCACCATATCTCAAGAAGTTTTTTTAAAAAGGACTTTGATAGTGCCCAGGTATATACTCCTATTTTAGGGCTAGGTGAAATATGAAGGTGCTTGACCTTGACCTTTTTACAAGGTCACGGAGGTACTGTAGTGAGTTTTAACGTCCGCACGATAACTAGAAACGTTTTTACGATATGCCTTGTTTATTGCACAGGATTACAGTCCTAATCCACGGCTAGATTAAAGTTCGAAGATGGGTGACCTTGCCTTAATTTAAAGGTCAGAAGGGCAGTTTAGTAAACTTGCTTTCTGCAATGTAACTCAGAATTTAAGTTATGACTTCAATATTGCACATTGTGAGGGGGCTTGGTCAGTAAAGAAGGTGGATCACCTTGACCAAATTATCAAGGTCACCACCTAGAGTCCTATTAGTGAACTTGGTTTCTGTATCATACCTGAATATGTTGTTTCAACTAGAGTTTTCTTACTGCACATTAATATAGCCTTCTATAAGACCTAGATGAAGTACTGAAGTGGCCGACTTTGAGTCAATTCCCATGCTCACAGAGCCACATTACTGCATTTGGTTTCTGCTTAATAACTGCACAATGTTTTGAGCAACAGTTTTTATTTTTAGATGTTTATAGTCTTCTATTAGGGCAAGATCAGCTTCACATGAGGTTGGCCTTAACCTAATTCTCCAGGTCACAGTGCCACTAGAGTGAATTGGTTTCTGTATCCACTTCTCAAGATCATAGCTGCCCCAATTAGTATTATCATATGAATATATATATATATATATATATATATATATATATATATATATATATATATATATATATTTATATATGTATATATATTTATTCATATATATATATATATATATATATATATATATATATATACATATATATATTGCAAGAGCTAAAATGCCTCAAGAATTGACAGTTTCCATTTGGGTAGACAATGTTATATATATATATTCATTTGATCATCTTCAGGAAGACGACTTCAAGTCTGCCAGTGTAATCCCCAAACTGATCTCCATGAGGGACAGAAACGGTCTCACAGCACTTTCGCGAGATGATATTGGTGGGATTGTATTTTATTTATATTTTTTTTTTTTGCTGATGTACAGGGTAAGCTCACTTGTCGTGGTGAGATGTTTTGATATAATCCAAGCAGTACAGCTTTGTATTCCAATTGTAAACTTTTTGTACGAATTAAGATATCCATTTAAATAAACGGCACGGGAAACGTCTGTGAAATAAATCTTGCTGCTCGTGCACCATTGTGGACACTTGTATTTACTGCACCAACCTAAAGTTATATTGTTGGTGGTCTGCAGAATGCCACTTGCTTTTTAATATTAGTTTTGAAGTGCGTTTCAATTGCACAAAAAGCATGTATTCGGTTTGCCCTTATCAGATTCACAGGTGCAAAAATTGTAAGGGCCTACAGAGTGTAATATAAGATCCCCAAACATTCACGTTTTGAAGATCATCGATCGATTAAATGTGCAATACTGACACTGTGTAGACAGTAGTACTGCTCTGATAATTGCTATTTTTAAACTTGGATCTTAAATATTTATCACAACTGGCCGTCAAATTTGTCACATAGTTTTGATACGTGTGCAATGACTCAAATTTGCGATTTGTGATATACGCTCTTAATTGATCAAGTTCATTTCTTCTTGGCACTGCTCCTTCTTCTGTATTATGTTCAGATGCCAATGTCCATTGCCGCTCACCAAGGCTCTATTCTAATTCTGACATGGGCATCTTACCTGTTCTGATAAATATTTGGAAGAGAAGAATGTCAAATAATCCGCCGAGACGAAGTGAGCTACGAGCCTAGGCCGAAACGGCATCTTGCTAATATGGACCTGAAATATTGTCTGACTGCAAAACGATGTGTATTATGCACGTGCACGCATTTTGCGTAAGAACACGCGACATGTAACGACGCATCATTGGCCATCCTTACGTTAGCACGCACCTTTGATGGACAGCCAGCAAGAATAAACCATTGTTATTCCTTGAATGATGCCCAGGCCTTGTGCATCATATGTAATTATTGGCGGAATAGCGTTAAGCCAATGTTTTTTCCCCTTTAAGGTCCCGCCTGTGTAAGAATTGTTTTTCATTTATATCTAAGAGCTTACATGCACGCATATACTGTAAAGTTACGTACCGACTGAGGGTTTATAGCAACGTACTATCGTCAGAGAAATTAAACTTTACATAGCAGCAATGTATTTTATTTATGAAGTAAATAATTTGAAGAAGCATATTATTCCTTACCTTTGGAGCAAACGGTCATTTCTAACTCTTGGTATGGTAGTTTGTCGGTGGAGGAACACGTCAGCGAGGCAATCCACGTGGACATTTTGTGCCAGAAATGATCACCCAGCTCCTCGTTTTGTTTTGTTAATACAGCGCTGGACCGTACAGCGATCACTGTTTCATTGATTACTGCCACAAACATATTCAGCATGAAGAACTTGTTCATCATAAAAAACACCACAAAGGGAATTCTCCAGCCATCCCAATCAAGAGATTTTATTTTTGAATACTTCAAGATGCCCAGTATCATGGCCAACTGGTCAGTCAGTGCGATGTCCAGGGCTCGGAAGGGCCGTAGCACAGTTCCCTTTAACTGCATCATGCAAAGTCCATAACCAAAAAACGCTACAGCAAATATGATGGTGAACTGAGCCACCGGTTTTCCTGCTATGGACAGAGTGGCTCGTAATCGAGCTATGTTTTGACTGAATGAAAATACTTTGAATAACTGTATAATTGTCACAAACGCCACCAAAGCCAGAAAGAACGAGAGCATTTTGTCCCACAAAAGCGCAATGTCGAACCCAACATATGCACCTGAAAGGGCAGAAAGTCACTTTACCAAAAATTGTGGATCTTTAAAAATCAATTGAAGAAACGTGTAAATAACAATTATGATGTTGCAGGCATTGTGGAAAATCGGGTGAGTGCATAAAAATACATAGAAATTTTAGCGGATTTTAGTAACCAAAATTTGAAGGTTACTCCTTCATCATATACATGTATAGATTGGATATCCTTATGATATACATGGCAATAAGCCAAATACTTATAAGAATGGTTTATTATTGGTAAGCTTACATAAATCTGATGCTAATTCAAATGGAAGTTTCTTGTTCTCGTAAGTTTTTCACTTGCAAAAAACAGAGCTTCTGCACCAGTAAATCGCTACCTTTATCTGCAGTCATGTTCATCATGCAGTTTCTAACGGGGCAACATAAGGAATATTTGTCATGTCTCGGCTTTTTAGAAAGGAGCACACAGAAGGAATGTATGATCTGAGTTGAGATTTCTTTTATATTTACTATGATAAAATGATGATAGGAGTAACTTGTAATGCGTGTACCACCTTTATGATTGTTTACATCCTCCACAGTTTGGATGATAATGGCCGTCCGGCATGCAAACATGGCAACACACAAACAGCCTAGCACGATGTTTAATAGTTCGATGACATTCCATATATTCTTAAAGTAATGTTGTTTCAGCTTGAACACTCCAATGGCTATCTTAATCACAGAGACTATCAAGAGGATCACCCAGGTTACCTGTATTAGAAGAACTACAAAATCCCACGAGTTCACATAAGCATATGGCCGAAAACTTTCCACGCGTGAAGTCGCATATATTCCTCCAATAGACGGATACTCGATTAAAATCTTCACTATGGTGAACAGATTGACGTTTGCATTATACACGATAACTTCTGCCAGTATAGCACGAGATTTATTGTCAATCCAGCCATCTAACTCCAATAAGTTTACAGTTTGGCTTGCAATGTTTGCTGAAGTCCCCAGTTCAGATATATACCCGCCACTGTCGTATGTGCCATAGGTACCGACGACCGGAAGCGTTCCCGTTACGCCTTTATTGTACTTAAAAGCCATCGGTTTGGTAGTGCTGACTTTAGATTTTGGCATCTGCCATTCTAGGAAGATAGAATTTTACAATAGTGAGACTGTTTAATGAATAGCATTAATATGTTGTCATTATATCCATAACAATCTCCTTATCTTAATTTAGTTCGGAAATGAACATACCAACCGATTATGTATACCAGCAAAGCTGGACTTAGTACTATAGCAACACTTCAGTGGTGTCCATTCTATCACCCCTCTTAAGATATGAAGATACCGCTGAGAAATCCATGACGCACAACTGTGCTTTTTTCGATTTATAATATGAGGTCAGTTTGGCGTACTTGCCCTTCTAACAAACAGCCTGTATTTTCTTTCATCTTGGTCCCAGACTACTTATATTGCCTTACAGTACTTTCACATTTTCACATGCAGATAACAAGATAAGTAACTGGTTTAAAATTATCAGAAAAATCAAGTCACAAAATAAATTGCAACAGTAGAAAAAAAAGTTTATCATATTTCTGGTAAGAGCAGGCCGCTCTGGTTGGTTTAATTTTCCAAAATGTAAATGTAATATATCCCTGCAGTATGCTTCAATCCACCAGAAACTGCCCTGTTGTCAAATTCATATGTGTGCAAATATATCGTGTCATTTTGTTTCATAATTTTTTGGGACGTACATACCAAAGAATTTTTTTTTTAATTTCTAAATAATTAATTCCTAACTTATCATTTTTGGTGACTAGAGAACGCCTGAGTAGACTAAGTAACTAGTAACAGAACCGCTCAGGCTTAACGTTAACCTTCATTCAGATAATAAAAAGTAGACATACGAGCCAAAAAATCACGATTGTCAGCTGTGTGGGTGTAGTATCCAGGCGTGCACTTTAGTGATGTTAACATGGCAGGTACAACATGGCAACCTAGACAACATACAATTTATCATAACAATAATTTCAACATATACTAACAAGACTGTTTCCCTTATTTAAATGAAGTTACAATCTTTGTTTTTATCAAATATGATAACCTCCTGGCTAAGAATATTCTTCTTTGTAACCTGCATGAAGAGAAGTAGTTTTTTGCAAGCTGTCAATTGCCCTTTTCCACGTTCAAATTTTAACGCATACGTTGCATTGATTCATAATAAATTAGTATAAAGTCAACACGAGCTCAACGGCAAAGACAATGGATTACAAGCTAAAGCCTTCTATTCTAATTTTCATATGCCCACAATTAATATTCGTGACATTAGAACAATATTTTGCTACTCCATGCACAGCACAAATTTCCCCGCAGACACTTAACTACATCGCTCTTTTCCATTCCAGGCAACAGCACCAGAAAAAAAACCTTGTCAAATTTTATATTAACATACTAAATTTTATACTCCCTGTATTCTGGACAAAAATTTATATTTACTTGTGTGATGATTTTTCGCGTACATTATGATGATTTTTTGTTGATAGATATTTGATATTTAAAAATTCCTATACTTGTACCACTCGTTTGTGATATATTACCAGACTTATTCTCAAAAGCTATCTTAATCTTTTTGGTGTTCCGTTGTTCCCTCTTCCCTGCTAAAACCCATGGCGCATTTGCATCGAATTAATACAGGTTGCCCAACGGCAGCGGATATATAAATCCACTGTTGGGTGCGTCATTCTGATGACGCCCCAATAGCCCTACAAATTATCTTTAGGTGCTGCCTTCTGTAACGTCAGATTTCTATTGAGTCTTGAATGTTTTAAATTTGAATCAGTTAATGACGCCTTACAAAATTGAGGTCAAAGGGAGGGACAAATGAAGGTCCGTGCATGAAGGCAGTACAGTAAAATGGCATCACCACTAGATGATGCATCAAAAAGTCAAAAAATTCCTTTCCATGCATGACATTCCGTTACTTTCAATAGGCATCCCACTGTTTCCCTTCTGTTCTTCGTCTGTCATTTCTTAGGCAAATTGAACACAATGGAATTATAATGTGATGATGATGATGACTGTATATCAGACCGGATATATAGGCCAGTATTATTCTAATACACCTTACTTCACCACAAACCACATTCTCAGGCACTCACCTGATCCTACTCTTAGTTGACGCAGTCTCAACGGACTCATCCGCACGCTTGTCTGAGAGATGACAAATGACTTCAGAGTCTCGGTAAGGTCAGCATTGTTATAGTGTTTTGTAGGGTAAAATGCAGGTATG
This sequence comes from Hermodice carunculata, assembly GCA_964020975.1. Lineage (NCBI taxonomy): Eukaryota > Metazoa > Annelida > Polychaeta > Eunicida > Amphinomidae > Hermodice > Hermodice carunculata. The sequence continues at coordinate 78,917,672 of OZ026619.1, forward strand.
GCAGTGACACGTAACCACTTCCACAGTTCAACGGTAGTTTCCATCTATTTTTTTACACACACACAAAAGAAAAACCTCATTTCAACCATGCAACAAGTGCCTTTTCTGTATACGGTAACGTACATGCAAATATTCATGGGTGATGATATCGTTACACGTAGTCTTGTGATATCTACTTCGAATATATGCATCTACAACGAGTATGTGCTTTGTTGACATAGACTTATATCGGAACGCATTGTAACTTTTGGTTTGGTCTCCTATAGAAAACAATTTTCACGTTTATAGCGCCTCCCAGCTAGCCCAGAGTAAAAGTGGGAGATCTCCCTCCTGCAGGTACTGAAAAGAGGGCGAGCGCCGAAGGCTCCAAGCATAGCGAGGGCGCCTGGGGGCATGCTCCCCTATGAACATTTTGAAATTTGCACCTTCATTTCCTGCATTTAAACAATTTAAGGCACCATTCTATGCATATTCGGCGCATATATAGAGCACAACAGGGCAAAACAGTGCAACTTTACAGCCACCGATGGGATAATGCTACTCTTTTTTAAAGTTTACAAAATGCAGAAGACATTTTATAAAAAGTGGGATAGTGTAAAAAGCACGAAAAAGCGGGAATATCCCACCGGGCCGGCAGATTCAGAGGTTCTCTTTTTAAAGCAACATGCCGGTCATAACACAGACAGAGGTTGGGGTGATTGAGCTTAATTTTGCGAAGGTTAATAATAATATGTCACAAAACATACTGAACCACACTCATATATCCCTTCGTAACTGTATTGCTTTCAGAGATAGTGATTATTTAGAAAGGTACAGTGGCAGACCAGGGGCATCACTTGAGAGGGTACGATGTGCTGGTAAAAACATACTGAACCACACTCATATATTTCTTCGTAACTGTATTACTTTCAGACATAGTGATAATTTAGAAACGTACAGTGGGTGACACGGGCACCATTTGAGAGAGAACGATATTCTGGCGGTACGTTCTATGGTCTCTGTTGTTCTTCAAAATGATTATTATGAGGGTAAGGTATAATAGGTGCATGCCAGAGTCCCTCAGTACAGTGAACATACGCTTGTCTAGTTGGCACTCTCTCGTAATACGCTTTCTTGTCTCCTCGCTGAGTGCCAAGTCTTCGGTGCCTGGGATGTATGGTGGTACTGGAACTGAGGTACATTAAAATATAAAATAAATTTAAGTCAGATCGTGACACATGTATCATAATGTTGTGGGCATGTGTCCAGCAGACAATTTCATGTAAGTCATTCAATAATGAAAGTTGGGTTGATGTTGCTTGCTTAAAGTTCATGTATCGTCACGTTGCCTGATTTTTTGTGATACAATATCAAAATTAATATACTGTGAACATCGCCCGTTTATGTTTGTTTCTTTTCCCCCACTACTTTAATCATTTTTATTTGATGTATGTTTTGAACCATGCGACCAGCTTCTCCCTAAATTTGCCCATGCGTGCGTGATCTAACCTTTCCTTAAAAACAAAAACAAAATATCCCCCCCCCCCAAAAAAAACAAACTTTTAGACAGTTTTCGATGGAAAAAATCCTATGCGCTATAGATAACTCCTGGTTTCTAGTAAAACATTAGATAAAACCAAGTTTGTTATGATACAAAGTATCTAAAATGTGCTTATTTTGAGTTTTGAAATACATCACAACATATTCTAACGAAAGTTTTACCAGAAATACCCACAAAAATAACTAACAAATACCCACTGGTAATTCCACTTAAAGGTTGATTGGGCCGCAGAGGGATTGCTGTATAGTCCATTTCCTCGTCCTCTGGCTGGCGTGAGAGGCAGGCAAATAGGCATGCTACCAGCACTACCTACAATATAGAGAGATGAATATATTTATAACTTATTTTGTGTGCAAACATGTAAACTTAATGAAATACTCACAATTTTTGCAAACACCGGTTTTGCAAACATACTTTTAATCTGGCCACTGATGCCCTATTATCAAAATTACCCGAAATATTTGCGAAATAATTTTTCGATAATATGTCCTCTACGAATTGGACATAAAAAATAATTTACACGAACAAAGCAAGGTATATAGTCATTTGGGTGACGCAAGCGTGTTTTGATGCCAACTAAGGTAACAATTTGATATAATTTTACCTCGGCGATTCGCAATGACATTTCAATGTTTCTGAAACCGTGGCTCTATATTTGCACTCGAGCAAAAATAAAGTTTAAAAGTCGATAATTAACTAAATTAGGGATAAATTCCAGTGGCATATAGTTACAATAACATTTAAGTAACTGACACATTAAAGATATAATACATGTGTTTAAGTGACACATTAAAGAGATATTTATGTGTTTAATGAACTTGCCTTTACAGGCTGAATGACAATGACTGATTCTGCGAATGACAGGAACATGGAAAACAACCACTCGTTGGACTTAATACGGCCCCACTGTAGACTGTAGGAGATACATATAAAACTGCTCACGGCAACAGAGGCCAACACAAGGAAATACCCCACCAAAGCGCACCACCATGGAAGTAATATCTGTGGTTTTGTAAATGCAAAATTGTCTCCTTTTAATTTATCGTAATCCCAGCTTGGACATACTCGTGTTGACCTTTCACTTGATTTACGAAATAATGTTACCATCAACACAGTTGGAGGAACCACAATAAGAGCTCCCATGACGCTCACAAAAAAGGCATGATATGTGAGCCGAACCGGGCCGACAGATATACCCGGATTACCATTATCTGGCGTGGTCCGAAACCACATAGCATTTGTCACCATGGCTAGGAACAGAACCGCAACACAACATGCAAGGCGTTGAACCCTGGAAAATCTACTTCGGTTGGGGCGTTTGAAGACTGAGAACCAGACGTGGTCATCATACATGTTAATACGTGTGTGCTGCGACATAAGATGGTCAAACGATTTTAAGAATACATCATCGGCTATATTCAGACGCCTGTATGTTTTTCCATCTTCTCTGCTTTTTGAAAGCCACTGATCACAAAGAAATACATATCTGCAAAAAATAGTATTATCCATAATCATCCATAATGCTAAATGTCTGAAAGGTAGTGTGCACAGGCATGCGGATGGAAGCAATCAGTGCACCTGGGGAGTGTTACTGATTTATGTTCATCCTTATTTCACAGATGATCTACACATATATTAATCTGTTCCTGTCCTTAGCTACTGAGATTCGTCCACATCGCTTGAAAAACAAACCCACTTAAACCATGCTTTTAACTCTTTACAAATCACAAGTACAAACAAACTCGCTGAATGAATTATCAGGCCACCAGGACGCCGCTTCATTTTCATATGATAAAAGAAAACTTTAAACAAGATAGTTGTAACATTAAAGCAATATCAAAGAAAACGGATCTGTTACCAGTAATCATCCCAAACCCCTCCCATGTCAGGATTTTGGAGTGCTGCGAAAACTCTCAGCAATCTAAGATTCCATTCGGGTAACTCCTAATGCAATTTTAGCTTGACCACCAAACATTATCAAGTTAAGCGAGAAACGGTGCAACTAGCCGTTTGTAATCTGACAATAGTACCTCACTTCACCCTGCAGCTCAAATGAAAATGATTTTTCAAAAAATAATGAAGGACAACTCAACAGGATATCAAGTTCCCGGATCAATTATTTCCAAAGTTATTGAAGCTATGAAAAAAATCTTTGGCATACGTAGCTCCCAAAGCAAACATATGGGGCAAGGCTATTGGTCACGTATCGGGTGTGTCGAACCAAAACAGCTAGGCCTCCTGTTCTTATAGACAGTAACCCTTCAACAGTCAAGGATTCCTAGTGACTCTGGGCTCTAAACGGAACAGGTGTTAGATGATTGGCTGGACGCATAGAGAAGGAAAATGCAGACACACCTTACATAATTTTGTCAAAATTTCAGGTACGGTACCTTATTATAGACACACTAGAAATGCCACAAAACTTCGGGGAAAGGGGTGGCTATCAACATAAAACTACACTCACTGTCTATCCTGTTGCACATCATAAATGATGACCTTTCGTAGGAACCAGTCGGGTTCTTTACCACCACTGTCCGTCCATACGAGCATATTGTCAAGGGATCCTAGAGATTCTCCGGTCATAAGCATGAAGTTGTTCAGAGAATCTCTTTGTAAGATCTGCAACATTAACACCAAGCAGCCAAAAGCCAATACCAAAAGTGAGCAAGGTCATAATAGCGTCTCGATTGACAAAATTATTAAAAGACATGAGACCACCGAACTGCTAAAAAGCCGGCAACAGTTTGTTCTACAAACCATGATAATGCTGAGCACATATGAAATATTACTTGAAATGCATAAATAGAACACCTGAAGCTCTACCAAGCCAATTTGGATCTCGTAAAAACACCCCCCCCCCTCCAAAAAAAAAAAAATTAAAAACCACACAAAAGAAACAAACAAAAGCAAAACAAAACAAAAACTTTGACAATAGATAGTCATTGTCTGCAAATAGCCCCTGCTTCTTCCACAGTTTTTTTGGTACTAAATGGCCTTTCTACAAAGATACAAGACATTATAGACATTATAATGGCAGTTAGGAACGAAATTGGCTGTCAGAATACTATTACGTAAATTTCCAAAACTTCACGTAAATTACTTGTGCATGTATATACATGTAATTTTTACCTCCCGCTTTCCATCCATAAGTACCCTGGGCTCTGTCTTTGCCTTGTCCCCAGCAAGAGTGAAGAAGACGTTAGCTGTGGTGCCCGCATGACGACGACTGCCAGTGAACACGCTGAGAAGGTAGTAGAAGCGGTCTGAAGGACGGTTGTCAATCAGGTGGAGGAAATCCCACTGTCGATATTTTAAAAGAAAGTAGGTCCTATGTAAAATTTGGTTTGGCTTAAAAATATTTATTAATACGATTTGACAACATGGTCAAATCCTATATGAAGTCTTCTAGTAAACTTTCTTGTTGACTTTGTTGTGGACTTTTTATTGGAATAAAGCAGACACTTTAAATCAAAATAAAAAACCACCGGCATATTAATAGTTAAACCTCACAATATCTCACTCCTTTGCAAGTTTTTTTGAAATTCCACTGTTTTTACAGTCGCAGCCTTGTGCCTAGAATAGCTCCAAGAGCTTGGAAACCTTTTTTATCTTCCTTAAAGCCCATGCATGTTAACAGTGGTATGCTTAGTGGGATTCACAAGGGTTTTTTCTTCATTTCTAATATTCGAGATCAACGATGTGGTGCTCACCATTCAGGTCACATGCATAGCAAAGATTACTTACTGCAGTATAGTCACGTTTATCCAGCCGCCGTGCCACAATCGCAAATGGGACAAACAGTGCAACGATGCCACACACCACCGCAAGTACCCCCCAATTCCCCCTGATCAGCTTGGAGAAATTCGGCAGGATGAAACCAAAGTTTATTTTATTAGGAGGCACAAATATGCCAGCAGTGAAGGAACCCAGAAAGTTGCTTTTGAACTTAACCTTTGAAGGCTGAGAATTGCTTGATACCTGATGCAGAAAATAAGAATGTGTACAGTCAATCATTCATTAAAAATTTGACACTGCATTTCAATAATAGCCCAGTTAAAAAAAATATGGACCTCGATTTGCGGTGTACCTAAAATTGTTGAAGGATTTCAGTAATTTGACATACTTAGCCAACAACTGCCCCACAATACCCTTTCATCAATTCTATTTTGATAACCATTGCGTCAAACAGCATAAAATGCATCAGCTGAAGAATGAAAAACGATGTTCGAAAACAATTGACCAATCATGGTCCTTAGTTTATTATAACAGTTTCATGTGAAATGCATTCAAATATAAAGATAACTACCAACGTTAATGTTATTAGTGATAGATTTGAGTCTGCAGAGGTGAAGAAGCAACCAAAACCGGTGGCAAGTTGAATAGAGTAAGTGCATTTCTGATGAGATTAAGGTACATTGCATACATCTCGGGTACAATTTCTTGCCTGAAAACCCCTTTGGGTGTATCTACTGTGCATGAAGTCATCAGTACTCTTATTGCTACTCACTTTCAGCTGTGTTGATTTGAAGTTTAGACAGATTGGTCTACAGGGACGAAGGACCTCTATTCATGACAACTGTCCCCAATAACAATTGTCATGTATTGAGGTCTTATGTAGTCCTTGAAAACATGTTGTTATTGTAATCTTATGAATTCACGATAGTCTCCTTTTTGCCAGTACCCAAAATGAGCGATAATGACACTAGTTTGAACAGGAGCCCAAAGGACAACTATTCTCAATGAAAGTTGTCATATTGATGTCTTTTGTTGTCTTTGAAAATTTGTAGTTATATAAATGATTAGAAGCTGGATGGGTGGCAGGATATTACCTTCACTTACTTTTGTTCATAGCTGTTCGCCTGAACAAAAAATTACTTGCTTTGTCTATGCTTTCTACATATACACGTGAGGGATCCAAATTGGAACAAGTTTTGACACTGCCAATGGGCGTCAATGTACAAATATTTCTAAGGTTGAGAGGACCGTTTTAAAACCACAAATTGCCTTTTATGGGTGACTGCCTGTCTCAAGTCAGGAGTGAAATTTGTTTCTTCACATTGGTATTGGAAGATAAATGTCGATGCTTTGGCAAGTCTGGAATCTCTTTGCTGTCATTGTTGGGTTTGGAATTTATGAATATGGATCATGTTTTTCTGTACTATTTGATTCGTCCATGTACAAATATCAGGTGAAACTGTTGTACTACAGATATTTCAGAAAGATGGTTAAGTTGATTCTCATAGTATGAGTACAGTAGAGTGTGTGTGTGTGTGTGTGCGTGTCTGTCTGTTAAAGCATCCAGCATTTACATGTTGAATTAAGATAAATCATAAACCTGTCCGACATGTTTTATCCTCAGGGAGTAACACCTGCGTTTTACCACCTTTTGGACTACTCAGCTGCAGAGCGTTGAGTCCAGCTTAAACTTGTTAGCTTGTCAAAAAAGTTACCCCTGCCAGGGGGGGGGGGGGGAGCCTCGAAAAAGTCTAGTACCACTATATTAGTGTCAGCTGTATGATGTTAACCATTATACGAATAGATTGATGAGGCCTCTCAAACAAAAGTCATTTTTATAATGGATCGTCTTAAAATACACTTTTCAACATAACTAGTTTGTGGTTGGGGTTTGATTTTTTGGGGGAACAAGATACGAAATTGATCCGTAAAATGTGCGATCAATCACAGCATACAGTCGATAAATATGGAAGTGCTGGGGCACAGAAAAGCACCACTTTTGTAGCTTTTTACCTCACATTTGAACCACCTTCAGAATAAAATTTTTGAAACTGGACTGAAATAGGCGTAAGATAAACATGGGATTAAGAGCAATTGTTTGCCATCATCTACCTGCTCAAAAACACTTGTATTGTGGTTTTTTCTTGTACTCATACACACAATTATATATTGAAATTTCATGTTTTTCAATTTTTCAGAACCAAGCTAGGACTGCTACATACTTGTCAAAGATACATATTTGGCGTTATTGTGTATACATGACAAACTCGAATGTGGTGATGTTTTTTAAATCTGCCTAAAATCTAAATACTATGCAGTCTCTTAGAACTTGCAAAATGTTTTGCAGTGCTGTAAGTCAATGGTATATAGATGTATCATCATCCTTTCAAACTTACTTCAATTCTTCAGAATCCACTACACTATTACCTACCTACTATCAAAATGTGCTTTGAACATTTGATTTCATTCATGTAAATATGCATTTGAATCCTGTTAACAAGTTCATGATATATTATTTTGTTTAAACATGATAACTAGTGTTCTCAACAAAGATGTATTGGACAATTTTGCGGACGCATCACCCAATTGCCTGAATGATTTATCAAACCATATGTTGACACGGAACACCAGGCTAAATATTTAAAACCAGTGAAGCATTTATTTTCCACATTAAACTTAAATATTCAAAGCAAAATTTGATAAATTATGTTTATACTGACTAATGCCCTGGCTAAAACAAATTCTAATTTGATGCTATTTGTCTCAGAGAAAGCTGGATGAAAAAATTGTCTACCATATCACTTTTTTTGTCCGGAAAATTTTACGTACGAATCGAATCACGGAAAGTCTGTTCACTAATGTTGTCTAAAATGACATAGATAAAAAAAAATATTTTGTGATATTCACAGATCCCCAGAGACAGTAATAATGATATTGACCTGTTTATTGATGACCTAAGCACAATAATTGAAAACATATCACAATCACCTTCGGAAACCTTCGTTGGCCATTTCAGTACGGAAAATTATCAAAAGGTACAAATATAAAAGACTATCTGGATACCAACAGTTTCTATCCCAAAATCACGCTCCCTACCAGATTAACCAACAGAACAGCCACTTTGATACACCAAACACTTTGTAAATTTTGTAACCCCGTGACTGTATGCACATCTGATATCATATCATTGGCTTCATCAGACTATTTCCCTCTGTCTACAGGTGTTAACTTGCAAACGGAAAAATAAGGTCCGTCCAAATATGTAACAATAGAGAACGATTAGCCACACTCTTTACAATGCTCTCAAAATGATACAAGTATTACATTGAATACATAAAAACCTACAATGTGATCCAAACATAAATAACAACAACATTGGAACAAAATTTATCATCTTCAGGCAAAATCTGTAAAGTATGGAAAATACTAGCACAAAATTCCTCTTGGGTTACAAACTTACGTCTTGAGTTGTTTAAAGTTTCGCGATACATCTTTTAAAAAAAAACCTGAAATGTACTTCTCCAGATGATCCCCAGTACAATGTTCTACACAAAATTTAAAATATACACTGAAATGCTAAGTAGGAATATAATGAGCTAAAACAAAGGCATTCTCACTCAAAATTTGAGATTGAAAGATAATGTAAAAAGCCTGGGCCACCATAAAATCAATTCTCTGTTACGAATTACAAGAAAGGAGCCGGTGCGGCTAATTGATAAAAATAAAGCTACTTATTAGGGTAAAATAGCAAATAATTTTAATAAATTCTTCACTGATATTGGACCTAGGCTTGCAGCTAAAATATATACCATGAATGCACCATCTTGTAATTCATACTCAACAACACCTTATGATACTTTTCATTTTTCAGGGACCCATTCAGTCACCATCACAAATATTATATAAACGTTCATACCGTCTAGTGCAGGGCGTGATTATTTATCAATGAAACTACTAAAGGGTATGATATAACATATCTCTGAACCCTTAGCGTTGATAAGAAATCAATCTTTAACCACAGGGATTTTTACCAGATGCAATGAAAAACTGCTGAAGTTCTGCCAGTGTTCAAAACGGTTAATAAAAATCCCATAGAATATTACTGCCCTAATTCTTGATTACTTTGCATGTCAAATATTCTGGCAAAAGTAGGGAAAAACGATTACATGTCTATTTTATTCTAAATTCTCATTGCTTTAAAAGTCAGCATGGATTGAGGAAAATATATTAATCAGAAACTGTCCCTTTTAAATTTATTGATTGTGACACGATTTTTTGAGATGATGGAAAATTATCTCTGGCCACATAATTAGACTCTAAGGCTTTTGACACTCTAGGACACCGAATTCTCCCTAACAAGCTTTAATATTACCGAATTGAAGGAACTGCTTTAAATGGGTTCAAACATTATCTTTCCAACAGAAAACAATAGTTTTTTTATTCATCGTGTTGTGATGATTTATCCGTGACAAGAGGGGTCCCTACGGGGTCTACCCTGGGCCTGTAGCGTTGAGAATTTATACAATTGACATGCATGAAGCTACATCGAAATTTGTTTCCATTTATATGCTAATGACACCACTTTGGTTAATTCCGTATGCACTTTTGACTATATATCTGGTAACATTGCTTAATCTATGAATTATGAATTTAATACGTTGGTTGACAGCTAACAAACTCTCAATAAACATAACTTAAACTAAATATATGTTATTTCATTTTCCACAGATAAAGTTACATTTCGCTTATAACTTGATGGCACTTCTATCGCATGAGCAGGGCAATTTGATTTACTTGGATTACGAATACAAGCAAATCTGAAATGGAATGCCAATGTACAAACATGGTACTAAAACTTCTTAAGTAATATGGAATTTTTTGAAGGATCCACCAATATATTCCAACCTATAGTCTACCAGTTATGTTCTACTTTCCGTTGGTATCATATATTTTAGCATTCTTGCGTGAAGACACTGTCAAGATCGTATTTACATATAAAAAGGGTTTACACAACTAAAGATTTGGAAAAAGACATCCTACTTTTGGAAGTCCTGGAAGGCTATTACAGACATTCAGGAAAGAATGTTTCATGATTTTTATGGGCATATTTTAACCGCCCGAAATTACCCTACCCGTTCGAGTAAAATTTCCAGACTCCCAGTATCCAATAAAACATCGGCTAAAAATGTATCAGATATTACATCCCTCGTTTACTGCGAAACACTTCCGCGTGTATTCAGGACAAAATTAACACATTCAGTAACTTCGGTTTCTCAAGCTACATAAAATTGCACTCCATTAATGACTATGAAGACCTATGTACCATACCAAATTGCTAGGTTTGTAATAACTAATTTCCTGGTTTCACATACCATGGTACATATGCAGTGGAATTTGTTTTGGATTTACAGTTTGAACTAGTATGGTGCGTTATTTACTGTATCACGCAATAAGATGTTGCAAACCAATTTAAACAATTTTTCCCCTTGGTGGCCCCTGCGATCGTGTGTGTGTTTTTTTTTAAACCCTATGCTGGGGTCAGCCTGAAAAAATTCTTTTAAATCCACATTGATAATTTTGTTAACCGTAATAATCAATGCACTTTTTTTTTACTTGTACGGTGCTTCCCTTTTGTTTTTGTTGTTTGTGGCAAATAAAACACTTGATGAGTTCTAAATATATAACATGGCTATTATATTGCAAGCCTCTTTTCAGTATGATTGGGCTGGGTACAAAACTTACTTTCCAATCATTAAGGTTACAAAAAAGAAGAATATTATCTTATTTTGAGTTTTTGTCCAAACTCTGTTTCTAGGCATTACCTAAGCATTGTCAATTTTCGCAAAAACAGCATTATAACAATGTAAGTGGTGGAATATACGCCCATGAAATGTTGATTTTACAGGTTCAGTCGGGATGGACAGGAACAGAGGTGCCTCGTCAACGTATCAAATTGGAACAATACAAACAGAGTTCGGCTCACCGTCAGACTGTCCTGTGGCTTCCAAGCCTTTGCTGTATTGTCCCACTGGCGTATCTGGTACACCAGGGACTGGGCTGTGTACACTATATTGACAGGCACATTGCCTTGACCTTTGGTTAGACTCAACAATCTGCGAGACGGTGTTGCTGGCGTCGATGTACTGTTAACTGAAACAAAGCCATCAAAACTAAAACGAAAAAAGTTGAAACTCTTGAAATATACAGTAACTGCACATCCAGCCGATTGCTACATTGAACATCCCCCCCCCCCGTTCACTGTCTAACACATTGATCATCTGAAGTTGACGTCAATGTAAGGTAATTGAACAATCCAATTGAACAACAGCCTAAGTCTGAATCCATTTTTGGTATGTTATTATGTTATTCAGTGTCTTCCCATCATTTGAATCTCTCTACATTATCAGTTTGTTTTTTTTTACCTTGCTATTTGACGTGCGCTGTTACGTTTGTATATCAATTATTTATGCCGAAAACAGATCGCAGCAATGACAAATATGGCGTAAGTGTAAGTTATCATGTGGATAAAAGTGAAGGACATGTGCATTATAGTGCATAATATCGGCGAAACATCAAGCAACAAAACTGGAAAAGGAAATTAGTAAGCAAGTGAAATGTGATATGTTGGTTTGCTGATTTGTATAACGAAATGTGTTTCAAAATATTGCATTCTAACGGCATTGGTTTTGATTGTAAGCCTTTCAGTAGACCACAATGGTGTGAGAAGACTATGTGAAGAAGACTTGATGTGCTGGTCACTTCTTGCTTTAAAGTGACCGTTTGACGGAGGTGCGTATGGCATTGTGTCGGTCACAACTTCAAAGGTAATTTGATAACTGTGTTTGTTGTTGTGGTCTGCAAATAATAAGTGTCAGGTGAAAATTATTAGCACAACATTTGCACATGTGTTTGGAATTTTGTTTAATATGAGTCCTTTAACCAGTATTAATCAGTCTTGCCACAATATATTTGTATATTTGCAACTTGGATATTTGATTTCTGCATTACTTGGGCATACTGTAGAGTAACCCCATTCGACCTGTAGCCCGCTCTAAAGGGCTACATTTGCAGAAAAAATATTATTATTATTATTATTATTATTATTATTATTATTATTATTATTATTATTATTATTATTATTATTATTATTATTATTATTATTATTATTATTATTATTATTATACACTAAACCGATTCATTGCTCATGTCGGCTTCGTGCAATAGTAGTCAACGTAGGTGCAAAATCGAACGTACTTTATATATACTGTACACAGTAATTGAACGTCTCCGAGATGTCTACAATGATTTATTATCTTTTGATCCACATCAAAATATACGTGTTTGTGTACTGAACCATATTTTTTTTCAAATCAGTAACTTATGGTCCTTGGTGACTATAGATTTAATAATTATTTTCGCATGATTCTTCTGCATTGTGGCTTGCAAAACGGTTAACTGTTTCCTTTTAGATTTAATATATGTTAATATGACATTATACCTGGTGACGCCGTTATAAATACAGTCAATTGGCCTTTGGAAATGGGTATTACCGATGCTGGAATAAAGAGTTCAAAGTATTGCCCGTCATAACTGTACACAACCGCCGCTTCGCCCCGCTGTGCTACTCCGCTACTAGAAACAGTGAACCAGAACGCGTAGTCCTCTTCTGTGGGCCTTTTGGAAAACTGGCCGAACACATTATAGTTTATTGCACTTTCATTAAAGCCATACTTTAATTGCAATGATGCTTGTTCATGTGTAATTTGATACTGGTGATAAATGCCAGTTTGGTTACCGGTGATATTCGCCATACTGACCACAGGTACCGTAGACGGTGTAAATAAACCTGTCGTGATGGAGACTGATATAGGACTGCCATCTGTGTTTACGGTTGATATTGCGCCATTTGCATCGTGAACATCTATTCTGACCGTCGGAGTATTAGTCTCGATGGCACCTTGTCCAAACATGTACGGGTTCTTTTTATAACTCCACACCTAAAATAAACAGGAGATTTTAAGCTTTATTGAGGATGATCAGACAGCAGACAGAAGAAAGGCATATTTGTACACCCCAAAAGTATCGCAAAACTATTGTTTCGTAAGCAGAAAACTAAAACTGGCACACATGAACGACCTACTAAAACTCCTTTTGAAGAAAGAAACAGTGACTTACCCCCAGACCCGTGAGGACTAATTATATATCATGATTAAATGTAAAACTTTTATGTTGCAACAAATAATCCGTTTTTACAAAATAAGCAAATTTTTCTCTACATTTTATTCTTTGTCAAACCCACAAAAAATTATCCTTAATATGAAACTTGATGACGCTGATATAATATTCAATGCTTAAATATGTTTCCAAGCAATTATGAGAGCCAGAGGCAATTCTCAGATAAGAAATCCTTGAAATAGCATATTAAGTGTCACCTTAAATCATTGTTTTTTCTCCTTGTATATATTTACTCTACTTATTTTTGAGTGTTTTTTTTTCTTTTATAAGTATGTGTTTCCATTTGTAAATATTGTATATGTTTGTATGTAAAATGTCAAAGTGTATTGTTTGAAACAGTCGAATAAATTTGATTTATTATAGCAAGGCTATAAGACATGGGTGGTTGAAAAAGACTAATGATTTACAGAAATAAATACATTTCCCTTAGGGTAATATCATTAGTGGCCAACTGGTTGACTGGTAAATACAGCGATCATCTCGAGAGGAACTGGTACTACCAGTTCCCTGAGTAAAGAAAGGACCGCTGTACTACAAACTGAACCACTGCGTAACGAATGTATCCCATTTTTTTTGTACGATTTCACTACAAATAAAATGTCAAGACAGCATATTCTACAACTTTCGCCTGTGTTATCTTTTCCTTCCGCCATTCTGCTCTCAGCTGTCGTCTGCAATATGCTGCCTACTTTGTAATAGCATTCTCTGCAGTGCCGCATTTCCACAATAATAGGAAATTCATAAGGATAACACGAATTTTGCACAGCCTGTAAGTGAACACGGCCGATATATCATAGGTATAAGCCAATCAGATGGCTTGATTTTTTTTTTAATGGGATAAAATGATGTCCATAAATTCTGTCAAACGTGTTTATTCTCTATATATAGCCATCCATGAACAAATCAATATTGCACTGGTTATCAATGTTGTGAATACCCGACGGAAGTTTCGGACCCGTACCTGGGCACCCTGCTCCACTAAGCTCCATCTTTGACCCGGCAGGTGTACCAGGCTCCTCTGTACAGTCCTGCTACCTTACTCTTAGCCTGGGAGAGCCTTCATTGTCAGATACAATATTCATATTCAGGGGCCTACCGCTGCCCACAACTGGTAACTTCAAGGTATTGTACTTACATTTTTAAGTAATGCTCACATTGGGAAAGTCCCATTGTATATTGTACATTACGTTCATTACACATATTAACCTTCCGTTAACACTAACCACACATATATTTTAGATACTACCTCTTCAACTATCCAATCGGGACTAACCGACAAGGACTTGGCTGCCATTTTGAAATTGTGAATTCCGTACCCAATGATTTGTAGATGAGGATAGTAACGGGTCGATCTTGTGGGGTTTATAATGTATGAAACCAAAAGTACATAATTTGCAAATATATTACACAGCATCAATAATGATGCGATATATGCTGTTTTATGATGTATATTATTTATTGGTCTTCTTACGATCTACCAATCCTAGCCATAAAAAATACCCAAGTCCGACCATGAGTAAACAATGATCGTTAACAAACAGTGTAATACCACTTGCCAAGCATTTTGCAATTGCATACGATTGTGTGGAAACGGGGGTACATTTGATTATGTTCACTCCACCTTGTTCATTTTCATCAATGCACATTGCAAACAGTGCTGAAAACACGTGACCGCCATTTACTTTGATATCCAAATCAGATGTACTTTTGTGCGACTTTCCCACAATGCATAGCGCCATGTTCAAAATGGCGCTGACCAGTAAGTGCATGATTTGTCACAGTATCGTGTCATATTTAGATTTGCAACTAAGGAGGATAACTGCTTCAGACAAAAGCGAGTGGGCAGATTGAAATTAAAATTCTAAGTCATGTTCTAAAAATTCTTTAACGACCATTTTCCGTGGTAAGCAGTAGAACGGACACCTAAACCAAGCAAAATTGTAAGAAACGATCACCGAACAACCGTGGATATGCAGCCATGCTGTTTCACCAAACAAACCTGGCTATGCTGTTTTCCCGGCCCAAGTTAACCCTCGGGACAAGTGGTAATAAAATGCTGTGTTTGGGTTGACTATACTGCAACATAACGGCAAACGACGGCCACTTTCTCGATACAATCTTTCAGGGTCGATCAATTTTTATCAGGGAAGGGCGGCTTGAAACTATAATAATTTATCTAGGGTTGGACCTTTCAGTGGGATCGGTTAGGTTACCGAAACCTCACATTTATTGCTGTTAGACCTCAGGTTACTTGGAGATTTGTTGAAACATGTGTCAAATGGATGTTCTTTCCCCCTTTACACATTACCTGTTTTAACCTCAGTTTAATTTGTAACCTGGGCACAACTGCAGGCACATGTGTATAACAAATACCCAGTAAGAACACTTGAAGTGGCTACTCAACAACGTCTGTGATATTTTCAAAATTGCCGTATAGACCAGCGCTAGTTTTTTTCCCCTGTAATAAAAAGAACGATGGTTTATACAACTAAATACTGCCCTTCACAGTCCATATATATATATATATATATATATATATATATATATATATATATATATATATATATATATATATATATATATATATATATATATATATATATATATATATGTGTGTGTGTGTGTGTGTGTGTGTGTGTGTGTGTGTGTGTGTGTGTGTGTGTGAGTAGATCAGATCGCTTACTAACCTTTATTCCCACCGATTTTTGAAGCCTGCTTACTCTTGCCTGACTCGGAAAAGACACATTAGTGAGGGACGCTGAAAAGGTCCTATTGATCAATCCGTCAGATTTCAATTTGTGGATGGTTATAGATAGTTCTTCTGTATTGATTGACATCTGCTTATGTTCAACATCCATATTCTTCAAAATATCAGTTGTCATTTGAACAACCAAGTTTTCCGACTTTACGACGATTTGTGGACTCTAAAAACATAAATAGTGCATAATAACTCAAACTATTACAATAACAGAAAAATAACAAAAGGCTATTTAACGTATGCCGTTGTGATTTTTTTCTGTCAATTAATTTCCTATGATATATTAAGTCGCACGTTCAACCATACACATTTTCTATCAGGTGGTTTTATATTATTTCGATCCTAGTCGGGGAAAATACGATCATGTATGTTTTGCAATACAATGTATGGTGACTGTGGCAAAATTTTGATGCTGATGAGATTGCCATGGCAGATCGATACTTGTATCATTTTCAAAGCGTTCCTTCAACGGTGTGTGTGTGTGTGTGTGTGTGTGTGTGTGTGTGTGTGTGTCTTGTCTTGGCCACAAACCGGCTAGATCTCGAGGCATAACCTTGAGCACCCATCGCTCAACCGCTAATTGATACACACATATCAATCTGCTGAGCCATACCCCCTTCCTGAGAAGAAATATTGGTGTACGATTGATTGCGTGTCAAAATTATAATTAAATGTTGGTTGTTTGGTTCATACTAGTGGAAAGTAATGTGAGCGGCATTTTTTTTAACATATTTTATCTATTTTATTTCATTTATCGGCCTGATCTGACCGTAGCCTCTATCACTTGTCATTTAGACAAAATGGGAAATACACATATCCACTGATGTGTTCTTGGGCACATGTATGTGAATGATGCAATAAATACAAAGTTATAATTTTTGCTGCTCTTAGCACATTACAAAGATCGAAGTTTTGAATTTACTGATTGGCCATACATATTCTATTATTATTAGTTATTTCACGTTTATAACTGAGCGTCCATGCATAATTTATCCCTTTTTGTTGCTTTAACCGGTCCCGATAATGCAAAATAACTGTGAGATTATAACTAGGCGTGCAAAGGTTTCGGTTACATAACCATTCGCATGCAATAAAGTTGATACCAATAAACAAAAATATAGGGCTCACCCAGGGAGATAACCTAACGTTGTTCGTGTGCCGGTTGTGAAGGACCAGAAAAGTTAAAATTTTGCTGCTCTTTGCAGGTTACAAAGATTGAAGTTTTAAATTAACTAAGTGTCCATGCATATTCTATACCTGTTAGTTATATCATGTTTATAACTGAAAGTCCACAAATAGTGTATTCCTGTTAGTTATGCCACGTTTGTCACCTAACCGAAAATGGGAAACGCACATGCTAACTGCACCATATATGATATCTCCCTTTTCAAAACAAAATGGTTCAATGCCATTAATGACACTGCCCAGTTCGTTGTATTTCATCTAGTACAAGTATACTGTATACTGTATTCGGAGTTTTCCTACTTCTGAGACTGTAAATATAAAAGTCTACCAGCTTCAAAGGAGCACCAAAATTGGATTTTTCTTGTGGCCACGGAAAGGACCTGACGTTTATAACTGAGTGTTCAGGCATGTTTTATTCCTGTTGGTTTTATAAGATAAGACTGACAAGCTCAACCAATGTACAAGAACAATGTTAGCATGCAGCATCCATGAAGAATAATTTGAGAAAAGGGATAATCTACAAAAATGTTCCTATATGATAATGTTATCTGTTGAAATCAAATCACTGACTGCTTACTTGCCGGTGTATAAAATCCCTCAGGATTTAGTTTGCATTATTAAATCCAAGTAATGCTGTAGTTCTTACCTGTACAGCATTTATGCTCGCCGTCTGATCAGGTCGCTGTCCAATCTGGCCGCTTGAGCTCGTCTGTGCTCCGATTAAATTGCTTGGCGTTTGTGCGACAGCTGAAAATATTAATACCAAATTGTTGGTGTGTATGTTCATCATCTGGGATTACATTTTAATTGAGTCTTGGTTATAAAAAAGTCTGAAATTGGCAGTCCGAGCCGTGACCTTTTCGGTATATTAGATGCATGTCCCCGCACAACAGTTTTTTTCGAACACCTTTAAAATCATCTGGTGTTTCAGCAATATGCGAACGTGCCCAAGGATTGTTATTTTTTTTAGTATGCACTGTTTTGTACATATTGATACATGACCACATTCCTGCGGAGTATATGCATCTTATGTATAAGTTCTTATCTACCTGGTAATCTTTTAGTAAATAAAATTATATTAAGCATATTATATAAAAACTGCATGTCCTCCTTGCATTGTATACAATCTATATAAACGTCAAGCGGCAAAGACCTTAACTGAAACATTCCTATCAAAAGTATGCAACGTACCATTGGCAAGGTTTGCAAGATCATCTGCCGTCTGCAGTGCATTCCCAGAAATTGCTTTTTTGTATAAATCTGCAGCTGCCGTAATGCTCCTCTCCTTGATATGGACAAATATGAGAATAATAAATCCTTGTAACTATTATAAGAAAAAGTCATCGTGTCGTCGCAAAAGCTGCACAGATGCGTCCAAGTGTAACGCTATGTTGAACAATAGTTGATGTCTACTGATCGCAAAGAAGATTGCTAGAGTTTGCAATTTTCATTTGACATACCAAGGTGCCTGAGGAGTCTGGTATTGCAGACTTACAAATGATTTTCGTAAGATTCATCATGCACTTTTATTTGACTGAGAATTTCAAATCTTTCTAAAAAAAATTCAGAGAATATTGCGGCGAGAAAAAGATAGCGGTAAAATACGTTATCATCCAACTGCAAAGGAATCGTCCGCACGGGTTGGTTGGTAATTCAAAGTATGACACCCTATCCAGCTTTAATGGCGTGGGGCTCAAAATAAAGTGTTAAACGGTGAGTATCTATAGCGTTTTATCTAAATCAGTCCGGTCACGTTTTAAATATCCCTTTTAATGTTAAGTTTAAGACAAATCAACATTTTATTCAGTGTATTTTTGGCCGTAAAACACCAACACGCCCATGCAAACTGTTGACCATTGCAAACCCCAAAATTATTGATGAAGGACTAGACATTATCTTGACACTTGGATGAGTTGAATTATAATCTGGAATCATAATCATTCAAATAACTACTAATTTTGAAGCGAACAAGCGGTTAAAACATCACCTAAACATGTAGGTTCAAATGTGTCCGAGTCCCTAAAACAAGGATTACTGAAGCGACATGGCCATGTAGACTGGTACACTTGTTTGTTTAGTGCGTTTAGGTAATAAATTACAACTCGTTGCCATATAAAAATACAAGCTCAAATAAGAAACATTATGGTAACATAACAAAACGTAAAGGATATCTTAAAATCGTGCGCCTTAGGGGTATTATGAACTAACCATAGTATTTTCCTCGAGTTCCGTTGGAACGGCTGTCACATCAGATACTATGTTCGCCAGGCTCATGAATTGGCTGAGATTAGCTCCAGTGGCTTTTTGAGTCATTTGAATTACTATGTGAACCACGGCATCTCGAGCCTGGAATAGAAATCACGTGTTACACTAAGCAAATCTCTCTTCCCATGAGCATGTTTAATCCTTTGGAACCTCAGTCTGAAGCAGTCCACGGGGGCACTCTAGTATATTTGCGTCCCGAGTGCACCGAGGAAACTGACTAAAAACTAATATATTTCTCAGTAAGTGGATAATCAGATACAGTTTTTTTTGCGAGAAAAAATGCTGATTTCTGATAAGTCTAAACACGAAAAGGTACATCAACATGTTGGTCTGGGAAGGCTGCCAGATGTCTCCACTGCATGGATTCATTCTGGCATTTGGATCCAGAATTCAAAAGTTGTGCTCTAAATAATTTTATTTCGTATAAGGAGTGACTATTTTAAATCCAGCAAATTATCTTCATAAACTTAAAGTTACTGCAGTACTTGCTACGTACCCACTTCTGGGTATCAGTCATATGCATCATGCTAATTATTTCTGTTTTGTACATGTTGCATTGAAAAAAAAAACTTTCAAGATTGTGTCGATTCACCGAACTACAGCTGCAACTTTCTGCGCTATCATCTCATACAGGACCCTCATTACTGAAGAAAGCATTTGTTTTATATAGATAATTCTGCGAAGAGTGAAAATATCTCACATCATTTCGAATTTTTTTCCCTGCCTCCGTTGCTACAGGCTGAAACAGAACAAATATTGTTTCACATTTTTACAGACTACCGGTACCTTACCCGTTTTCAATTCACTCAATAAGGCATGTTATTTATACAGTTTCACAATCTGGTGATCTTAACGAAAATTTAAATAATGTAATCTGATTGACATCACTACATAAAATAAAATAAATTAGTGGGCATGCAAACTGGGCTTAATGAGCGTGGGTCAAATGTATTCAGTCTGATGCGCCACGTAGGCTTAAGACCTTTACTAATGAGTGGTAATAACCATTGGATCCAAATATTTCACTTTAGACGTAAGGAACCTGATAAGCAACGGCGTAACTTGCGAAATGTCAGAATCTTGTATAGCTTGACCAAATATCCACATTTGCATTAAAGCTTGATAATCATTTAATTCTAATGATCTTTACCTATAACTTAAGTATGTCCCAAGGTATGTTTTACGTAATTGCCAATGCAGTATCGCAATAAGTAAAGCATGCATACACTGAGTAGAGCATGAGACAATGCCAAAAGCCTATTAAAGGTACAGGAACACACTTAGAGTTTGTTTTTCCCCAAAGCCTGCGATACCTTGCATGTTTAGTAACATTCAGCATACACGGCACCATGTGTGGACCTGAAAACTTTAATCTTTCTCAATGTATAACAATTTGATCAATTACAACTTCTCCTAAAATTTTGGACGGGGCACGAAGAATAGACATTGACCTATAATAACTGAAAACTTTTGCATATTCTTTTTTTAAACCCGACAAATCTTACCTTTGATCAATATTCAATGGATATTTATTGTTCAAAACACGCAAATCAAAGAAAGATTAACACAACTCCCAACGGTTGACCAATGTGAAGTAAAAAGTCCTCTGCAGGCCTCTGCAGGCCCTTACCTTAGAACTTGATATATCATTCAACTCTTCGGTAGCAGACAAAACCTGGCTAATCATGGCATTTGACGACACATCGCTCGTATTTATCATCTTCTGAATATCCTGTAGATCGTCAGTGACAGACTTGGTGTTTGCTAAGGTCCAAATGATACACTTTGATTAATGTATTTGGAACAGTGAAAGTGTATGGCTTGAAACTAAAATCAATGTCACTTTTTACTTCATTGATATGTTTAAGATGAAATGGACAATACTCAGAATACTAGTTCAAAAGCACGTTTACATAATGTGCTGTTTGAAGTGCACAAAAATTGAAAAAAAAATATAATGGACACATATTTAGCGGTAAGCTCTCTACTTTGGTCAGAAAAACTAGAGTTCCTTACCTATATTTTTCGTATATAAAAGCAACATAAAAATTTAAAAGAAGAAAAGCAGACTTATAAACATTTGTATCTTGCAAATAAATATTTCAATCAAATAAATATGTTATAACAGTCTGTATATATGGGAATCAAAATGTGATTGATGAGGTAAGACTTAATATGTTACATTTTGGACACATAAATTGAAACTTTTCCATCCCAGAACAGGCATATAATGGTATTATGTGTTAGCATGGACGTTTCGTCGGTAAGAAACATTCAAACAAACTCCAGACTATCAACTACTTACTGCCCAGGGAATATACGGTAGAAAATATATACACAAAATGCTCATGCTCATGCTCATACCATTTTTATGACAACCGGAGGCAAAGGCGCTGTTTGTATTATAGGATTTAATATTAAGGTATTTTGAGAGCAAGTAACAAAACCGGACCGTGACTTGTATAAACTTATCTCGTTATTGTGTGTGTTTTGGTATGGCTTTGAAGGAATTATTTGATATTCTTCACATTTGAAAATATAAATATCCTGAATATTTTTTCACTTACGTGTTTGGCACAGAGTTCCTTCATATCCAGTTCCTGTGCAGTTACATACTGCAATATGCTTGACAACATCACAAGTGCCGTTGTTAATGCATTTTTGAGTTGGGCTCACGCATGCGTTCGAAGCTACGTTGAATCAATAAAAAAAAAAACACGAAAGATGAAAAGAAATATACTGCGAGCGGATTTCTGAACGCTAAGAGATCACATTTGAACATATACAAACCTACCCTCTGTGAATACACTTATTGTATTTGCATTTTTAATCCAGAACCACTTTCCTGGTAGTCATTACTCTCTCTCTCTCTCTCTCTCTCTCTCTCTCTCTCTCTCTCTCTCTCTCTCTCTCTCTCTCTCTCTCTCTCTCTCTCTCTCTCTCTCTCTCTCTCTCTCTCTCTCTCTCTCTCTCTCTCTCTCTCTGTCTCTCTCTCCCTCCCTCCCTCTCTCTCTCTCTCTATCTCTCTTTATTTATATATGTTTGTACGTACGTATGTATGTATGTAAGTATGTATGTATGTATGTATATATATATGTGTGTGTATGCATATATATATATATATATATATATATATATATATATATATATATATATGGAAGCACTGTTGCCACGTTCTTCAGTAGCAAATTTTGACACACACTGTATTAGCCCAAATAAAATTAAGGGTCTTCAACGGGTCACTTCTCAGAACAAATTTTGGAGCCTGTACCCGCACATTTCTCTCTGAGTAACAGCTCCATGTCTGAGCCAAATGTTCAGCAAAGAACAACCCACATAATAATGTAAAAATATATGAACATGTCAACCGATCAGTTAAATATGTGAACCTTAACTTATAAATGCAGAGTTTCAATATGAGTAAAGAACACCAGTCAAACCAAGCATCATTACTAAAATTTTTAAATACAAGTTCATATATGAATAATTTGGCTTTTACTTGAGCCAGTATGCACCCCTTCTTGTTGCAAAGCTTTCCTTAGGTATACCAACTGCCAGTGTATACCTTAAGTAGAAACAAACCGGGGCATTATATTCTGTCCCAGTGATTATAAAATAAACAGTTACAGCTCTAGACCACCTGTACAAATCGAAGGAAATCTAACAAGTACTGCAACAATGGACATCCTGCACGAGAAATGTTAAGCAAACCCCATGATGACACCTACTCCTCACTTGGAAAGTATCCATACAACAATGCTTTATTTCGCTGCTGATCCTGAGTTAATGTTTCAACATTATGTGTCAAGTTTGTGAAATGAAAGTCTTTAGCGTTTAAGATAAGAACTATGTTATCAAAATGTTATAGATCTCAACCAGATTAAGTACAATTAGGCAAACTTGTTATTGTCGTTGGCCAACTGCTTGCTAACGATGGCCCCTGGGGGGGTTATCCTGACAGAAAACAAGTAAGCCTGAAAAGTCTGAAAGGTGAATATTAAAACAAAATGATACCAAAAGATAAAATTAAACAGCCTGACAGACGAGTCTAAAATCTCCAAAATTTTTGAAGCCATACTAACAATATCTGGATATTCACAGCAAAATTTTTAGAAAAATTTGACCAAAAGTACATATTTGAATCATCTTGACTTACGTTTATTGCAAATAAATTTGGTTGTCGATGCAAAGTCCTGAAGATTAGAACGAATACGACCAAATCTACAATTTTTGCCCAAAATGTTTTATATTCAATAACTTCTGAAATATTACTGTCAGGGAAAGGATAGCTAACTACTTCAAAGTTGAACGCATCAATTTTGTGATATACTTAAATGCAAAATCTGTCATTAGTGACCCGAGTATCCAAGTCCAAAAACACATCTCTGAGACCCTCCGAATTGTTACCTTCCAAAAGGATATTGTTTGAGTAAATTTCTTAAACAGTGCCACTGAAGGCTTTTACATTTACACCAGCAATGTCATCAATATACCTTGCGTTGTTTGATAATTTTGTAGCCATCCGAAAGTCTTTTTTCATCAATTTATCCATATACTTAAATTCAAGCCAGATATGTTTACTTAATTTTATTTACTCACTCTTTGGCCTTTATAAGATTCTGCTACATATATTTAACGTAATCCATCACGATAAGCTATACTACCTTCTGTCTACAAAACTAGAGAGCATGTTAGTCATTATAATAATAAAAGATTTGCCATTAGATTTGTAGTACAACAATGGCCTATCATATCTGCTTTTTCACGGCAGACTGATGTGATGACTTTGCACAGTGTATTTATAACCTATATGTTGCATGGGTATCATTGAACCCGTTTATATTGTGGTCTCTCTTCATACGTTATTCAACACGACCATGCACATGCAGTGCCCATCGCTGATGCATTAGATTTTCACAAAGTTGGTTGCCATTGGTAAGCAAGGAGTGATGATTCAATAAAATGGAAGATGAATTGTACAAAAAAAATTAATTTTACATACTTGTTCAACAACCTTTCATCACACATGTTTCGCACAATGAGCATGATGTTGTTGCGTCTTTCAAGTAAAACACAACACAGCTGCAATGCCAGCTTTTAAGTTTGACAAGATGGCTTTTTGCTGCTTAACACCCAAAGGAGATTTGCTCATATATACGCAGTCTACACCGTAGATGTACGCACAAGATTCGCCTGCCAGACAAAATGGGAATTAGGCTACTTCGAAGTAATGCGTTGTCTATATCGTAACAGAACAAGTGTATTTATGTGTCGATTGGGTGTGCAAAGAAAGACTGTCTCATCTTAAAATGAGAGTGTGCATGTGGTGTTTCTCTGATTCTGCGCAAAGCAGTAAAACAGAAACAATGAACCCATATGCAATATTGTATGTAGGCATACGACTTGACATCTTTGATATGGCCTTATGTTGTGTTTCTTTATTTAATTATTACATATTGAAAAAAATCTGTAGTCAACTGGGAACTAAACTCGTTTTCGACAGTCTTGAGTTAAATGATTCTACCGTCACCATTCACAGTTACTCTACCGAATACAGTAGTTTCAGAAATTTTCGTGCAACCTCAATTTAGCTAACGCTTCTTTGCAGCGGCGTTTCTGTTAAGAGAAATGACACTATTCAGAGTTTCAAATGATTATATATTTCTATTTCCCCTTAATAGTTACATCGTACATTTGTTGACGATACTTGTTCAGTCTCATTATAATAGTCACACCTTCAGGACTACGTTCCTTGGCACTTTGTCATCTCAACCACTATTCAGATTATACATGCAAATTATCCATTTCAGCAGTATCTAATGGTATATTTTACGAAACAATAAAGCTATTTTCAGGCGCAGATGGAAGGGGGGGGGCTGCTTCGGGTGCTTGAGCACCAACCCCCCCACTTCCATTTTTTTAATTAAAAAAGTTGGCTACCCCCTAAAAATTTAGACAACTTTTCATAATCCATGATTATGTACGGGCTGAGGTCAAAGTCAGTGGCGTTAAGCTAATCACCCGGGCTCCGGGCTCCTGGAGCAGCCGAGATTCAACAGTTCTGAAAATGCTAGTCATAGTCTTGCTACTGCAATGCGAAAATAGCTTGGTGTCCATGACTTCTGGCCAAAACCTGGAACGAGTGTGTTTTAGAGACTCTTATGTATAATGGCAGCCGCAGATGCAGCATGTGGACAGAAGTTCAAGATGACCGACTTTCAAAAGGATTTAAAATTTAATAATTTTAATAGGACTAGGACTACTTACGGATCGAACTTTTACAAACTTTCTTCATCAGCTTATACTTTCTCATTAATGGTATAGTAATCCAGCTTGTATGTTCCTTAAAACAGAACTGAGTCTTTTAAGAAAAAAAAACCCCAAATCTAGTACATAAACTACAAACCTAAAGTTCGCACCAAGCAATCAGCCTTTTCAATGTAAAAAACTTTCCTAAAGTGTCAAAGTAACTTTTTACCACATCAATCCCAACCATTAGATGGTGCCACCAGTGAGCCTGCATTTTTTGTTGTTTTATTCTATGCAAGTGTATGACTATAATTTCAGTGCTAGGAAAAGTTGTTTTGACACTGTCAAAATGACTCAAGTCCAGGAGCTCCTGGTGGGCGCTGCCCCCTGGACCGCCCGATCCCTGCTGGGGGCCTGCGGACCCCCACACCCAGGACACAATCATTTCAGCACCCCATCCCATCCCACCCACAATACTTCTGGATCCACATCTGATTTGGGGGTATACTTAGTATTTTTATGCTTGTTAGATTGAACCAATTTACATGCATGCATGGAACAGATGTTCTTCTTAGGAATAAACACATTTACATTTCCTATGGAAACCAACAGATGCATTCATTCCCACAACTGAAAATTCCGCTCCATTTATTTCGATTGTCGAAAGGACTTACTTTTACGTCGAAAAATTGTCACCAACGATGTATTATTATAAAGCAAACAACATCTTCAAAATCAGATATTCATGGAAAAACTATGTTGAACTCAAACTCGAACAATACCTTTAATTGACTGTTGGTGTTTTTAAACTTAAGTAGAAAATGTGTATAGGACATATACGGGTGCACGCACCGAAACATGTTCTGAATAATTTCGTGCTGACGACCCTTAAATTGATTTGGGCTAATACAACCTGTGTCAAAATTTTACAAAAGAACGTGACGATAATACTTCTATGTGTATACAGGTTAGACAGCGACAGGTTAGCTTATGGAGTGCAGCGAGTTAGGACTACGGAGTAGTGTAATGACTACCAGTAAGTGGTTCTGGACGAATAGACACAGGTACAATAGTAAATTTAAATTCAACCTCTATTTCGTGGATCCCTAACCAGGATGTGTTTCTGATCTGTAGGGGTTCCATCAGTGCGTTGTTTGTGTTAATTTGACAATTCATTAAAAATTTGTTTACATTGTGACAACCAAGCCTACAAATATATTCATATTCAATGTTGGCATTTTATGGAGAACACACATACACAGACACATGTATGCAAGCATACAGGTATAAATCCCTCCATCCACATCCATAAATGCATTTATATATATATATATATATATATATATATATATATATATATATATATATATATATATATATGTATGTGTGTGTGTGTGTGTGTGTGATTTCTTGAAAATTGTGGTTTTTAACACATTATTGATAATAACGCACCAGTTGTGGCTTTGAATGTAGATACCATGGATGACGTTCCAGCAAGCACTTGAGTTGTAGCTAGTGTCGCAGTTGGGAGGGCACTAGGTCCGGGCGAAAACATCCCAGCAGGAGTTTGAGAAGTGTCTTGTGTTGTACTTTGGAGCATACCAGAATCAGTTGAAGATGTCCCAAAAGACGTTGGGGTTGTGGCTTGTGCTGGTGTTTGGAGTGAACTAGGATTGAGCGAAAGTGTACTGGCTTGAGTTGGGGTTCTGGTTTGCGCCTTCGTTTGCTCTGAACTAGGACTGAGTAAGGATGTCACCTCGGGAGTTTGGGTTGTGGTTTGTATTACACTTTGGAGTGTAGTAGGACCAGGTGAAGAAGACCCTGGGGAAGTTTGGGTAGTGGCTTGCATTGTAACATTCGGTGTGCCATTACTTGTTAAACGTGTCCTCACAGGAGTTTGTGTTGTGGCCTGCATTGTAACGTTGGAAACGCCATAACTGGTTGCACGTGAAAAAGAAGGAGTTTGAGTTGTTGCCTGCATTGTAACATTGAGTGAATCATTACTGGGTGAACGTGTCCCAGCATGGGTTTGGGTGGTGGCCTGCGTTGTAACATTGAATATGCCATTACTGGTCGAACGTGTCCCAGCAGAAGTTTGGGTTGTGGCCTGTGTTGTAACATTGAGTATGCCATTACTGGTCAAACGTATTCCAGCAGAAGTTTGGGTTGTGGCCTGTGTTGTAATATTGAGTATGCCATTACTGGTCAAACGTGTCCCAGCAGGAGTTTGTGTTGTGCCCTGTGTTACACTTTGGAATGTACTAGAACCAGGTGAAGAAGTCCCCAGAGAAGTTTGGGTTGTGAGTTGCATTGTGCTTTGGAGTGCACTAGAACCAGGTGAAGACGTCCCAGGAGAAGTTTGGGTTGTGGCTTGTATTGTGCTTTGGAGTGCACTAGAACCAGGTGAAGACATCCCCGGGGAGGTTTGGGTTGCGTCTTGCATTGTGCTTCGGAATGTACTAGAACCAGGTAAGGACATCGCTCGAGAAGTTTTGGTTGTGGCTTGCATTGTGCTTTGGAGTGCACTAGAATCAGATGAAGAAGTCCCCGGAGAAGTTTTGGTTGTGGCTTGCATTGTGCTTCGGAGTGCACTAGAACCAGGTGAAGATGTCCCCGGGGAAGTTTGAGTTGTGTCTTGTAATGTGCTTTGGAGTGTACTAGAACCAAGTGAAGACGTCTCCAGAGAAGTTTGGGTTGCAGCTTGCATTGTGCTTTTGAGTGTACTAGAACCAGTTGAAGAAGTCTTGGGAGAAGTTTGGGCTGTGGTTAGCATTGTATCTTTAAGCGTGGACGGACTGGTTGAAAGTTGCCCTTCAGGAGTGTCAGTTGTGGTTTGTATCATATCTTGGAGTGTGCTAGGGCTGGAGGAGGGCATCTCAGCTGGTGAAGTTGCCTCTGTCTGTGAACTTAGGGTACTCCTGGCTATTGATGCTGTCGGTTTGTTTGTTGTGAGGACAGATGATGACGACGATGATGTTGATGTTGTCTCTGCTGCTTCAGAACTTTGTGTGCTCATAAATACTGTATCGTATGAATAGTCAGTCTGTGTCTCAGGACTTGTGGTTTCTTGGGACGGTAATGTTGGCTTGGCTGATGTCATCACTGTGTGTTGGGACAATGTTGAGAGTCCTGATGCGGTATCTACGCCTGTGGCAGAATCTGATGATTGGGTCTCACTTGGTGATGAAAGCGAAGATGAAGTATATAATTGTGTTGTTCCGCCTACCACATGTAGGTGTGAGGGAAGAAAAACTGCAAGAAAAAAAAAACAGTTCAGTTCTAGCGTACAGTCAAAGTAAAGTGTAAATTCATGCAATAACGATCACCCAATGTGATATTTGCATGCTATGTCATATTACAGAATGAAAAGCTTTCATACCAGGTTATGATTACGTATTCTTTTTCTTGAAAGGGCAGCATTAAACTAAAAGATAACTTTCATGAGTAAAGGCACCTAGTAGTGTATGCCTGTCTGGGCAATGGGGAGTTGCAGCTATTTGCTTAGAATGGTGGTAAACTGTGGTAGATCTGACTGTTGTTTTCTGTTGACAAAAGTCAATTTAGCCCCGAGAAGCTCGTGGATAGCTAGTGGCAGCCCCTTCCTTATGCCGCCGGGTTTGATGGTTACCACTGTTCACTAGATGCTAACTGGATTTGCAATAAAATATCAATTTGTTGAGCGGGAAGGGAAGATGATAGAAGACACATGTCTGATTACAAAACAATACTCACTACTTTTAACTAAATTCACTCAATACATCATTAGTTACTATGAAACGCATTCACTGGCGACACCATATTGCCCCGCTGTCTTTTGCCAGTCAGCGCCAAGCCCCACAGGCTTCGATAGTGTTTCAGCGGTGAACAGTGTCAGCACCACCGCTTGCCCACTTTAGAAAGCATTAATCATTGTTTGCCACTCATACCTGGCATAAAGTATGCTTATCCCCAGTTTGAGTTATGCTTACAGACCTATTACCTTAAAAATAGGTAAATACCATCTGCTACATTTATGTCAATGACTGATGTTAGAATGGTTCTGATTATTCCAATATCTGGACAAGTGATAGTATTTAATCAGAAGGTCCAAAGCGCTCAACATAAAATGTGAGCCAGGAAACAGTTATACGACTTTAATTTACTAATTTCCATTAATATTGCTCTGCCTGTAAACTGAGCATGAGATACAAGCATAAGTGTTGAGAGTTTGTGCCTAGGCATGAGAAAATGCTCATACGAGGTAAATCAGCATGGAGAAAACAACGGAAAATTAAATCAGATGAGACCTACCGCATATACATAAAACAGCTGTCGTTGCCATAAATAGTCTGATATGTGGACATATCATCCTGAAAAAAAAAAAACAGAATGAATAGCACTTTTAGAACGTGCAATTGCACCACGAGACAACACACTTTAGCCACATGCGGATTAAACTATACCGAGGCTTCCAGTAAACATCAGAAAGAAACCATACATTTTCATACTGAATTACAAACTAAAGATATGCATATGAAAACACCCAAGAATTAACGTCATTTTTAGCTGCCACTGGCATATTGAAAAAGGTTGAACCATATAAATATTAACATATTAGTTGATCGCGATATTTACAATACAAATACGCCAGCCACCACCATCCATTCGACCATTCCCACCCACAAAAATAAGATTTTCAACATTTACGTTTGAGTCCATCATTCGTCAGTCCATCTGCCCGTTAAACCTTATTTTTATCATTTTCGACTTCCTTTCAAAAACTGTTGAATGGAAGGTTTTTCAAATGGATGTTCTCTATATAGTCGTCTACCAAGTTTAAGAAGATGAACTGAGAGTGCACTTTTTCTTTTTTCTTTTTTTTTTTTCTTTTTTTTGTGAAACACGACAAAGCGAGTACCTATGAGGTTTCTTTTACAAAGGAAATTTTGACTTTGAATGTTAAACTGACAGTTTCTAAAAAGATATATTGACTTGTATCTTGGTGATGTTAAACTGTTGGTCACTGATCGGTAAGCACTTATACAGATATATTGACTTGTATCTTGGTGATGTTAAACTGTTGGTCACTGATCGGTAAGCACTTATACAGATATATTGACTTGTTTCTTGGTGATGTTAAACTGTTGGTCACTGATCGGTAAGCACTTATACAGTATATGCAGGAAAAGCAGTGGATTCCTGTCAGCAGAGCACTATATCATCATGATACCTTTGTTGGATTCATATGTTTGGTCTTTCTAGGTTAAAAACAATAATGTCACGATCCCCCACAACATGTTTGTGTTGACATTTTGATGTGACGTAGATATGTAAACATTATGATAACAATGATAACAACAACTTATTTTCGACATTATTTAAGATGTATAACGCACCTGTACTTAGGCTTTCTTGAGTTTCTTTGAATCAGTAATTCATTTTTCGTTTTGGTGCAGCAGACATTAATTAATGACGCTGATGGTAATACATGGTTGCCCAATGAACCGTAACTGACACCAGGGGAAGAAAAAACAAAAGGGCCGCTTTCCGTAGAAATGCTAGGCTAAATATTGTTCCTCTGCATTTCTTGCCAATTTTTGCCAAGAAATACTGCGGCAGAATATTGTTCTAGGTGTTTCTCGGCAAAAACAGCGAGAAACGCCAAGGTCAGAATGGGCAGGAAAAGACCTCGGTGTTTGTCAGCAAAAACGCCGAGAAATGCCGAGATCTGTTGTCCTCTTATTCTCGCTTCGGCTCAAAAGCTGAGAAATGCCGACGTAGGTATAGAAGATGAAATGATCCCTCGGCATCTCTCAGGATTTTATCTGAAAAATGCCATGGTAAGGAAAAGGGAGGGAATTTTCTTGGCATCTCTGTCGAGGCAAGGGACAGCGACTAAATTACTCTGCATTTCCCAGTAAATTAATGCAGAGGCAAGCTTATGGTATTCTGCATTTCCACTGACAAAGATCACTGACTACATTTAAGTCCAGGTGATCAAAGTTATAAACGTATCATTAAGATCCAACACTAAATGACCAGATTTGATATTACCTAACATGCTACATATTATTGTCATTTATTTGTTTTACATGTTTTATATAATAGTTTTGTGCATAGTGTTACTTCCACAAACTGGAGTCCATTTAAAAATACACACTCGACGAAAAAAGCTAAGCAACCATTATTTATTAACTGTACAAGAAACTGTCCATGCACTAGTCTGTCCGCCCAAGCAGTGCAAGAGCTTCAATGCTACTATTTGAATTATATATGACTTAGTTGGGTACTGAACTGTCTTACTAAATTTGTTGTTTAATTGGTATTGATTTTGTTTAAACATATTTATTTCATCTGGATCACCAAAACAGCAGAAGAAAGTCTAATCGAGTGTTTCACCAGTACAGGCACACACACAGTATATATGCAAGACACGCAGTACACTACAATGGAAATATAAACAAGGAATGCTGCCATTGAGAGGGGAGATGTTAAGTGTATACAAAGACAATACGAACATGAAATGCCATGGGGGGGGGGGTCTAGATCGCTAAGTTATTAAACATAACATTTTCAACAGGAGCAGGCATTTAAATTTAAAATTCGAACCTGCGGGTCCACATAATGAACAGCTGCGCTGCATCAAATATACCTTCATTTGTGTCCTTCCGTAAATCTTTGCTGCCTTTGGTGAGACAAGTTTACAGAGTGTTGCTTGGCAAATCAGTAATAAGGGTACCACTTACTGCTGGGGCCAAGAGATGACACATTGTGTTCAATAATTTGAGTCTGGAAGCTGAGTAACGAGGACATACTAGAAAAAAGTGATAAGTATCTTCGTGGATAGCAGTACACGTGCAAGAGGAAGACGAGACAATATTGAATTTGTAAAGGTGTGACTTTAGACTGGAAAATCCAAAGCAGAGCTGGGTACGACATATATTCGGAAAACGTTTTCCAGTAGAAAATTAGTCAGGTTTAATGTCAAAATACGGAAGGGTATTTTTTTTTTTTTGTTTAGTTTGAAATGTTTCAAGGGGTGCTGACTGTCTGGTGTCTAAGGATAGATTATTCCATAGTTTGATGAGGGGGGAAAGAATCACCGAAACGCTTAGTTTTGAATCGAATCTCTAATATTAGAATGGTTTCTCAAGTTTAGATCAGCTTTACGCGTGAGATCCTCAGGTATGAGGTCACACAGGTACTGAATGTACTTTTGCATGACATTTTACACAAAAAAATAGTTTTTGGTATTTCCGCCGATCAGAGAGAATTTGCCAACCCAGCTCACTGAGAAGACGAAGAACAGGGTGTATAGCGTAGGGTACCAGTACAAATTCTTGCAAGTTCGTATTGTACATTTTCAAGAGAATCTGAAATGCCGATAGTACCATAATCCAATAGAACACTACCGCATTCGAGTATTGGCCGCACCATGGTTAAGTGTAGCCTTAACAGGGCTTTGCAAGATAAGTTGAATTTGAGTCGGCGGATAAAAGCAAGTCGTTGATTATCCTTGATAATGATGCGGATAATATGGGAATGCCAAGCACCGTTTGCAGTCAAAATAATTCCTAAATGCGTATGTTGATGTGCTTCATGTATAGCAGTCTCTCAAGGTAAAGTATAGGAAGGTCTTGCTTATTAATCTTAGGGTAAAAGAGGACTGCAACTGATTTGATGGCATTAAAATTATATATTACTATCAGAAAACATTTATATAAATACTGTTCTGCAATTCAAAGGTACACAGGTTTCAATTGTTTCTGGAGTATTAATAATTCAATTGAAAATTTGAAAGCTAAGAGTAATCATACTTTTGATTTCTCAACACTTTCTACCAATTTACCTCTTGAAAGAGTTAAATTAATATTGGAAGAAATAATTATCAAAATGTTCAAACATTCGGCTCACAAATATATAAATATCAATATTTAGAAACAAGATCTTTTTGGTCAGAAAAAATGAACGAGGAAAATAATTGGAAATCTTACACCGTAGGATAACTTATAGATGAAATTCATTTTTTTTAGATAATACGTTTGTTACATTTGGATCTCACATATTGCAACAAATAAATGGAATCCCTATGGACAGTAATTGCTCTCCTTTACTTGCCGATCTTTATTTAACATGGCTTGAATTTGAATTCATGCAAAATGAAAACAGATTTTTACTTAGCTAAAAAATTGTTCTACATTTCCAGATATATTGATGACATTGCATGCAAGAACGTTGAAAATTTCTTAGAAATTGTAAATAAAATTGCACCCTAAAGAAATTCCTGTAAAGAGCAATGATGTTGATCCTTATCATGATATATTTCTAGATTTACATATTAAGATAATTGATAATAGTTTTGTAACTAAAATTTATCACGAAATAGATTATTTTAATTTTGACGATGTAAATTATCCTTTTCCAGAAAGTAATATTTCGGTAAAATTAGGTTATAATACTTTTTTATCTCAAATATTACATTTCGGTCGTGTTTGGGATAAATTTATAGATTTTGCATTTAGAGTTAAATTACTTACAATAAACTCATATATAGAGGTTATGAAATTATGTTTTTAAAAAAATGCTTTAACACTTTTTGTCGAAGACATTCAGAATTCGTTTTAAAAAATGGCTTCTCCAGTTTTAATACGTTCTGGCACTCTGTTACATCATAAATAATTTAAATGTCAAAAGTTTCTTACATACTATATAGTTATATTTGTCACATGTTTTTTTTTATTTTTTTTTTTTATTCTCCACATAGGCTTATATAACATAAATTAAGTCTTTTAGAAATAAATTTTATGGTCTAATAACTACATGACCGGTTTCCTCTGTGTAGAGCAGAAACTACCTATGGGTTGGGAGAATGCCTCGAGCTGTGTCCTGGCCGCAGAGTGTATCAGACATGTGAATTCAAATTTGATGGAACATTTTTTTAGCTTGACTTCGGAGTTTAGATATCTACATAGAACTGCTTATTTGTTCAGATTTCAAATTGTATAATTAGTAAGGTTTTTAGTTAAAATTATAAAGAAAAAAATACATGAGTAGTTGCTCCAAAAGGTCCAGTATCCCACCCCAACCCAACCCCACCCCAAACCCAAATGCATCTCAGACGATTCGAGACTGTGAGTTAACACGTCTAATGACGGTCATTGAAGTTGAAGGTTTCCCACTAAGGACCCGTTTATTCAACTCATTTGGCTCTTAAAACCTTGAATTTTCAAAACATTTCCATCAAATGTAATGTAATTGACGAATTATTGAATACATATATAGTCAGAAAGAGTGATTGCATTGGCTGTGAAATACAGCGAGTTTATAATAAATGGGCCTATATTTTTAATGAAACACAACAGCGTTGATCTAACCAGTTTCAGGTGTGACGCAATTGACAACGTGACTTTTCTACGTCACATCGTTACATTTGCGTTTTACCTGAAGTTAAAGAACTGGTTTAATTTATTTTATGTGATCACTCTGTCAGGTAGACCTAGTTGGGTCCGTTCTAAGACCAAGCGCTGCAGGTAAGTGTGAGGTTTATTATACTTACTTGATTTTATGATTCAATTTTGCTAGGCCTAATCATGAATGTTAGGTGTAGACTTAAGTAATTTCTTCATAATTATGTAATCTGGGCTACATTTATAAGTAGGTCTATTAACAAAAGAGCATCACATTCGCTTCATTCCGACGTAACACATCGGCGCGGGATGTTTGTATTGGAAATGCAAACATGGCGCCGCCAGTTTGCAGAATTACTTGTTCGGGGATTATTGGCACCGAAACAGGTCTTGCGCTTGTTCCCGGCTGATGACCCGATTTTATAAAGGCTAATAAAGCCTAAAAGTTTCTTCAAAATTTCAAATTTTATGAATATGATTTGTTCCTTTCAAACAATAATTTGCTATAATGATTTAGAACTATGCATTTTTTCAGTAAATGGTACGAAATTGGACTTTGCTCTTAGAATATCGGACTTGATAGTGTTCAAACGGTACATGGGCTTACAAAATTAGGTTTGTTAATTTTCTTTTTGTATTAAATGTGACACGCCATAAGTTAACACGCCGACCTCAACTGGTGACCAGCACGAAGTTTGACCACAAATGGATACGCTCTGGAAACTGTTCGAAAAGAAATTTTGTACAAATTCTGCAATGGAATCAGGAAAATCAAGTTGCCTCGGGGAGGGGGGGGGGGAGCTTCGTGGAATACTTTATCGAAGGCTTTCGTTATCTCTACAAAACCATGTGCTCTTCTAAATCCAGTTCTGAGCCATTGTACATATCACAAAGAATAGAGACCAGCCGATCGATGATTGAGTCTTTTTTTCTTAAAGCCAGAATTTTTGGAGGTCAGTAAGTAGTTTTTGGTCAAGTACTCATAGAATATATTGTACACTAAACGTTTGAGAACTTTTGAAACGTTACACAGGAGAAAATGGGTCGATTGTTTTCTTCCCTGTGCTTGTTTTTCTTTTTGAAAACAGGACATAAGTTAGACATCTCCCAGGGAGCCGGGGATTGTGACCTTAAGAGAAGTACTAAATAATAGTGCAAGACAGTGACATATACTAGGAGCAGGTTTATTTCTTTATTTTTTTCTTCTTTTCTTTTCTTTCTTTCTTTTTTTTTTTTTTTTTTTTTTTTTTTTTTTAGCCGAAATAACAATTGAGGATGATCACATTTTTCTAAATTACTTGAAATCACTTTTTTTGTTTTCGATGAGGGGTGGTATAGATAAATGGAGTTTAGAGCCGAGCACGGTTTCACTAAGACTCCGTCATTTTTTTAGTTATATCTTTGGAATCGAGCTCTAAACGAATTTTATCAAAATTGAGGTGTATCGACTGTTTGATAGTTTTGACAGTAAGATTACGGTTTGTTTCGTGGAGGTGAAATAAATATTCAATTTTGCTGTACACTGAAAGCGTATAGTGACGTGCTTGGTGTGTGAGGCGCTTGTGTCGCTTCCATGCTCTGTCACGCTGTCTCATTAACAGTTTGATGATACATGTAATCCATCGCTTTTCTTTGGGCCGAACCAGCAGGCCTTTGCTTCTGCAAGAAATGAGTTGTTTACATGTATCTAAAAATTAATCAGACAAACAAGATACCGAGTCATCAATAGTGTCAAAGACGACAAGTTCTGTGTCCTAGGGAGCTTAAGTAACGTAGTAGTCAGATTCCCAAAGTCGGTCCAGTTGTTATGTTAAATCGTGCATTCAAAGGGTCGATGAGTTGGGTTTAGGATGGAAAAAGTACAGGAGATGACGGAATGGTCAGGATTGAAATTTGGTGCAAGAATACCAGAGTTAAGGACGAAGCCAGGAGAATCCGTGATCATCAGACCAAGCGGACTCTGCGTGTACTCTGTAGCACTGGGTAGGCCTGATTTTAACTGAAATAAATTATTGTGTGGAACTAGATCGAACAGATACTGAACCAGTTCAGCGTAAACAACCGTCATTAGAGTCCCCAGTAATGATGAGCATTCTGGGATCCATCTCGATGGCAGAAGTAATAGATTGTGTGAGGAATTCTATAAACAAGCCTCTTTCTGCTGCCGTCTGCCCATGTGGACGACAATACACTTCTAATAAAACATTCGCAAGATTTAACGTAATTTCGACCCACATACACTTGCAAGATTTCGACTTCAGACAAAGTCGCCTGGCACATGGTACCTGGTTTCTGTAAAGAGCGACGCCACCCGCAGGTCCAGTAACTCGGTCTTTGCGCATTGGTGGTTGAAAGTCATCTGCTAACAATAACTCATAAGGGTAGTTTAAGTCCGATCATGTTTCGGAAAAAGTGATGACATCAATATTTTCAAATTCTGCAAGGAGATACAGCTCGTCTAGATTTCCTTCAATCTTTAAAGTACGGTGCATGGGGGCCGTTGTTAAGCTGGTGTGCGATGGGCCCTTTCCCATTTGAATTCAGACAGTGATAGCTTATTACTAATTGGTTAGTCTATCATAGGTAATCCCAACGATAGCTGATTTTATTTTCATAGCTTAGGTTATCCTGACTTTGGTTGAGACAGATTAACGACGACGGTTTTTTGGTATTAATATGGTCCAATAAGACCTTACCCGTCCCCTTAAATTCAATCAAAGAAAGATTGGGTGAGAAGTTAAAGAAAAAATAAAAAGGAAAGACAAAATACACACCTATATATTTAGGATTAGACTAATATAAAAAGGCAGGCGTATAGGCTACTTTAAACAGCTTGAAGTGATCAAAGCTGTAGTGAACCTACTCTACAGGTGACAACCTATACAGATTTACAAGTGACAAGTGCGTTTTTCGGTCGTTTTCTCATCCTTCAGAAACTTCCAATGGTACAAACCTAAAGTGAAGAATAAAAATACGCAGCGTGTTGACGAAACAAAACACACCAACACACACACACACACACACACACACACACACACACACACACATACACACACACAAAAGCAAGAGGCAGAGGTTTAAAAGCCAGGT
Source organism: Hermodice carunculata (assembly GCA_964020975.1). Lineage (NCBI taxonomy): Eukaryota > Metazoa > Annelida > Polychaeta > Eunicida > Amphinomidae > Hermodice > Hermodice carunculata. Next base: position 78,956,115 of record OZ026619.1, read on the forward strand.
GAAGAATGAAGAAACATTAGTCCGGTAGCTCTCGGAGAAACAATAAATGGACTTTTCAGCAAATTTAGAAACTGCCACACTGTAGCCTATATTTGGAAAAAAACTGGTTTGATTGTGAAAGAAAACTCATGTTGATCGATTGAAGCTTCTCCCCAATGGCAAGCGGGGCGCAGCCTGAGCACTGCAGTGATCAATGAATGTGGGTGCAATGGTGAGCGCAGGTACATGTACGAGTTAACGGGACTCCACATATAGCCTACAGACACAAACTAAAATTTGCGGAACTTGAAATACCTCGATAAATAGGCATGTTTAAGGCCTGCAATTTTGCTGGTTTATAAGTTATACAGTTTGGGACGGTATGGAGGATGTCGCGGGTCCGCGTTTTATCATAGGCTCCGCGGTCCGCATCCGCATCCGCGTCCGCATTTTAGTATGTACCATCGTGACAATTCAGCAACCTGTGGATTGACCTTGAGACAGGAGACTGTCATTTGCATTGCAGACTGGCCAATATTGAATGAAATTCTGAATGTTGATTATCCCTTTCGTCCATTTTTTTTATTTTAAGACTATCAATTTTTTTCTTTTAGGCCTATTACCCTGTTTGATTTTTTTTAGCGCGCCAAACGGTCCAAATTAAAATATAGACTCATGTGCGAAATTTGATAGTTTCCGATTACGTCGTCATGGGTCTCTGATGGTGCAAAATTCTAAGCTGGCTAGGGTTCAAAACGTCACATATTACCGATTACGTGGACAAAATCGATAAAGTTTTTCAATTCCGTGTCTTTTAGAATGTTTTGGACAAAACTGGGATAGTTTTGTGATTTTGTGTACGAAATTGAAAAACTAGACGATTCCGTGGACAGAATTGTGTTATCTCTAGACTTCTGTGAACAAACCTGTCAAACTGTCACAATTGTGTGCACGAAATCGAGTAAGCTATGGGTTTTGTGAAATGTTCTTACAATTTCGTGCACAAAATTGGATAACATATGGATTACGTGACATGTTTTTTTATTTTGTGCCTAACCTTTGATCAAAAATGGATTTTGTGGACAAAATTGGAAAGCTTTTAAGATTTTGTGGACGAAATTCAAAACTTTACCTAATTCTGTGGACGAAATTGGTAAATTAAAGGATTCTGTGGACAGAATTGATAAACTTAACGATGTTGTGGACTAAATCGATATATTTAACAATGCTGTAGATCCCAATTTTCAATTTCGTAGACGAAATCGATAAAAGTTTACACTTCTGTATGCGAAATTGATAGCATTTTGTGAACAAAATTGATAAAGTATAGCACGGAATTCATCAGGCTTGTTGGATTTTGTAAAATAACTTCAGTTTTGTGATTTTTTCTTCTTTCAGTTTTGTCCACAAAATCGCATGGGATGTTTAATTTCGTGGTAGGACTTCCATTTTGTAGTTTGCTCTTCCACATTTTAATTTTGTGTATTTGCCTAACTTGCATAAATTGGAAGCCTACAACTTTGATTTATGGTTCATTGGATGGGGCTTTGCCACAAATCCATTAATTTAAATAGGAATGGCACCTCTATCTATACTAGTTTTGAAGCTATTCAAGATTTACATTTTGCTTATTAACCTAATTTGCAGAAATGAAAATCCTGCAACTTTGGTTCATGGCTCATTGGATGCAGCTTTGGCACAAACCTATAACTTAAAGTTAGAATGGCATCTCTATGTGTACAAGTTTTGGATATATTCAACTTTTAAAGTTTCAATGCCTCTTATTAACATAATTTGCAATTCTACAACTGATATACTGTCCATTATATTGGCAGGTGTCTTAAACCTACATATGCACATTGATATTTTGAGATTATCTTCAACAGCTTGGAAGATATGGACCTTTTAAAATTTTAATTGCCCCTTATATATGTAATTATAAACATCATGAGTAGTCCACAAGAGATGCACAATTTCACTGGTAAGGTCAGTCAGCATAGAAAGTTTGGTGGTTTTCAGCGAAAAAGTGTCTGAGAAAAATATTGGACTGACTTGGTCAGAAAGAAAGAAAGAAAGAAAGAGAGAGAGAAAGAAAGAAAGAAGGAAAGAAAGAAAGAAAGAAAGAAAGAAAGAAAGAAAGAAAGAAAGAAAGAAAGAAAGAAAGAAAGAAAGAAAGAAAGAAAGAAAGAAAGAAAGTCTTTACTCATACAATGAAACTGCTCTATTGTGGATACCCTTGGGACCAGAAAAAAGTGCCCACTCCTGAGAGGGTCAGACTTTCTGGGCAGTATGGATGAATATATGTAATTGTCCAATTACGTTATTCAAACATGTACATACACATCATGTACAGAGTATACATATTATATTTCAGGGGGATGTGTCTACATGCAATACAAAACTGTCTTTGTTCCTTTATTACATATACAAATTTTAATAGATGTTGTCACAAAACTACATGTACATGTACCTCTGAACTGAGACATGCACTATACTGACTCAGTATTGGCTGTAAAGAACAGGCTTCATCTCACTTGTTTCAAGAAAACAAAGACACGAAAGTGTCCACTGAGATGACACAAATCCACACACTGATTTAAAATTCACAAAGTGGTGAAAACAGTTATTGAGGACTCGAAAATCATACATCGATGGGTCTAGCCAACTCAGCACTGTCCGTAGTCTATTTTGACTGAGGGTACACTCAGGCTTGTTCTGCCTAGAAGTCCCCTGGCTGTGATCCCTTGGGACTGATAAGCCCAGCAGACTCGTAACCTCAGGCAAAACCAGACCAGCTAGGACACCAGTGTCAGCCATGGTGCACTGACAGCTCTGTCCAGCACTAGTGGGAACATGGAGCACATCTGTTCTTGCATGAACACAAAGAAATTCCCTGCATTTTATTGAAAACCTCATTACACAGTTGTTGGGAGTCCCCTCCCCCTCCATCTCATTTGCTACAAGACCCAAACCTTCTAAACCATACACCTGGCATGCATGGATAGAAGGCTGCCAATGTGACTGGTTCAAGCTAATTTATTATGAATGCAAAATACTAGCAAGTGGAGGCTTGAGACAAGAAGTACAGCAGAATCCCTTGATGTGGATTGTTGGGAAATTCATTAAATGTACCATACATTAAAATCCCCAACTTTTGTTTGCATGCTGTTTGATTTGCCAGATGCCTAAAACCTATAGGTGTAAGTTAGAGCTTTGTGTCTATCTACAATATTTTTGAAAAAAATATAGCTTTCAAAACTTGAATTGGGCTTTATTTGCATAATTTTAAATATAAGGGCTATTCCAAACCAGGCACTCAATTTCACCAGTAAGTCAGTCATCATGCCAAGTTTTGGTCGTTTTCAGAATAATAGTATCGGAGAAAAACTCCTGAAAAATTTGGTCGTAAAGAAGAAAGGCAGAAATAAGGAAAGAAAGACCAGACATAAAAAGGTTGGCCCACCCATTGGATATAGTAAACAATATTACATGGGCCATACCCTATGGATTTGAGATTTAGTATGGTACATAGTTGGGGATATATTTCTTTATATACTCTGAAACATGATGGGCAACCGGAATTGGAATGAACTTACGGCTACGCTTGATGATTTTATTCCGCCAAGTGCCCGTTATTGTAACAATTCATGTACCAGTTGACTCCTCTTTGTCAACGTATAGAAGATTGATATATACACATTAATCAATTAATGGACTGTACTTAGATTAAAATATACAATTTCCATTAGAATGATCTCACCAGGATAATTCTGTACCAGATATGCAATCTGCCTACTTGACAAAATATCAATAAAATTTGAGCATCAAAGACAAGGTAAATGAAAATTCTGCTCAAATTAATTATACATCGAAGGCAGCAGGCTATTGCTCTTCCAATCATATTATATCAGGCAGTTTATTGGATAAAGTCGGTCATTTAAGCCTTTATAAAAACGTAAGTTTTATGGCTATTGTTGTCCAATTTTATGTCGACCGAAAATAAAATACACACTAACTACAGCGTATGAGAGAACATGGATGACATCACTGTATTGACTGTATTGCAAGCTAATTAACAGCTTCATGTTCCGAGAATGATATCTAAACAAATGAACTTGATTTGCATTGCATTTATGCGCTTATATGGCATGCAGGGGTTAACAGGCATTTGCCATGGCACAAAAAAGAGCACTAACAAACATTTCTAGGTTTCCTGAAAACATAACATGAGAGTAACATTTTTGTTTTGCTTTGTTTGTTTGTGTTGTTTTGTTTCCTTATTGTTTATGTTTATTTGTTTGTTTTAATTATTACACAAAATAATTTCACTGGTCGCTTACTTTATAACATGAGATGAGATCACGCTCTTGTCGCTCTAAAAGAACCAGACTGATTACCTCTTCAAAGCATGACACAGTTGAAAAATAAGCTATTCACTGGCAAGTTCTTATTAGGTAAAGCACGACAGCATAGTGCAAAAATTCCCGTTCCTTTCGTGACGGTGATTTCCCAGTTGTCACACCTAGACTGTGTATCAATCAATTTTTTCTAATCTGCTCAGCGCCTTCACTTTTGCACATTAAAGAGTAATGTTCATCTTTGTAAGAAAGTTAGAATCTGTATTGGAATTCCAGCCTTGAATTATTACTTTTATATGAACTGTAACTTTTACAGATTCTGTACTGTTCATATACTTTATTATTTTAATGAGGATGGGAAACCTAGCCTCTGGTGTGTCCACGGTAGAACAATTGGTAGCATATGAAGCAGATGGAGTGCCGTACAAAAATAAATTTACTTTTTCAGACTGATGCAAGTTGTCAAATAAAAAACCAGTATTATTTATTCTTAAAATTACATTAACCCTTGTCAAGATAATTTGCCTATGTTCATTAAAAAGTGGACACTGCAGTATAAAATGAGTCGCTGTTTCAGTCCGAAAGACGCAGTCACAAGCTGGGAAGTTACAAAGATTATGAGAAAACAAATGGGCGTTTAGAGAACTAAAGTCCACTCTCAACCGCTTTAATAAAATGTTCAGCCCACGTGGCCCATATCTCAGATGGAGCAGTTTTTAAGGAAAGTGAATAGATTTGATTGAAGCTTTAAAAGCATTTAATGCAGGATCGTGTCTTACATTTAATGGCAGTGTAGGCCAGAGACGACCAGTTGACGGAATGAACGAGATTTCGAAAGCCAACTTGCGTGGCACTGCACGTATTTGGTCACGAACATTTCGCACGTTGCGTATGGCATAATTTGCTTCATTCACATTAACAATTTTATAATAAAGAACGAGTTTTAAATATTTACGTCTGCTTTCTAGGGTGGCCCAGCCTAAATAATTGAGTACTTTAGATTGGTTAGACGTTTTTATTGCTCCAAAAAACGTACAATGTAGCTTTGTCTTTGGTTAAGGACTCGGGGGGGGGGGGGCAGGGGTGTCTGACACAAGCATCTGTTTACATTCGCTTCATTCACATTAACAATTTTATAATAAAGAACGAGTTTTAAATATTTACGTCTGCTTTCTAAGGTGGCCCAGCCTAAATATTTGAGTACTTTAGATTGGTTAGACGTTTTTATTGCTCCAAAAACGTACAATGTAGCTTTGTACTGGTCTGACACAAGCATCTGTTTACATTTGTTTGAGCAATAACCATAAACCGGTGCGGCATACTCCAGAATGGGCCGAACAAAGATGTAAAGATGCTCTCAAAAGGATTACTTGGACAAAAAGGAGAAAGATATCTAATGCGACCCAGACGAGAGGAAGCTTTGTTACTAATGTAGTTTATGTGACTGTCCCATGACAGATTTTCAGTCAAAATGATGCATAGATGTTACGCTTATGGACTATTTTACAGGCTCATCTGCAAATATTAGCGATTCATGTGCTATTTATTCCTATTGTTAAAGAAAAACCTTTTTAAGGGGGGGGGGGTTTACTGGGGTTGAAGTCAACTCTCCACCCCTGCCCCCCCCCCCCCAGTCCTTAACCACAGACAAATTCTTATTTAAGTGAACGGTAGTTTCCTCTGATGTATTATATATTTCTAATAAAGATGTGTGGTCAGCAAATAAGTATACTGTACAAGTTTAATCATCTACCAAATCATTTATAAAGACAATGAACAACAAACCCTAAGATACTACCCAGAGGAACACCAGATTCAATAGACACGCATTTGGATGCAAAACCACCAAGTACAACTCGCTGTTTTCTGTAACTTAAATATATGATCCACGACGGTGAAGGGGCACAAATTTCCGAGTTCGTGTAATTTATGTCAGAGACCGCGATGCTAAACCCTGTCAAAACGTTTGATACATTTAAAAACACCATTCGCATTTCTTTTCCTTAATCAAGTGCATGACGTAATTCATGAGCAATGTTAAGTAGTTGATAAACCGTACAATCGAGTTTTTTAAGCCAGAGTTGCAGTTAGTGGGGAGGTCATTTTAAGTGAAGAAATTATACAATCTCGCAAATATACAAACTTCAAAGACTTTGGACAAAGACCATAATGGAGATACAGGACTTTAAAAAGTGCACATACATTGGCCTCTTTCCAAGAACTTGGAAAAGTCGATGCAGTGAGGGACAAATTGAAAATTTTGGAGAGAGAGAGAGAGAGAGAGAGAGAGAGAGAGAGAGAGGAGAGAGAGAGAGAGAGAGAGAGAGAGAGAGAGAGAGAGAGAGAGAGAGAGAGAGAGAGAGAGAGAGAGAGAGAGAGAGAGAGAGAGAGAGAGAGAGAGAGAGAGAGAGAGAGAGAGAAGCCGTTGTACTTTATCTGGGAGACCATCCGGTCAACATGTTTTATATTTCAACTTTTCCAATGCTTCTTAAACCTCTTGGTCACCAATCGAAATGTTTCCAACAGTGTGGTCGGTTTTCACGGCTGGGTCAGGTTAATCGACAGAGATATCGTCAACTACACATTAAGATAAAAAATAATTGTTTAACGCAGTGGCTTTGTCAATAGAGGATAGCCCCATTTTCTAGAACAAAAGGAATGGGCTTGTTTTTACTTCAACCACATACATCTTTAATTGTGTGCCACCGTTTGGCTGTCCTGACAAGATCCACGACTGCATATTTGAGCCTATGATACCATGCCCAATCGTTCTTACTGCCAGACTTTTTCACCTGATTGTAGGCACTGTCCCTGACCCTCATATAGTTGCAAATGTTAGCGGTCAGGAATGGCTTATCCTTGGGTCTGATTGTAACTTCTTTGTGTGGTATACACTCAGACGCCACATCTGACAGAAACTGCGTTATAGATTGACAAAGTATCATTGATATTGTCATAGGCAAATATAGCGATTTAGAAACTCTCTGCTTTCAGCCAAATTTCGACAGGGTGGTCTGTAAAAAGTTACCATAAAAGTTTTGCATTTATGAAAAGTTGTTTCTATGAATACCGTTTCCAAACGCAGTGCACTAAAATCTGTCCTCAACTTAGTGTTTAATGATTCAGATGTATACACCGCTACAACACCTCCAGATCTCTTGAGATCAGATCTGAAAAGGGAGTTTAAGCAACGAATATGTAAGTCCTCATAGACCATAGTGATATCTAGTTAAGTTCCATTCCAGCGAAAGAGTAACATTTAGTGGACAATAAGTCCCAAAATGTTTCCGTCTGATGAATGAAATACTAGGCTAGGTTTCGTGCATATTTAGAAATAACAAAAAGACTTATAATAATTAATATAAATTTTAATTAAGCATGTGCATGTAGAGTTCATATCTCCTCCACATAGACCTACGTGTTTTGAGAAGCGCCATGCAGCAAGTGCCAAAATCTTGAATGGCTTACTGTGCCAAGTCGGGTGCATTGGGAAATTTCTTCAATGGGTTCACTGAAGAAAATAGGCAGCTCAAACCCTTAGCATCTTTAAAAGAAAGCATTTTAACTCATACTGGTGCTAAATATACAATATTCCTGAAGTCAACGATAAATATTTTGAATAGCTATTCAAATTCATTATCTTGTATGAACATTTATTTAATTTGTTAATATATATGACATGGGCATGCCTTTAATCGAGGGTTCTAGGGAAGTTAATTGGCGCCAGCTTCCTAACCCACTCCTTTCGATTAAGCTTATCTATCATGTTGTCTATGTAAAAACAAAAAAGAGAAACCTTACATGTGACGTGTGTGTTGATTTTCAGTCTTATTGATAATTTGATAACTTTTTTTTAGAAACAGAGCCAGAGCTTCCCCCAAATACATCGACAGACACTCAGAGAGATGGCATCAAAGTAACGATTCCTGTAGTTGAAATGCAAACATTATCTACCTACATACCTGCCTACCTACCTTTCTGTCTGCCTGACTCCCTATCTACCTACCTGTCTGTCTAACTATATGGAGACGTATTTATACCCATGCACAAATGTAACTCAGAAATTTGAAACAGGTTTAGTTGTTATCATTTTCGCCAGTCATGCCTGACACTCTTGGCGTCTGGTGCCTGGTATCACCCTTACCTTATTGATTTGCTAGTCATAGTTCTGTTTACATTCCGAATATTAATATCACCTACAAAAGGAAGCCCTTGCAAGATCCACTAAATTGCATAGTCGTATTATTAATTGAGAGGGAAACACGCAGCTACGAAATCTTTGTATTTAAAAATTAAACACTTCATGGCAATATCAGGTGACTTACGAAGAAACATTAACTATTATATTGAGAAAGACACTTATCAAGTTGTATAACAAAGAAACTCATCCATACAAGGCTGCCTAACGTTTAAGTGCCCGATAGGCCTCAAAATCTGAATTACCAGTGCCTGGCTGGCTGGAAAGCAAGCATGCATTTCGTGTGTTAATTCGACCCCATGTCCGAGTTTGGGGTGCATCTACATTTTGTATTTGTCATCAACATATTGCATGCCTGAAGAAGTGCACACTGAGTGGCAATGGGCCAAATTTGTGGGACGAACTGTCAAACGTATTTCCTCTCAGTTTTAAGGAGGAGAATGTGTACTGACTGTGTTATAATTAGGCTTTTATTATCAGACAGGGCATGTGCTACACGAGGTTACATTACTGAAAACGATGTGTGTCTATGATGCGACTTTTAGTCTATTGCCACTATTTGGTGATCCTCGGAACAAATTTCCTTTTATTTTATTTTCTGTAATGCAACACCCGGTCAAATGCGTCATATGACCAGATGACAATGCTTTCAAGTCCCGGGTGTTAAGTTCAGTTGTACTGATTTACGATTTTGTGTGCTCTTAAATTCCACATTTTGTTGAGATGCTTCCATTTGATTGAGGGATTTTCAACACTTGTGTGTCATGTGGATATTCAGCAATTGATATTAATGAACTAATGGCTCAATAATATGTATTTATAGCATTGGGTATATATAGTCCGGCGCTATGCATGGCAAGACACTGCATAGACTTGCACAAATTCCCTGGTGCATGTCCCTATTTTCGCAAACCGCGATGCCACATAGAAGAGCAATACATTTTCCCCTCCACAAAGTTAACTGTCTAATATAATGCCAACTACCGTACTGTCATTAAGTACTGTATTTTTTTTCAACTGGTCGACACTGCCGCCGCGCCGTTATCAACGGTGGCAGCTATTGAGTCCTGCTCAGTTTTAATCCGATTATCATTGTGATAAGGCTCTCTGGCAAGTGGTGTTTGATGTATGTCTGGTTATTTTAGTCATTGACCAATCAAGCGAGACAAAGCAGAGCAGCTCCCGACGACTGCCGGTACCCCCTCCGTCTGACGCGTGTGCACGGTCAAGCTACAATCCTTCATTACACAGTATCTCAATTAACAGCTTCCGAAAAGGGGCGTGTTATGACTGCTCGCTTGTCTGTATGATAAAAAACACGGTGCAGACCGCCCGGCGCTTATCATCTGGTGTCAACGTTATCTGGTTATATTTATATTCAATCTAACTTTTAACATTGCAAGAAAAGGAGAGAGCCTGGTGTGTTATGAGACCACAACACAAGAGCCTTATGTGCTATGGGACCATTACACATGTGTCCCACCAACATTCCAATATGCCACGCCCTCCTGGGTTACAGGAACTTAACACTTGAATATGCTGGACAAATCAGTTTCTGGTCGTTTCACTTCATTCTATGTATTAAATTTCTAAATTTCGTATAATTGAGCAGAAATGTCAAGAGGGAAATGTAAATGTAAGCAATGTGGGTCACTTTTGTGGGTGTTATGGCATAATCACGCGGGTGATTGAAGCTGTCATCGGGCGAAGCGCACTGGCGTGCGCCACGCCCACTATAGCTTCAATCACGCTCGTCATCATGCCATAACGCATACAAAATCGATCCTCATTTCTTAAATAGACACGTCTTAGGTTTAGGGAGCCTACCTGTATTTACCACTAACGTAAAAACTCGCCGATACTTTTGGACCTGCATCCACTATGGGGGCAACCTTCTCCACTAAGCTCCGTCTTGGACGAAATGGGGCGCTTGGCACTCAGCCCATTGCTACCACTTAATTCTTAGCCTGGGGCGACGGTACTTCAGTTTCTGATGCAAAATCCCTATTCTGGGGCCTACAACTAGTATTTGTATATCGTTGAATTTACATTTTCAGGCAATGCTCACTCGGGAAAAGTCTCATTATATACACAACTTTCGAAACCCATGCCAGCTGCAGGGCGCGAAATTTCAATGCGGGACGAGCGAGGGTCGTCAGTGGTATCTGCCGATTGCATGGTCAGCAATGCTGAACACGCTCATTTATGTGGAATCTGATCAATTGGTTTATGTGGGCAAATGGGAAATATTCCTATTATTTTTGCGATCATGTGCCCCTTGTAAGATTACCTAAATGTCTGTAAAATTTTTAGAAGATATAAAGTGAACTGTTTACGGAATTTTAAGGCAAACTTTAGCGTGCATTGCTCTGGAATGTTTGTTTATACGAGGTCACAGCAGGCCGCAAGTGCATGTCATCCCACGTTATTTTGGTCCGTGTTTGGAGGGCATGTCTTCTAACTTGCTGAATCCATTAAAGGTTCAAGTGTGTCCTTCATGGTGTAAATGTTTCAAATAAAACAGGTATCAGCAATACTGAAAGCTTCGATGTTTTTTTGGTTTTTTTTGAGATATTAAGTTGACGATAGGTGTTCAGGGATTATTGCTTGCAGTGAGGGACAGCACAATGCTTGTTTATTTTACTCTGTAATTGGAATGGATATTATTTTTAATATTGATCAGTCAAAACCAATAACAAAAAATACCTAAATGCTGTGTCTGTCGTTCTTCTACGAAAAGCCGTTAAGTGTTGCCGCTGTTAAGACTATACAGTCATTTAGCCATTTATTAATGTAGCGAGACCTACGAAACTAGATGGATAAAAACCTCGTAAAAGTAAGCTAGTGTAGGTGCTTATGTCATTCCATTCTTTTCGCGTGTTAATTTTCGGAACTTCTATGATTTTGTATTTAACACTTCAAACTTTCAGAAAAACATAGGTTCATTTTTTTCTTTATGTAGTGAAGGTGCCAAATCCAAGATTTATTTATTTATTTATTGGAACATATTTAGACTGGGTAGCCAAATCAACCAGTGGTTGTTCTGCCTTGGGGCCCAGTTACAGTACCATAGATATCATAAAAAACACAATCATGCAAATATAAACAAATGGAACTCGTAATTGAAGTAAAAGCTGAAGAAAAAAAGTAGATTAAAAAATGTTTCTAAAACATATGTAGTAACCAAGTAGACTAAAATTATAATCAACTACCGAGTAAATAGAAGCACGAACTAAAACTGACAGAGATAAAAAAGGCTAAAACTAAGAATGTGTACAAAACTACTAAAAAGGTAAAAAAGACTGGGTATTAAAATGCATGACTGGGTACTAAAAAGACATCGTTATAACTCATTAACCACAGAGGCACATACACCTTCACAATTTCTTTAGGGCTGTTTTAAATGTCTGTACTGACTCCGCCACTCGCACCTGACCTGGAAGTTTGTTCCAGGTCACTGGGCCGTTAAAAGTAAGGGACTGTTTAAACTTCTCATTGTGTGGTCGGGGAACCTGTAGATTACCAGCACGTGCGTTACGGGTATTGTGGTCATGAATACTGTTGCTGTAACGGAACTTGCTTGTGAGACACTCTGGGGCTTGACCATTTAAACACTTGTACACTAGGGTCGCCGTATGGATGGACCTCCGCTCAGCAAGGCTCTTCCATCCCATCTTATCTATTAATTCTTGTGATCTTGTGTAGTAATCAAAGTTGCCTGTAATGATTCTTGCGGCTCTATTTTGTAGCCTTTGAAGCAGACCCTGTTGCTGTTTATTGCAGTTTCCCCAGACCGTATCACAATAGTCAAAAATCGGCTGTATTATGCTTTTATAAATAACATCAAGTAAATTTGTGGGTAATATATGCTTGAGCCTACTTAATAGTCCTATCTTAGGGGACAGTTTATTGACTATTTCTCTCACGTGCACATCCCATTTGAGGTTTGCGTCTACTTGGACTCCGAGTAATTTTACCACCTTTTCTTGCCTCAAAAGGCGATCATTTACAGTAACACATAGTTCTTAATCTTTTAATCTTCTTTCTGTCCCTAAAGCCATAACCCCTGATTTCTCAACATTCATGGTGAGTTTGTTCTCACAATACCATTTGTATACCTCATTGAGATCAGTAATTAAGTTTTGTTGTGCTTCCTGAAAAGATGGACTACTGGCGTACACAGTGGTGTCATCAGCGAACATGTGACATTTACAATTTGTAAGACTTAGAGGCAAATCATTAATAAAAATCAGAAACAGAGTGGGCCCTAAGGAAGATCCCTGAGGGACGCCAATGCGTACTTTTGCTTTTTCCACTAACTTTTCCATTGACAGATACGACTTGTGATCTACCTTGAAGGTAAGAATTAAACCAGGAATGTTTCTTTTTATGTACACCATAACTTTTCAATTTATGTAATAAGATATCATAATTTATGGTGTCAAAACATTTTTGGAGATCCAGAAACGCCGCAATAGTGATTTTCCCTTCATCTTGGCGTTCTAGCCAGTCATCTACCATGGTGTGCAACGCAGTTTGGGTCGAATGGAATTTCAAAAATGCTGATTGTTCCTTTGTTATTAGCTTATTATCAATGAAAAATTTCATTAAAAAACATTGTACATGACTGTCTAGAATCCGACTTATATGCGAAAGGACCGAAATTGGTCGATAATTTACCTGATCGTGTCGACTTCCCTTATCTTTGTAAATGGGTACAACTCTTGCAAGTTTCCAGTCAGTAGGTACAACCCCAGTACTAAGAGACAAATTAAATATATGTGTCAACATTGACGAAATAATCGGGGCGGCTATTGATAGTAGTTTTGTGCCCATACCCATAACATCTAATTTACTTTTTCCAGGTAAAGCAAGCATTTTAGTGAGTACATAGTCATTCGTAATAGGGCTGAATATATGTCGTTGCTGAGTGTGATAACATTTTGAATCAGGCAAATTCTCTTGGAACTTTTTGTCGAATTTCCGAGCTAATTCAATGCCAATATTTGTAAAATACATGTTAAACGAATCTGGGGTAAGGTCGGGAGGAACATGGTTGTCACGTTTCTTTGATGGTATAAGGTGTTTCCATAAAGACCACATTTCGTTTTGGCTTTTAGCTTGAGTAAGTGCCGAATCATAATACACCTTTTTGGCCTTTTTTATGTTTTCATTAACCAAATTTCGAAGTTTGCAATATTCATCCCATAAACTCGAGCTTTGCTCTTTTAGTGCTCTTTTATGCAGGTACTCGCGCTGGTAAATCAATTTCAAAATATCACGTGACATCCACGGGTTCCATCGACTTTTCACTCTTATGCTTCTAATTGGGGCATGCTTATGACAAATTCGATCAAATTCTAATCGCCAAGTATACCATGCTTTTTCTGTATCTGCCTCTTTATGAACATCATTTAAAACATCACTTTCAGTCAGATCAGACAGAAAACGATCCCTGTCAAAATTATTATAACTACGTATTTTTACAGTTTTACTTTCATATTTCTTGACCCGAGCCGTTATATTTGTATAAATAAGGAAATGGTCACTGATTCCACATTCGTAGACCCCTGTGCATGAATGTTTATCAGCAGAGTTTGTCAATATCAAATCTATCGTTTTAGACGTCGTTAAAGTTCCCCTTGTTGGTTCCAAGATAAGCTGGTCCATCATAAACATATCTTCCAATAACCTTATTGGGTGGTTGTCATTTGAATCATGTAATGAATTGTCAAAGTTAAGATCACCTAGAATAATCACGTGAAATCCAGTATCTACTGCTTTCTCAATATTGTCAACCATGCTATTCAAATAATTATTATCAGCTGATGGAGGTCGATAGATATTAGAGACCAAAATTGGACTCTGTTTAGCTGGATGTATTTCAGCTCAGATTATTTCGAGGTTATCATCACATAAATCTTTTCTAGTAGTAAACGCTATATCATTGCGTACGTACAATGCAACCCCACCTCCATGCCTGTTCCGATCATTGCGTAGTAGGTCATAACCATCAACTTGTATTTCTGCATTAGCTATAGAGCTATCTAGCCAAGTTTCACCTAGTGCTAGTATATGTATATTCCTACTTTTTAACATTATTTGAATTTCATCAATTTTGGGTAGTAGACTGCGTATGTTTAAATGAGCTACATTCAACCCCTTCCGTTGTTTGAGATTGACGTCCAATTGTTTGTGACATTTCGGGGACTTTGTATCAGTCATGTGTCTTTTTTCATCACAGTTCAAATCCCCCGACTTTGAAATATTGGGAACATTACACTCTGTCTGATTAGATAGATTAGTTGGGTGAACCAAATGTTGAGAGTCCAATGCTGTTTTGTCCTTCACGTGGCTGTCAGACAGGTTACTGGCCCCACAAAGTACGGCCTTGTCATTAGCATGGCCGACCCTCTAATGAGGATTTATAAGCCAGCAGTATTTCTGTTTGTGTCCGTATGTATCACAGAGATCGCACAATAAGGGTTCTTTATGCCAGCATTGTTCAATGAGGTGGTTTCCTTTATAGCAGTTGTAACACCTAGCTTTACCCCTGTGGTCACTTGACATTCCCGGGTTTGTTGGCCTATGGCGCTGTGTGTTTGTTAACCCCCTGGTTAACCTCCTGCTGTTGGGACCTTCGTCGTGAATATCTCAGTCCTGTGTTACCTTGGCGACTTGGAACTTGGTCTCTGGGGCCAGCATCACTAATGCTTTGCTTGCTGACGTTTTGGTGGTTTCTATATTTCTGTCTCTGATCATTTGAGAACTCTGGAAGTTTTCCAATTTTTGTTGCATCTGCATAGCTCTTTGTCCTGAATATGTCTAGACCAGCTTGGCAGTCAATGTTTAATGAAAAATCTTTGTATACCTTCAGTTGAAAGATGCAGACCATCAGACAGAACGGTTTGATCAATTGATCCATCTTTGTAAGTCATAGTGAGTTCATGATTTACGAGAACACAGTTTTCTCTTTGACAAACTTTTTCTAGCTGCTGATTGACCTGCCTGCATTTCATGGATACATTGTTATCATCATCTCTGGGGCATAGGGATGAAACTACCACTTGGCCTTCTAATGCAAATCGTTTTGCCGATTGTATCAGCATAGATATGTCATGTACAATATGGTCAATCTCACGCCCGTCACCACAGTCATTTGTACCTACATGCACCATACATATGTCTGCTCTGATACCATCCCGATTTAGCTGATTCACTTTTTCGGTAATTTCAATTACTCTTGCTCCCCTCGTGCAATCAACGACCACACCATCTTTGACATATTTGTGTGTGTCGCGCAACAGTGAGTCACCAATTAACAATGTTTCATATGTTCTGTCTGAGCTAGCATGGGAATCGGTCTGTTGCTGTGCGAATGAATTTCCGTGTGTTTGTGATAGATTAAGGGATCCACCCAATTCATTAGCTGGTGAGGTTAACAGATCCCCTTGGTTGTCAGTCTGGTGTTTTACTTTTAGTTGTTCAATCTCTCGGGACAGTGAGTGCAGCTTTTGTTTAAGCTCATCATTCTCAGATTGTAAAGTTTTGCATTCGGAAGTCTTATCCGCCAATTGTTGCACTAGCTTGGTATTACTTTGCTGAATATGATTCAGTGTAGCCGAGAAAGATTTCAGTTCTCTCAGCATTTTGTCCATTTTGCTCGTAGTTTTCCTACATTCAAGGCAACACCATATAGCTTGCACGTCTTTTTCTTCCTCTTCAACACACACAAAATGAAACCACAACATGCACTGCGTACACTGTATCATCGATACCTCAGCTACTCCTTTCCCTTGTGAATGCAACTTGATAGACAATGCATTGGTTTTGAACGAGAGTGATTGTGTTGCTCTGTTTGTGGAGAAGTTTCTTTCTTTCCTTTAGAAGTACCATTTGCATTGTTTCTACTTCGTCTAGTCTTGCTCTTTGCTACTGGCTTTACTAAAGTCTGAGATTCTAAGTCAATAAGGTTTGTATCAGAGGTGATACTAGTATCAGTGAGAGACTTTGGCTTGTCTTGGTGTGTAGCCTGAGTGTCCTTGCCTGGCGACAATGCTTCCTGATCTGCCATGCTTTGTGGTAAACAAAGGAACCTTACCGGGTTGTTGATTTCGCGGGAACTTTGATAGCCGTCCTCAGTAATCCGTGCAACCGAAATGTCCAAAATCGCTGCTTCAGCGATACGTTCTTCAGATATGTAACTTTGTCCTCTGTCCCTATAGCATATTTGACTTCTCGATGAAGTTTGACAGTTTTCGGATTCCCCAAAAGGTAGAAAATTGAAGATATTCTCGGAGCTGTTTTTGACAATTCTTATTCAATCCTCGCGCATGCGTCCATTATGGCTGCCAGATGCTAGTGACTGCATGTGAATGGTTGTAATTCACAGGAATTCTGATATTTTTTATAATAAATGTGAAATATTGTTCATTTAACGTGGTTGTGCTCATAAAAATTGTCAAGAGATTGTAAGACCAATTCCAACATGGTGTCCAAATTGCATGTTATTTACACCTCTAGTTCTATTGGATATTTTATTTTCATGTTAAATCAATGCATACTAAGATGGTAAAGAACCTGTTTAATACTTTTTTAACTGCCTGGCAAGTCATGTCGCCGCTGCCCTTGTTGCAGGTGCAGCATGACTTGGCAGGCAGTGTGAAACCACCGACTGAAAGACTAGGCATGTTGGTAATTGAATGAAAGCTCTTTGTAGGAAAAATTTAGATTTGCAGTTGTCATCTTAAATCTAGGTACATATATACAGACAAATCAGGGATTGGTATGGTATGAGTTAAATACCAATTTTGGTATAATTTAAGTCACAAAATTGGATCCAACATGTTGATTTGTTGAAAACGTTTTGCAGGATTGGCACCTTTGTATCAGTAACGGTTGCAGAGATTGAACAAATGTATTAAAGACTCTGAGCCTAAATACCATACCAAATTACCGTGTGATACCCCATTGTGATGCAGTTTTGAATATATTATGGTATTTTAGCAACACAGGATAACAATGTCAGCTTTCACGTGTACTATCCAATACAAGGTGCGTCACACAGTTTCCCGATCTGAATCAATGTCCGAAATATCCACACTTGAAGCTGCTTCAGCATGTTCACTGTTCACACAAGATTCTTCCTGTCCGCTGCAAGAACACTTCCCTGTGCAAGCAATGTCATTTTTTTTCTACAAGAACAGAGTTTGTCCTTGCAAATGCTTTTAGCACAACCACAGCTCAACATGTAGAGAACAGCACTTGGTGAAGGAGGAGCGTCTGTTAAAATTTGAACATATCTCTTCGCTTCCCTGGTCCAGCCAAACCTGTCTAGTGATGGGATGTGTGGCTTGGCCACATTTGAATTATGCCATATCATGGGTTGATAGTGGGCCCAATATATGTGGTACCTGAAGGACAGCTGTGCAGGTAGTTTTTTTTTCTGCGTCAGCTTGGCTTTTTTGAATATTTTCCATTGAAGAAGTTTTACCTGTTTTGGTTTGGTGCCTGGCTGGTAGAGTTGACGTTCAAATTCCTCCAAAGCCGACATGACGTCATCTGAAGGGAACTCTGTTGTACTGCATTTGGATAACAGCGTCTGAGACAGGCTCCTTTGCTTTCAGTACAGCATTCCAGCACATAGTTTTACCCTTGTCAGAAAACTTCCTTGCGGTCTCACAACCAGAGAAACTGTGGAAGCCAGGAAGGTCAGCAGCTACCTCATGACCAATTGATTCATGTATATGACTCAAAGAAACATTTTGCCTGTATCACCAGTTGCATGGATTATCTTTGTGCATATTTCGCACAGTGATTCAGATCAGGACACTGAGTGATGTACCCAGTATTGGACAGTACATATGAAAGCTGACATTGCTATCATGTGCTGCTAAAATACCATTAAATATTCAAAACTACATGACAATGGGATATCACATGGTAATTTAGTATGGTATCAGGGCTCAGTCATTAATACATTTGTTAAATCCCTGCAACCGTTACTGGTACAAAATTGCCATTCCTGCATATAGGCTTTTTTTCAACATATCTACATGTTGGCTCCGATTTGTAACCAAAATTATCCCAAAATGGATATTCAAAGTAGAATATCAAATTCAAGAAAATGAAATGGCAGCCATTCTGACAGCAATCTTTGAAGTTATCTTGCAAGTTTATCAGGAAATTTTATTTCTGTGATTTTGGCTTCAGAAATAAGGTTTCCTGGCAAAAATGAAGCATATCTGGAGACGCTAATCTTCATCCCCTATAAATTACAACTCATGTTTTATGAGTAAAAGTGGTTGGTAGCCATCTAGGATTCCAAACTGGATTACGCATCTTAAATATGACAAGAAAAAGTGGAACATATGCTTTTCTGAACCGGGATGATGTATGCTACAAGATAATTATACAAGCGGCGCTATGTTTCGAAAGTTGTGTATATTGTACATTACATTCATTTGACAAATTAACCTTCCTTTAAAACTAATCACACATATATTTTGGATGCTACCTCTGCTCAAAATATCCAACCGGCTTAGCTGCCATTTTGAAAATTGTGAATTCTGCACCCACTGGTTTGTAAATGAGCATTGGCACCATCTTGGGGTTGGGGTTGGAAGACGGTTATAATATATGAAACAAAAAGTATATATTTTGCAAATATTTCAGAGCTTCAATCATGATATGATATATGCTGTGGCCACGATTCACTTTCATAATCAAATCAAATGTATTTTTTTGCGACTGTCCCGCAATCAATGCATTCGTTGCGCAATGTTCAAAATGGTGCTCACCACGTGGCGTCATGGTGTCGTGTAGCATTTGGATTTGTAACTAACAATGATAACTGCTTCAGACAGAACGGAACAGGCAGATTAAAGTTAAGATAGTAAGTTATGCTTTAAAAGTACTTTAACTACCGTTTGCCCAGGTAACTTGGAGAACGGACACCTGGAACCTTGCAAAATATTACGATAACGATCACCGAACAACCAGACTGTGGTCCATGTTGTTTAATCGAACAACCGTGGGTATGCCTTAAACATTGTGTTGCTATGCTGTTTCCCTGGTCCAAGTTAACCCTCCACACAAGTTGAAATAAAAGCCTATGTTTGAGTTGACTTTACTGCAAAATAACGGCACACGATGGCGACTTTCTCGATAAAATTTTTTAGCTTGCAGTGGTAGAAATGACTGGTCGCGAGATGCAACCAATAGTCTGTTTAGCCGAAAAACCAAGCTGAACAGTCGACCACTTTTAAGACTGGGTGCCCAGTCCTTATTTTTGATTATGCTTCAAAACTACGAAATTAAGATCACAGTAAAAAAAGGTTTTCAACATGGTACTGGTAGGAAAAATGAATAAGATAATAAATATAACGTTTTAGCGAAAGGTCCAAAATGCAAAAACAGTGAAAATTAATACCCTTGAAAATAAATATACTCACAATGGTCAACGCACTGCGGTAGACCAAGTGCCAAACATTTTGAGATCGAATAAGATTGTGTGCAAAATTGGAATATTTGATTACGTTCAGCCTACTACGATCGCTTTTATCCATGCACATTGCAAACAGTGCTGAAAACACGTGGCTGCCATTCACCGGGATATCCAAACCAAATTATATTTTCCCACAATGCATTGCGCCATGTTTAAAATGGCGCTCACCTTACGTGCATGCATGCCATGGTATCCTGTTGCATATTGATTTATAACTAACGATGATACCTGCTTCAGACACAACCGAGTGGACAGATTAAGTTAAGATAGTACGTCATCTCTTTTAAAAATACACTGGAGACCGTTTACCCTGGTAACTCGGAGAGCAGACACCTGGAACCTAACAACACATTGGATACCGATCACTGCACCACCGTAGCTGTATTCAGCATCTATGTTTTTTCCCTGCGCAAGTTAACCGTCCATACAAGCTGAAATAAAATGCTGTGTTTGATTTGACTTTACTGCAAAATAACGGCACTCGTTAGCCAGCCTTTCTGTTGACTTACCACTTGGTTACGGTTGATTAGAACAACCGGTTTTTTACGGGTGGTCTTTTGTGGGGTGATTTTGCTGGTCATTGGTCGCTTGTTACATGTGGTCCAGCGCTGTCCAAGTGGAGCATTGTAGCAAAATTTTACTCTACAGTTCTTGAAGAATGCTACAGAATTTATCCAAAATAAGTGTTTTTTCATGTGAAGAAGTTCGTGCCAAGGAAAACTGGTCGTTTTGAGGGGGTGGTCGCCCAACCCTGGGAATTGTGGTCGGTAATTACAGGTACTAATGTACCATGATTATACCACGCTGAACCTGCCAAGGGTATATTAAAGAGAATGAATATAAGAACATTTTCAAAAAAAGGTGAAACCATTCTTGATGCATGGGATGGGAGTGCTGGAGAGGAACCGCTTTATATATTTGTAATTATAGTATTTCAGTGTTGTAAAATTCATGCTTTTGGTGCTATTATTTATTTATTTATTTATGATTATCTATTAATCTATTGAAAATTTCAATCTATCTTTTACTTCATAAATAATGAAAGCATTTCAGCTACAAACCTGTGTAAAGCAACTTAATACTTTTCCGACTTCATACTTCCTGTGTTCTTGTTTTGGTCCACCATTGCAATAAGCCATTTCATGTATCATAGTTTGATGTGTTTTCAGCTATTATATATTGCACCATGCTGGCATGTATGTCCTAATATACATGCATTTTATAGATTTTTTTGTGTTTTAGTATGTCAACTGTACACTCTTTTCATATGCATGAATGAAACATTATCAATCAACATTCAATGATAAAAGTTTAACAAACAGGCCTAGTCATTATCTTAATGTATTTTTCCTCTTGCTTTTGCAGAGCAAATACACAAGTTACTAATTGCAGAATTTTTTCGTTTTTTTTCTCCAAATTAATAAACATAATGAATACGCGTGCAAAAATTGTCTAAAGCGTAACATGTATAAATACAAAAATTGTATCTTAATTGATAACATGGTGATGGTCTTATTTTAACATATCTTTTCACTAATTTTTGCTAAAATCCGTTAGATTTTTGTACGATCTGAAGGAAAATGGCCAAATCAGTACAATTATGACTAAAATTTCTTCAACAAGGTCAAAGCAAGATTTTCAACTCAAAACTCACCACAATGCACCATTTTGCACGCTCAAATTCGAAAATTTCCGAGGACGACATGCCCCCGGAGGGCCCCCCCCCCCCCCGCATGCCTTTGGGCACTCGCTTGGCCCCTTGTGTCTCATTTTGGGCCACTTGGGTCTCTGACTTAGTTTATAGCACTGGCCTGGGTCGATCAATTTTTATCAGGAAAGGGCAGCTTGAAAGTACTTTTTCTTGATTCCATTAATTTCAGGGCCGGGCTATTTCAGTAGAGTCTGTCAGGTTACCGGAGCCACACACACGTTTTTGTTCGGCCTTACGTAGCTTTAACATTTGTCGAAACATGTTAAAAATGGATGTTCTTTCCCCCTTTCTCACATTACCTCTTTTGACGTCGGTTTAATTTGTTACTTGGGCACAGCCGGAGGTGAGGTGCTTGTTTAATTTTAAATAAGTTACCTGAGACAGTCCAGTGGGACTTGAGTAAGTCTAGACACTGAATACATTTCAATTAAATATATGATGTGAGTATGGGATCCATCTGTTCATCCAAGGCTGACTGCTGGTCGTTTCATACTGCACGCTCATGTACAACATGCAATGCTGTGACGCTGCATGAACGTACTCCGTATTCAATGAGACCGTTTCTCAAATGTCGTTGTCGTGGTCGAAATACGGGTTGTATTGTTTTACGTTATGGAGTTTTAAGCACGATTAAAAAAAAACAAAAAAAACTGGCCTCTTGCACCTAGAGACCTAAAATTGGTCAATTCCCTGGTCACGAGGTTATGTTACATTTATACTTTTTGAAGAGCAAATAAGACATACGCTTATCAAGCTCTCATGAAAAGGAGAAGTACCATTTTCGTATTGCTTTAGGCCACTGCCGTAACACTGAAGTATTCGTCTGTATAACTGTTTCGTCTTGAGTTGCTGCCATGACATCGTTTAAATAATTTTTAGGTACGGATCCAGTAATAAAATTTTCCTAAACAATTTATTACATGCTTGAATTTTTGTGCCTGCCAGCAAAATGGTAGGTTTCACTCAATTAATGCATTAGCTGTAAGTTTTGCTGTATGTTTTGTGTGTTTGATTTATAAAACATGATTGGACCACAAGAAGGATATATATGCCTTCGTTGTATTGTCATTCAGATAAAATCACATTATCTTTAAAAACATTTCATACTTTAGTTCATGATTAATGGATTTTCATTTTGCCCAAAACGCATGTTAAACACATTCCGGTATAGCGACATACAGATTCGAACAATGGCATATGATACTGGGTCCCCTATGAAATTCGCATTTGTTCACATGTGAAAATAAACCAGCCATATCCTCCCGGGGGCTTTATCCTCATAAATTGGCATGGGATCATTGACCAGCAGATACGTCCATATAAAGTATCAAATAAGTCAAATAACTCAGAACCTGATTATTTCAGCATGTTGCACCATTAATGGTGTGCTTGATAGAATAAGTGTTGGACACTTTGATGAATTATTTAAAAGAATTTGATTACGAGGACCAATTTTAAGTAGACAATTATAGAGTATTGCTGTGCTTGTTTACCACTAATATGTCTCTCATAAATTATAGACTCTTGTTTATATCGATATCCTTAACTTATAAATATTTGAAGTTCGCTCATAAATTGTTCGTAATCATGTACACATTCTCGTCATAATAAATTAAATATCTGGAATGAAGAGCAGCGCTTTTGTGTAGAATATAAAAATAAAGATATATACAGTGATGCTAGATAATATATGACCTGGCCTTGGTCTATATATTTCTTGGTCATCTATTGTCACTCTTTATCAAATAGATGCAATCTAACAGTTTGTATCATTATTTACCTTCAGAAAACATCTGTTCCTATACAGACAAAAGTGATATATTTGTGACTGCACAATCAACTTCATCTTTTGACATGACAAATGACACGCATTGATGTTCAAGCGCAAAATTAAAGTACATTTGAGAAAGAATACCAAAACATATGGTGTTCAAAAATCAGATTTGTTTGTGCTTTGAACCGTACATTAAAAGGGGGATAAATCTTAATTGTATCTGATATGGAAAAATTGAGAAAAGGATCCGTATATGGAATATATCAAAGTGCAATTGGTTGCACAGTATTAGCGCACAAATATTGCACTATAATGTACCACGTTCCTCAATCCAATCAGTGGTAAAATTACAGAGAGGCACTGAATTAAGCCTCTAGGCTACTGCCATAAGGAAGCGCTAAACTGTAAACTTTCTTCAATTTGTATTTGAAGGCCATTAGTTGACCGATGTCCGGCACCACAACATATATTGGGATAAAATCTGATCTAGAATGGACATTGCATATTAATCAGGTCGTTGGCAAAGCTATGAAAAATAATAAAACACTTGAATCTATCAATTTTTCCTACATTACAACTGTGGATAAATATGGCTATTTAGTATGGGACGGCTGTTCATAGACAGACACACAACTACTGAAAAACGTTCACCCGGATACAAACCCGGTTGCGGCTACAACGAGAACCACTGCAAGTGTTGATCTATGTGAGAAAGAAAGTTGAGTTGGCTACGTAAATGAAAGAGAGAAAGAAACTGATCAGTGTATACAAAAGAATAAATAACCGCACCATTGGTTACTTGCAAAATTTGATGCAAAGCCATTCAACAGCAGAAACATTACACACCAAAAACACTCGCACAGTTCTCGATATGCCTCATCTTTCACAGCTTAAACAGATTTCTATGTTAAACCTTTTTCCCGATCTGCCATTAAATTATGGAACTTCTTGCCTCTTGAAATGCGGAACTCTTGAACACTGTCTCACTAGAAATCTGAACGAGTCAACAATACATGCCGTATTGTGAAGCATCCATATCTTTTAAATGCGTAATACTAATGCCTTTTAATTTTGTAGCACATCTGCGAATGGCCTCGGCCAACGAAAGGATAATAAAATTGGTATCAAAAACATCTGCATGTGTTCTACAGCCCAAGGGATACAAAACATCTGACATTATTTTTGCTTCTCCCTTGCACATTATTCAGCGGAAGCGTCGTCGTGCAGTTAATTCTAACTCTGCTCCTTTTAATATCAACACCGTATGGCAATTTTACAAATATACCAACTTCGAAAATAATTTCTAGATACTCGTAGCTCTGAAAAAAAAATCTATCAAAACTCCAAAAATTATATAGATCTGCTTAATATCATTCCACTTACCTCACCAAATAGATACTCCAGCCGCTCGTGAACCGGTACTATAAATTTCACCAATAATACGTTAATTATATGCTACCGTACGTGGCTCACCAGCGACACACTTTACACGTTTGTATAGTTTTAAGATGTCCTGAGTGCTTTGGTCTTCTGTGTTGTTTTGCTGATGTCAATAATATCTGCTGTTCCGTAGCGAATTGTCAGCTTTCACATATTAATTGGTCTTTCAGTTGTTTTGCTGCAGTTAGTAGCAGGTCTGTTCCCACACGTGGATGTGGCCATCTTGTATAGATGACATTGGATTTACAGATAAGCCTGCGTATTTAGGTATTAAACATTAAACGCTTCCAACATTTTAAAAGCTTATGTACATTGTGGGGAGATTGGCTCTTCCATTGTCGCCCGAATCCCTATTAACGTTGTTTCCTGGACTACAGGAAAATCATTTAAGTTGTATATTCATACAGATGACAACAGATGCTTTTTTTAACAAACTGGAATTACTTGAATTTTTTATTTGATAATGTAACATAATATTGTACTGTTTAAAACTCATACTTTTTAATCCTTATGTTAATGAGAGAAATATCGTCTATACACCTCAGCCGTATTGCGTCCTGTCACATGTGAAAAAAAAATAAAACAGCGTTACAAAATGATGCCTAAACACAATACTTATGTGCCATGAGAAGCCCCAGACCACGTATCGAATCATTAAGAATAAACATTAAATACTGGAGAGGTGCTCCCTGCCTGGAATTGGAAGTTGGAACCCCCCCCCCCCACCCCCCGTATAAATAGTCACACAAAGTAAAGGCATGATCGTGTTGAGCCCTTGATGCAAGAGCTCCTTTTTGGCATTTTATTTAGAAACGGTACAACTAGCCTCACAAAGGAATGATTGTTGGCCATTCTGGGTACCATCATGCCACTGATATGGTCATAAAGCCCCAAAGATACTGGCTGTACCCGGAAACTGTCTGATTCGAGGAATAACAATTCTTCCAGGGACTTTAGGAAACAAATAAAGAAACGAAGGCGAAGGAAAAATGTCATGCACAATATTGTGTATATAATAAATTAAACGCTGAAAAAATGACATTTAATGTTGCTGAAACGTTTGATTACGTGCATAATTCCATTTGAATTGAATCCAGATTTTTTATAATAATAATAATAATAATAATAATAATAATAATAATAATAATAATAATAATAATTATAATTATAATAATAATAATAATAATAATAATAATAATAATAATAATGATAATAATAATAATAATAATGATGATGATGATAATAATAATAATAATAATAAAAAGAAGAAGATGAAATAGCAACGACAACAACAACAACAAAATAATGAATTCATTGATTGAATAAAATTATATGAAAAGGAGATGCTGAAAGTTTGAAGTCTGCTATGAAGCCCTTGAAACGTTGGTAAACCAATGGAGACATTAGGTAAAATTCTTACCATATTGTACATACAAATGGCAGATGTATTCACACGTATCGTGAAGTATGCATGATGGTTTCAGCTTGCTCGAAGACCTTGCACGTTTCATACTTAGTACTTCAAAGGCCAACTAGAGAGTATAGATAAAATATTTTTGCTCTTTCCTTGGGCTTACGCATGAGCGTACCTGCAGAGTAACATGCTCAACGATATACTAGCACATAAAAACTTTTTCCAATAGTAACTACAAAGCACTTCATTGACACCGGTTTGCGTTTGATGTTAGTTCCATTTGAAGCAAAATAGTTTGCTATTGTTTTTAGATAAACTGTAGAACGCTGGCCTCGAACCAGTGCAACCCGCTTTCGATCCAAACGACATGCCAATGTCGACCCGAGAGCTACTGTGCGTCGTGTGGACGATTTCTCCAGAGGGTCGGTATTGCTTGTCATTTGGGGGTTCATGGTCATATGTGACAAGGTTCTTGAACAAAAGTTTCATCCGAATTCTCGCATTTTCTCCTACACTAAGCTCAGGATAATTGGGCCTAGATCTATGGCAAGCTATATTGACATTTAATTCTTTTATGCGACATGACTAAATCATTTAGCGATATGATGTCGGCAAATCATTTGACCACATCACTAAATGCTCTCATTTATTAACATCGTTCAATCGTTTAGGGATATCCCTAAATGATTAAGAGATATGCTTCTATGATTCAGCAATATCGGTATATTGTCCCATTTACTGATATCGCTAATCATTAGTAATATCCCTAAATGGTTCAGAAATATCGATAAATGATTTAGCAATATCGTTAAATGATTTAGAAATACTGCCAAACAAGATGTGTTTAGTAAAATGATTTATCTGTTCCTGTATGGTGAATAGCATGAAGGAGCGAGAATCAATATTGATCACGAATTGCTAGTTACCATACACATTCAGGGATACCACTAAATTAGTTTGCGATATAGGTATATAATTGAGCGATATCCCTCAATGTTAACGATATCGCTGAATATTTAAAGATATCCCCAAATATTAAGCAATATCACTAAATATTTCACGGTTTTGCTATATGATTTGGTAATATCGCCATATATGATTAAAATGTCAAAACGGCATGCATGAAGATCTACCCATTGGACTTTGTGGTAGAGGAGTCTTTGACTGGACCAGATATCCAGTATGGAGATGTTCAATTATTTTTACTCATTATAAGAAACGTTCCGCTGGCTGCGCCTTAGGTAACAATTTAAACGGATGACAAAGACAATGTGATAAAGGAAGAGAGCGTCTCTTTCAAATGACACGTTTCAACAAACAATCAAAATTACTTGAAT